>PVKB01001695.1:0-372939 GCA_004027205.1 Ctenodactylus gundi | reverse complement strand
AGAAGTAGAAGGTGAAACATCGAATGGTTTCTCTGATATGAGAGACCCAGATCACAACTTCTTTGGAACTTAAGATGAAAGACAAAGTGAAAGGGGGTGGGGTGGGGTGGGGTGGGGGAGGAGGGAGGGAGGGGTGGATAGGGGGAGGGACAAAAGGAGAGTGGGAAAGCCCTTGTCACCTTGACAAGATGCGTATGTGCACAAAATGCCCAACCTCATTGTAAACCTTGAATTTTGCACATATACATATCAATAAAATGTGGGGAAAAAAATCGCTAAATTACCCACATTGGGCTTGAACTTGTGATCCTCCTGTCTCATCTTCCCAGAGTACTGGAATTACAGTCTTGTGCCCTCAGACCCAGTTTCCCTCTCTTTTTTGGGAGATGGGGGTACTGGCATTGTTGATCCTAGGGCCTTCACATTGAGGTAATTCCCAGCCCATTGTTATTTTTTGATTTTGAGACAAGGTCTTGCTAAGTGGCTAAGCTGCCCAGGGTGGCTTGAGCTACACTCAAACTTGTGATCCTTCTGCCCCGGGATCCCAGAGTGCTGGGGTTACAGGGCTGTGCCACTGGACCCAGCGCCCTCTTGTATTAAAGATGATAAGAATGCTCCTTTAGTAAAGTTACTCAGCCTGGCCAAGCAAGGATGTGGAGGACCAGAGATCTGGCCCAGGCTGTGGTATTTCAAGCACATGGTTTTCTTTAATGGCACCAGAGACATTAAGGGGTCTGTGATATGAATTTGTATGATTGGTCCTCCACCGCAGATTCAGAGAATTTTAAAGCTGGAGCCAACATCATTTTATTTCAGTGAGTCCTAATAGAACCTAGAAAATTTAAGAACAAACTCAGACAAAAGAAAGGAATGATCTAATTATACGGAAGAATGTATGCATGTTATTTACATTTGTATTTACAATACAAATGTAGCATATATCTTTATAAGATCCCATGGAACATTACCAAAATTGTTATATTTGGCCACAAAAAAGCCTCAATTTTACTTTTTTCTTAAGGTTCAAACTGTGTTGCATCCAACATGCCCCCAGGCTTCTTGCAGGCGTTACTGTGTTGCACTGTGGGTGGGACTTCATATTCTAGCCAAGAGGGGGACAGAAAGAGAGCACCATGTGCCATTATCTAAATATGTCCTTAACTTCCCCAACTCAATACTTTATTGATGTTGTTCCAGAGGCCTCGAAAGCCTTCCTCCAACATCTGGTCATGGAGCTTCTAAGTGTTCTCCAATCCCATCTCCAAAGCTATTACCTCCATGGGGCTGTTCCTAATTCTCAAAAAAAGCACGATATTCCATCTTGTCTCCCACCAACCTACTAGGTGGTGCCACCCATCAGGAGCAGAGAGCATCTTCCCTCCTATGTACTCAGTAACGGTACAAAACTGAACATACAGAACGATACTTGATACATAGTTGCCTTGGTGGAATGCAGGAATATGAAAAAATAATATAGATTAATAGATTTTAGTATATTCTAATACAAACCACTGTGTCTTTGATATCATGGACTCGTCTTGTCCCTTAAACATGCCTGGACTGAAATTTTAACATTCTTTCTGTCTTTGCATGTTAACTTCTTAAACTATACTTTAGTTTATTTACTTAATAAATTTATCCAATACGCTGAATCAGCAAATAGGGTTAGGTTAAAAAAAGTTATTTTTAAAAGAGAAAAGCCTAATTGAGTATGCATTCCAACAGTACAGTGTAAGAGAACATGAAAGACACAGTAGCACTAGCTTTTAGCTAAATTATATTTCCATTTATAAAATATATGACTTTTTATTAGAGCACCCAACAGTCTCTTGGCAAAGGATTTTCTCAAAAAAAAAAAAAAAAAACCACAAAGTTTTGTCTGAGCCTCTTGTCATTTGCCAAATTAGAGTGCACCCTCCTAAAGTAGCTCCACAAAGGAAGGGGGCTACTAAGGGCCACTCCCTGCGTTCGTGTCAATCTTCTGAGCTTGCAAAACACTTTCTTTGACATGAACTTATTAATGTTCCTCATGGGTCATTAAGGTTAATACTAGCCTCATGGTACAGATGAGACAATCTGGGTCTAGAAAAATAATTTGCTCAATAAACATTTTCAGGGAAAAAAATAAAAAGAGGGGCAGAAGGACCAAAGAGTGTCTGAAAAAGGTCAGTATGGCAGACTGAGCAAAAGTATTTGTTTTCTTGTGTTCCTTTCCAAGATTCCACTCAGACCAAAAAGACACACATGTAACAGCAACGATAAAACAAGCAAGGATAAGATCAGCAGATAACAAAAAAATTCTGAGGAATTTCTGGATATTAGAAAGTTTACGTTGGCAAGAAACTGCAGCAGATGGAACCAAAACAGACTGTTGAAAAGATGGAAAAACTCATATACTCCGAAACTACCGGTGCAACCAGTAGGCGGGCCCTGCGACAAGAGTTGTCACCAAGAACAGGACTGTCCTGCCTGAAGAGGAACATCAGGCAGGCCCTTCCCATGAACAGGCCAACAAGCAGCTGGCGGGGATTCCAACCTGTCTCCCTCTGATGCAGACTGATAAAGCAGATAGTTAAAATGTGAAGGACTTGAACTGTTCAACCTAAAACCTTGACTTAAAAGATACATAGAAAGTACCCTCTTTATTGCAGTTCTACCCATAATAGACAAGATATGGGCTCCATCTAGATCTTCATTAGTGGATGAGTAGCTAAGGAAATTACAGAATATTATTCAGGCATGAAAAAGGATCAAGTCTATCACTTTAGGCACACGGATGGAACTGGAAGACATCACGTTAAGTGAATTAAGTTAAGCCAGGAAAGACAATTACTGCATGTACTCACTTGTATGTGGAAGCTAAAAAAAACTTAGAAAGGAGATGAGTGGTTACTAGAGGCCAGGAAGGGTAGGGAGAGGGCGGCTGGAGAGAGGACAGCTAATGGATCTAGTGGTGCAGCAGGACAGGAGGAGTCACTTCTAATCTTCTACAGCACAGTAGGATAACTGTGGGTAGAAACATTAATTACATGCTTCAAAATAGCTAGCAGAGTGAATTCTTTAATATCCCCCACGCAAAGAAAGGATGAACATTTGAGGTGGCAGATATACCAATCCCCCCGATCCAGTCATTACACCTTTTATTCATGTATTGAAATATCACACTGTACCCCATTACATATGAATACTTATTATCGGCTGAAAACTTAAAAATATTTTAATAAAGGTCTTGCACCCAATTATGAAGAATATGTATCCAAATGCACATTTTTCTCAGGCAACATTTGGAATGTTTATACAGATTGACCATTTAAGCAAATCCCAACTATGCCATAAAGTCTGAAAAAAATCTCAAAGACTCTAGGTGCAGCAGAACTGCAGGCCTACGTAGTCCCAGCTATGCAAGAGGCTGAGGCAGGAAGACTGCAAGCTCCAGGGCAGCGTGGGTAACTTAGCAAGAACTCGACTCAGAATAAAAGAAAAAAAGTGAAAAATGACTTGGGATACTGCTCAGTGGTAGGGCATTTGCACAGCATACGTAAGGCCTTGGGTTCAATCATAGCATTTAAAAAAGCAGACAAAAAATTAGCATTATCAAATACTACATTCTTGTACACAGTATATTCAAGACAGAAGTTAACTTGGGACTAGGAAAAAAACCCTAAACCCTCATACTTTTGGAAAAAAATAATGCATGGATCAAATAAAATGTAGTAATTTAAAAAAAAGCTTAACATTGAAAAATAATGAGAGTATCAAAGAAGAAACGTGACATCAACCTGTCGAGCCTGGGAGGTGCCCAGGCAGAGCCTGCGGACCAGGAAGTGAGGGGCACTTACCCGGTGCGTGCGTGTGTGCATGCGTGCGTGTGTGTGTGTGTGTGTGTGTGTGTGTGTGTGTGTGCAAGCACGCGTGCGCAGCTGGCAGCTTAAACTAAATAAAGGAATAAGAAAGACTGCTGCAGCTTCTTGCAGGGAAAGCTCTGGTGGCTGCACTGGGGTGCGCAGCTCTGTCGCCTGGTTCCACCATTGCGGGCTGCCGCTGAACAGACTGTGCCGCCTTCTGAAACTGGAGCTAAATAAATCTTCCCTCCTTTAAATTGTAGACGTTGGGTGTTATGTCCCAGCAACAAACTAAACACTTCTCTCCCCATTTCTATCTTCCAGTTTTCTATCATCTCTCCTTTCTTTACTTGTGTAGTAAGGCTTTCATATAAGAGAAATTATGTGATTTTAACTTAACGCCTGGCTTCTTTTACTCAAGACAATGGTCTCCAGTTTCGCCTACTTTCTTGAAAATGAGGTGGCTTCATAATTCTTTTATGGCTAAATGGTATTCCATTGTGTATAAATACCACATTTTCCTTATCCACTGGTCTATTGGTCTATCTGTGAGCATCTAGGTTCTATCCATAGCCTGGCTACCATGAACTTTGCCGCTGTAAACTTGGGTGTGCGTGTATTGCTACAGCACGCTGTCTTTAATTCTTCTGGGACTAAACACAGGAGAGGGGCAGGAGAATGGAACAGTACTTCAGTTTTTTATTGTTTTGAGGAATCTCCATACTGACTTTCTTGTGGATATACTAGTTTGCATTCCCATCAAGAATGTTGGGAGCAAAAGTCCCTGAGTTTGATTCCCCAGCACCACATATACTGGGCGTGGTATCACATGTCTGCAATTCTTGGACATAAGAAGCTGAGGCAGGAGGATTGCCATGAGTTTGAGGCCAGCCTAGGCTACAAAGTGAGCTCAGGATCAGCCTGGACTACAGAGCAAGATCCCATCTCAGAAGAGCAAACAAACAAAAACAAACAAAAAACCCAAACCCAAAACAAAAACAACAAAAGCAATGTAGGGAGGTTCACTTTCCCTCTCCAATCACATCAATGTTTTCTTTTTCTTTTCTTTCTTTCTTTCTTTTTTTTTTTTTTGTATTCTTGAATGTAGCCATTGTGAGTGGGGTGAGATGACATCTCAACATAAAACAGTAAATTTAAAAAGTTAATAAATAACACCAAATGGATAAACCCAAATATAAAAAATAAAAATATGAACAAAACGAAATGGTGTAGAAAACAAAACTTCAAAGGACAAGACCAAAAAAAAAAAAAAACAACTAAAGCCAAAAATTCAGTTTTCATAAATACTAATAAAATTGACAGACTTCCAGTAAGCATGGTCAGTACAGAAGGCACAAAGGACTAAGGGAGGGGAAGGCTATCCAGTATCCAGAGAGGCATCTCTGGGGAAGAAAATAATTAGTGGATATACTGAACAGACTTATATGAATAAACCAAAAAATTTAGGTGAAACAGGTAAATTCCTATCAAAATTCTTGAGAATAAATAGAAAACCTTCACTTTCCTGTAATTATTGAATAACTAGATTCAATGTTTTAAATTTTTCCTATAGGGAGGAGGGAACAAACACATCAGGTCTAGCCAATTTTAAGGTGATTCCCCGAAAATAGATTACAATAATTTTCTATAGAATCTTCCAGCCATTACTTAGCAATATTTCAGGTGTGATTTATAAGACAGGTATAACTTTAAAACAAAATCTGAAATGATAGTGTAAGAAAGGCAAATTTACAGGCCACTCTTGAATACAGACTTAAAAAGAAACTCTTAAAAATAGTCATATGTTATAAAGTCAATTTAATAATAATTGGAATACATCAAAAGTTGGATGATTTGTCCCTAGAATGCAAAGATGGCTTAATATTACAAATCTGTCGTAGTCATGTATCACAGTGACAAGTTAGAGGAAGAAAACCCAACGATTCTCTCAAGAGACATAGAAAATGTATTGGATAGAAGCTATCCCCCCCCCCACCCCCTTCATGACTGAAAAATAACCGAGTAGGGATAGAAGAGAGTTTGTCAAACTGATAAAGTGTACATGCAAACATTACAGTAAACTTTATTTTCAGCGGCAAAATGTTAGAAACATGCTCTTTAAACCAGGAAGTAAATCATACTGCCTTTATCTTATATTTTTGTACCAAAGGCTTTTCTAGTGCATGCAAAAGTCTGTCTGCCTGTCTGTCTGTCTATCTGTTTATGTATCTGGATAAAAAAAAAACCAAACCAAAACAAAACAAAATGGTGATTATTTACAGATAACATGATTATAGAAGTTACACGGTACTACACAGAATTGATTTAAATTAACAAAAAGTTCAGCAACTTGCTCACATATGCAAGTGCTGCATTTCTATGTATCAGCAGTGAGCAGAGATAGAATCTGAAAAGATCTGCATAATTTATGGTAAAATATAACAAAATAGTTCGAAATAAATCTAAAAGATATACAAAGACTTTTAAATAGGAACTCACAAAACTTTGCTGATAAACTTCAAAGAACGTCTAAGTAAATATAAGTGTATACTGTGGAACAGTCACTATTAGAATGATAACATTCTCACAAGGCTCCAGAGAATCAAGCTGGACACGGCACACACCTGTAATCTCAGCACTCTGGGAGGCCAAGGCAAGAGGATCAAAAGTTTGAGCCTAGCTTGGGCAATTGAGCAATCTTACAATAGATCCTGTCTCAAAATAACAATAGCAACAACAACAGCAATAACTAATGAAGGACTGGAGATGTATGTCAGTGTCAAGGTCCTGGATTCAATCCTACATAGCAAAAATCAAAGCTGGATCTGAAGTGCCCTCCGAAAGTCTCATGCATGTGTGTATACTGAGCATTGTTGGGAGTTGAGGCCTGCTTGGAAGGGGCAGGTGCCTGGGGCTTGACCTGGGGAGCATGTGTTGGTTCTGACCTTCCACCCAGAGTTGTCTCTGTTCTGCTATGTCGTGAGGATCTGTCTCTAGTTCTGGGCTCTGGCCCTGAATCCGGGCCCAGCCCTACCGTGTAATTCTTCCATTTCCCAGCTGCCCACCCATGAACGGACTGTGACGTTTGAAACTGTGAGCCAAAATAAATCTTTCCTCCCTAAGTTGTGGATGTCAGGTGTTCTATCCCAGCAACGAGAAAGTGACTAAAAGAAAAACAAAACAAAACCAAACAAAAATCCTAGCATTTTTAAAAACGACAGTTAATGTGACAAGTTCACATCTTAGGAAGAGCAAATGTCAAACAAAAGGATGATACCCCAAAAGAACAAGAGTGACAGGATCTACAAAGACTGAGATTTACTATAAAGCTCTACTGCCTAGTATGATTAGTGGAGCAAATGCAGAGACCAGAACAAGACATCTATGTACAACGAAGCTTAACAGAACATGACCAGTTTCATTGGACAAACATGCCAATGACCACACAGCGACACTACTCTATATCTGCACTATTGAAGAGAAATGGCGCTGTGAATTGTGTGAAAAGACTACTCAATAAAAAGTCCAACCAATACGGGAAAAAGTGGATTAGAGCCATAATCACACAACCCAGGAATATAAATTTGGAGTGGACAAATAATTGCAATGTGAAATGCACAATTTCAATACTTTTAGAAAAAAATATTTATGACACTATTTCTACATTCTTGGAAATCAATGATTTCTTAAATAAGAAATATGAAGTATTGATACAAAGAAATAAAACTGATACATCTAAACACATGAAAATGGGAGAGATTAAGACTTAAATATGAACTGGAGAAAATATTACATAAACAATAAGATCAGGGCTCATATGAAAAATACATTTAACATGACCACATAGGTAGTAAAGTCACATCCTAGTTTAAAGCCAGACAATAGATATGAGTAGGCATTTTGCAAAGAAAACGTGATCTGTGCGCAGGAAAAAATGTCACTGTGACAATATTTGACAACCAAGGAAATGTCAGCTACAACACACTGATGCCACTGAAAATTAAGTTGTCTGATAAGGCCATGTATTAGAAAGAAGAGAAGGCCTTGAGAATTTTTACACACAGCTAGTGGAAATGAAAGCTGATACAAATATGTAGAAATTAAATTTACATCATTTAGTTGGTTAAACAAACACCCTGTGACCCAGCAATTAAACTCTAACTTCTCTATGTTCTAAAGATAGCTTTCCACGTGTGTGTGAAGAGACATGTTCCAAAATGATCACAGCAACATTATTCCTAACAGTATAAACTAAAACTCTGGGGAAAACCCCCCACATTCTATCAATGTGAGAAAAGATGACAGATTTACATCGTAGAATATTATGCTACAGTAAAAATGGAAGAAACGCAGCCCCATGGACTATCATGTTAAATAAAAAATCAAACAGAATAAAAATTCAAGATACCACGTTTTTATAACTTGCAACAAAACAAAATCAAATTATACATTCTTTAGAGATGCATAGATGCAACATGATCTTTAAAATACCCATGAACTGACAGCCATAAAATTCCCCAAAATGTTTGTCTCTGTGTAAGAAAACCAATAGGATGGGAGCAGAGAGCAACGAACAGGGCTGTGAAGTCCGATTTCTTTAGGTGGGTGGTAGGTTCAGAGATATGTTTTATTCTGCTTTATGATTGGCTATCTTTTACATAGCTCTCATATATATGTGTGTATACACATAAGGAAAGGGGAGGAATGGATTATGTATTACACTTTTATTTTTTAGACATAAGAGAAAGAATGAAAAGAGGTACTCAAGAACATTCCTCCACAGAGGACTGGGTGGTTTTATGACTAGGTTTAAAAAACCATGGGAAATAAGCTAATTCTTCTGTTGTTTAAACTGTTTCAAAGCACACAAAAAGATGAAAGACTTCTGAATTTATTTTACAAAACTATCAAAACCTTACTCTGGCATAATAAAAGATAGCCATGAGTCAATGATACTTATTTACAAGGAAGAAAACATTTTAAGCAAAATATTTGTACATCAAAACCTTAAGTAGCAAATTCAATAAATAAATCGCTATGATCAAGAGAGTTAATTCCAAGAATGCAAAAAGAGTCCAACATTAAGAAATCTGTAATATAATTCACTATGTAAGTAGATTAAGGAGAAAGCTCTTAGGAGCATTTCGATGAAGGCAAATAATGTCTGATAAAATTCAACAACCAATCCTGATAAAACTTCAGAAAGAAACTTAAAACTGGATAACATTTTTCTATGTAAAATATCTAGCAGGCATCATACGTTGTGATGAAGTATTAGAAGCATTTCCATTTAGGTCTGGAAGGAGTCAAGAATGTTGGCCTTCAGTGTGCTGATTCAATACTGCATTCTGGAAAACCCTAGCAATTGCAATGGTCCACACAGGTAGAAATAAGAGGCACAGGTATCAGAAAAGAAAAAGTCTCATGACATTATGTGTCAATTGTAGGCATAGACAGATAAACCCACGGACATACACATATACAAGTGTATATGCCCTAGTGTTCATAAATGCATAGGGATGGTTCTAGAAGGATGGGGATGGTTACAGAAGGGTACAGACGCTTCTAAAAGGATAGACACAGTTCTGGAAGGATGTATGTCCAACTGAGAACAGTGGTTTCATCTGGGGAAGGAAGAAAGACCGTGGAGGACACTGGTTCCCCATCTTTTTGAAACTAGGAACCAGTTTAGTTGAAGACCATTGTCCCAAGGACAGGGAGGGGTGTTGGTGGTGGTGCAGATGTTATGCAAGAGGTTGTTGGAGGATAGCTTTGGAATAATGGTAGCACCGGGAGGGGAGCAGGGAATGAAGCTCCGCGTCCTCTCAATCAGCAGCAGCATTAGGACCTGATTGGTGTGTGCTAACAGGAGGTGGAGCTTTGCTCACCGCTCACATCCTGTTCCTTGTTCATGTGTCCTGGCAGGGCCATAAACTGGTACCAGTCTGCAGTCCCCGGGGGGCTGCGGACCTCTGGCGTAGGAAATACAGGTAAGGGGAGCCTTTAACTTTTAGGTTCTTTTTGACAACTTCCCATAATTAAGAAGAAACAAAGATTCAAACACCAGATTCATAAGGCTAGAGAAGTAGCAGACCCAATGTGCAAGTTAGTTCCACATACTGGTTGATTTATTTTTATTTTTGACATCAGAAAGTGAACAAAGATGAACCCACTGAGTCTTGTATATCAAGAATTCATCATCAAGGTCATTACACTGATACTTTGTTTCAATTTGAAAATAATACTAGAGGGACTACTAGGGATTGCGGGCTTCTATACAGGCCTTTGCTGCTTACAAAGCAGCTCTATAATCATTATTTAGTTTAGTTTACCTCTTCAAATAACTTCAATAACTGAGGAACAATGAAATGCCCTATAATGGTGATGTAAGTGACACATCACAAAAGGATTGCCTTAGGACTAGGATATCTAGAACTTTCAGAGTCACAAGGAAAACTCCAATTCATAAGATCTGTCTGACTGAACAAAGTGCCACATCCCTCCCAATGTGTGCTCTAAACAATGCATTGTTTCAGCAACACGCCATGTCCTTTCTTATTTCTGGGGCTCTATAGTTGTTTTTCCTCTGTCAGGAATGTCCTCCCTTTCTTGTTCACTCTGGGAAAGCTTATCCACTCATCAACAGAGCCGACACATCTGGGAGTGGCTGCACACAGTTATAATTTCAGCAGGTGGGAGGCTGAAGTAGGAGAATTTCTGTAAGTTTGAGGCCAGCCTGGGCTATGTGGTGAGTTTAGAACCAGCCTGGACTACAGAGCAAGACAAAAAAGGAAGAGAGAGAGAGAGAGAGAGAGAGAGAGAGAGAGAGAGAGAGAGAGAACAAAAACAAATAACACTAATAACAATTACAAAAAAGTTAACAAGCATAGCTGATTGCTCTTTTCCACAGGTCCTCTGGCTGGCATCTGGGAACTTGGACTGGGAGAGGATTGTCACCAGAAGTGGCAGAAATGACTCTCGAGGACCATACTGTACAGACAGTATCTGCTGTCCTGATGGGGGCCTGGAGTCTTAGTACATGGCAGGCACAGCGTGCCCATGTGGCCCACCCTAGATCCTAAGTCTGTGCCAAGCTCCCCTGGATGCCAGCCCTTGCTTCCTTCCTAGGCCCCTATCTCCCTCCTCATTTTCTTCTATACCTTTGCAGAGAGTGTGAGCAGATTTGCTAACACTGGATACATGGTGGCATCTTAAACACATCATTCTGCAACTTGCTTTTCTCACCCAGGAACTGGATCAAAAAGACATTTATTTCTAATATTAAAAATTGAGATATAATTCGCATGGCATCAAATGTGTTCTTGAAAGTGTACAATTTGGGACTGGAGCATGCAGCTCAGCAAGAGAGCACACACTTAACAAATATAAGGACCTGGGTTTAATCCCCTTCAAAAAAACCTCAAAGCTAAAATTCAGTGCCTACCAAATTCCAAAACATTTTTGTTACCACAAAAAGAAACCGGCACCTGTTAGTAGCCAAGATACTTATTTTTAATTTTGATAGGTTTCATCATATTGCCCCATCGACACAAAAACAACTTTTGGACCCACTCCTAGTAATTTATCTCACCACAATACATCCATGGAACCTGAGAGGTTTCTGGTTGCCCCTCCTGCACCCTGGCTACACGGAAGAGGATTGCATTTGTCTTGTTTGAGAAGGTAAATCCAAGTTCAGGCCAGGCAACACAGGCCCCTCTTCCCACCCCTCCGCCTTCACTCCATGGCACTCACACAGAAACTGGACCCTGGCACTCTCCCTACGCTCACATGCATCAGAAGCTCCGCTGGCTTTACCTGCAGCCCGTCTGAGGATGCAGCACTCTGAACAAGTGGGCACAGATGCCACCCTGCTCACCCTGTCAAGAGCAAGGCATTCCAGTGACCTCAGTGCTCTTACTAAAATACTTTGCCTACCAGAAAAACAAAAGCAGGAACAGCTTGTTTCTCACCCACGCACTGACACCATGCCAGATTTTATGTCCTTGCCTGACAGCGGCCCATGGGGGCCCTGCCAGCCACGGCTGCTGGTCACGGCTTGCTCTGCATCACGTGGCCTTTTGTCCGCACCTGCCGGTCCCCACTTCCTGGGAAAGACCTTGCACCCTAGAAAGTTAGCCCTGTGGCCTCTCCCCGAGGCAGCCCTGCAGCCCTGGGTGGAAGACCCTCTCTCCCTGGCTTCCCTTCCTCCTGTGTTTTAGGAACGGCCATGTGGACGATAATTAAAACCTGCAAGAAAATCAGCTGGCTGAGAAAAAGAAATTCTTGGTGACTTAGGGCGGACGCCACATGTTTATGGGTAAATTTGTAAGTCACACAGCAATAAAAAAAAATAAGGCCGTTAGACATCAAGGCCACATTCTTCAAAGCTCTATGTAAACGACATTAGGGAGGGCAAGGGACTTCTCCATCTGGTGTTCCTTCCGTGTCACTCTGCTACCAACAAGGGGAAGGAATCCCAACAGAATCTCTTCCTGGGAGCACAGGCGTTAGGAGCCGGCGGCAGGCAAACACGCACCTTCGCGCGTGTGTGCGCACCCACACACGTGCACACGGCGGGTAGGAGGGGCAGGAGAGAGAACAGGACCGGGCACACTTAGATCTTCACCTAGCACAGAACCACGGGGCGGGGGACCGGCACCTCGCCCCCTTTTACGCAAAAGACACCAGCCCTGCCCTCTTGTCGGGAGTGCCGGCTACCGCGCACCCGGGCCGGGCTGCTTCTGTGCGACCGCCCTTGGTCGCTCCTCCCGCTCGCTGGCTGGAAGGTGACATTCCAGCGCGGCCCTCCCCGGAGCCAGCTGCGGGCAGGTAACTGCAGCCCGCCCTTCGCTTGCTGTTAATAAGAGTAATTGGCGCGCCACTGAGGGGCTGCCGGAGCGCTGTGATTTGCTCGGGACGGGGTCTCCCCTGGCCATATGTGCAGGCAGCGGTGATAGAAATATTTTCCATATGAGCTCTGCGCGCGCCTGCTGAAGTGCTCTGGGCTGAGGGCGGCCGGGCCATTTGTCATTTTCTCTACGCAGTAAAAAAATCAACAGGGAAGTTGTGAACTACAAGCAGAGGGTAATGGCCTGCTCTCGGCTCCCAGCATCACCACCGCGTTCAGCTCCTCAGGCCTCCGTTCAAAAGCCGCGCTCCGCCACAGGCCTGGAAACTATCCGGACAGCACAGGACACGGGTGGCTAGCAGGCGAAAAGCCTACAACCACTGACCCGTCGCTGCCCGCCTCGGAGGCGCACGGCTGTGTGGAAAGCCGCAGCAAGCCAGCTGAAACCGCAGCCAGCCCTGCATCGGGCCGGGCTCCCGCTCCCACCCTTCTCCAAGACGGGAAAGTCATTTCATTAGGCTTTCAGAGCTGGCTCGCCCCTGACAAGGCTAACAAAGGCAGCGCAATGAGCGGCCTCCGGGCCTTTTTAAAGAGATACACTTTTCACTCGGCTTTTCATAGAGGAAGATGAATTCGGAGGAAGGCGGTCCTTTGGTAACCCAGACAATGGTCTCTGAGATTTTCCTTCAGGGTAAGGAGGGCGAAGAACGCAGGGGTAAATCTGCTGCAGACTTCTGCAGGTGACTGTGAACATACCCAAGGGCATCCCTCTCCCAGCCTAGTGATGAGCCATCCTGGTCGCTCTACCTGCTTCAAAAATTGGCTCCTAGAAGTATCCGGTAAGCAGATGATCTAAGCCAGTAAGAATCAACGATCTTCACAGGACTCAACACATGCCGCCTCTCTGCGGCACATCTAGGCGCACCCTGAGCCCTTTAGGACAGCCCTCTCCCTCTTCAAACCCGTGACAGAAAGGTAAACACTGATTTTCCCAAGCACATCCAGGGGGAAAGGGGGAAAAATGTCAAAGTCAGAAAAGAAAAGCAATCTCTCTTGCATACAGATTCTCTCTGCAAATTGGGAGGAAAATTCCCCCAAGGAAACTTCCTTTTTGCCTTTGCTCCAGTCCCTCCTGGAATCTGACATGCTACATTTTTCCCCCCTGCAACAGCAGGAGAAACATGCATGCTTTAAGCATCTGTCACCCAGGCCTTGCTAATGCCCCAGTGTGACAACTGCACCGGCAGGCTCGGAAGGGAGAATTTTCAAAGCACAGAACTCTGCAACAAGAAAAGAAGTCTTTGTATAAGAACAGGCAAGCCAAGCCTAAAAAGGTAACATAAAGCGTTATTCTTTGCACTCCATCAAACCCATCCCCTGATCCCTCTTGGTAGATAGAAGAGGGAATTCAATGCTGACAAAAATATAAGTTCTGACAAGATATTTTATTTGGCTTACCTCTCCCCCAGGTCTTGCTAACATTGCTGTTTGAACATGGAGCAATGTTAATATCAGGTAGCTGACAAACATTATTACCCCAAGTCAGAGCGACCCTAGAGGAGGGCTCCGTCTGCCAAGTGCTAACAGCTAGCAGATGCACTTGTGTCTCGGGATTCCAGCCCTGGAGTTCCGCTGGGCACCACACCGGCTCGCGTGGCTCTCCCTCACTGTACTACCCAGCGCTCCGAGCTCAGCCTCTGCTCTGGAGAAAACTGGTAAGCTGATCTCTTCATGTAATAACTTCTCCCGGCTGGGGGAGGGGGCAGGAGCCAGCTGGGAGCTGGGGGGCTGCCTTTAGCAGAAAGCAGAAAGGGGAGGGACGGGAATGATCAATGTGGAGTTCTGCATCTGGCCTCATTCATGAAAAGGGCTCCAAGGTAAGCACTTTACATGCAGGGGGCCAGCCCCTGCCCGGCCAAGGAGGGAGGCCGAAGGCAGCGAGCAGCAGCAGGGTGAGCTCCAGGCTGGGATCTGGGGCTGACAGGCTGTGTGTACGTGGGCCAGTTGTGAGCCCTCTCTGGGCTGTGGCTGATTTCTTACTCATACAATCAACAGTTGGGTGGAAGACTTTTTTGTTCTGATCTGGTGACTACAGACAGGCATTAAGGACAGCTTCAAGGGAAACGAAATCTGTGCACTGACCCCAGGGACTTGGATGGATGGGACCTGGGTAGACACTCTGTTTCCCTCCCCAGGGTCACTGTGCCTCACCAGTGACTGCAGGAGGACTTACTCCGGATGCCACGAAGTGGTAAGGTCGAACAAGTGCAACCCAGGTGCTGCTGGTGCTGGCGTAGAGCATGGAAGTGCAGGCTGATTTGCAAGAAAGAGCCACCTGCGAATTAACTCCGACTGACCATTATGGCAGGGGCTCGGGACAGGAGGCACCCAGAGAGGAGGCTGAGGGGACACAGCCTTGTGACAGCCTAAATCCAGTCCACTGGACACTCAGCTTCACTGGTCACCTTTCATTCTACAACAACAGGGACTGCAGGTCACGGTGGGTTGAGCACTCACCAAATACTGGCTTCTGCCTAGAATGAGCAGAAGGAGCCGTTCTGAGGCTGCTGGTGGCCACAAAGGACAGGAACACTGAGCAGTGCAGTGGAAAGAGCCCAAGGTCCTGGGACCAGGCAGGTGTCACTTCAAAACCAAGTTCTATTACTAACAGCCTGTGGGTCTCTGGGCAAGCAACCCCGATGGCTGAGAGTCAACCTTCCTGTGAAATGGTGACATGCCTTCTAATGGTTAGGAAGATTATCGGTGAGGTCTGGGCACAAAACTTGGCATAGTTCATGGAGAGACTACTAAAGACATGAACTTTCTCTTTGATCTGAGGTAGGTATCATCCAGCCTCCTCAGGTTATGAGCCTCTTCCTCCGTGGGTGAAGAAACTTTCAATCTAACTGCCCTTTGCAGCCATCTCAGAAAAGTTATTATAACCAGTCACATGATGATTTACTAGTGAGGAGTTTTGTGGGAGGGTCTGGGTGGGCAAAAGGGGACTTATACTTCCTTTTTTCCAGGGTTGTGAGAGAAAGTGTGGAGACAGCAGAGGAATGCATGTCTTCTCCTCCTTATTGACAATATTTTTGCTCTTCATTGAGTCTGTCCTGCCACCTAACAGAAGAGGCACACTTACCTACTCCATAACCTCCCAAAATGCAGGAAGCATTTAAGAAAGTCCAAGTTCTTAGAAGAGCAGAGATATTTCCTAGCCAGGGGTTGGGAAACTTCCTGAAAAGGCCTGGCTAGTAAATATTTTCAGTTATGCAAACCATATGGTCCCTGGAACAACTGTATAGTTCTATCATCATAGCACAAAAGCCGCCATAGACAACACACCTGAGTGGACGTGGCTGTATTCCAATAAAACTTTCTTTATGCAAACAGGCAGCAGGCCAGATTTGGCCATAGATTATTCTGCCCCTGGTCTAGACACCTGCCAATCACTCTTTAATCCACTGCAACCTGACTTCTGACATCTGCTCTACTACAGGGGCCGTGGTAATGTCACTAGTGGATCCTTTGTCACAACATACAAAGAACAATTTTTCAATGTTCAACTTATGCAGCATTCATTTCACCCTCCTTTTCAAAAATATGGTGCCAAAATATACAAAACCTGAAAACTGTCTACTCAGTACTTCCCGTAAGTAGATTCATACACTATTTGTCATTTACTGTTGGACTTATTCCACTTAGCACGATGTTTTAAGACTTCTATCTACTGGAGCACACATCAAAAACTCTTCCTTTTTTAAGGGTGAGTAATATTCTACTGTATGGACACACAAAGCTTTGGTTATCCATTCATCAATTGATGAATACCTGGATTGTGTCTAACATTTGGACCATTGTGAATAATGACACCACAACGTGGGTATGGCATCACTGTGCTTCAGTTCTTCCAGGTGTGTACGTGAGATGGCATGACATGTCTACCTCTAACTTTTTTGAGGAACAACAAAACTTTCCATAGTGGCTGCGCTATTTCATATTCCTGCCAGCAAAACTAAAAGGCTCAATGTTTCTCCACTATTTCCTCCTTCTTGATATTAATACTAGGCGTCTTCGTTGGTGTGAAGCGCATATCCTCACTTTTGAACCCCTCTCCTTCCACAGCTGCCTGGATACGACTCTGAAATCTTCCTTTGAGCCGAATTAGCTAATGTTCTTTGAGTATTAGGAGCCCAGTATTAATATGAGTTTTTCAGGTAGTGTTTCATATAATCCTGTTAAGTTAGACTAAAGAACTTGCCCCAAGTCTCACACAGGTAGGTGGCAGAGTCAGTGCTCTTGTCCAACCCCACACCACCCCAGATCTGCATGCTAATGTCACACTGTCTCCATTTGCTGGGCCCTTCTTCACTCTCCTTGACAGCTCCTGGGCCAAGCTCCTACGTGCCTGTGCTGTGGGCCATTCCTTTTCTGTTCCCACTCCCCTTGATCTGTCTCAGCACCCCACAGCTCTCAGTCACACCTGCACCCCAAAGACATGCCACATCTTCCCGGAGCCTGGACTTGCAGCCTGTAGGTCCAGCTGCCTGATGGCTATGTGGATCCTTCCAATGTACTCAGACTCAGTGGGTCTAAAGCAGAACTCATACCTCCCTGAAGCCAGGTCTTCTGCCTGTGTCTCTATGATGACATCATCACCTGTCTTAACTCCTAGAGGCAGAAAACACAGTGCTCCGTTGGTCCTTCTCCTCCCTCACTTCCTTACCCATATGTCCCCAGGTCTTTCTACATCTCCTTCTAGATGTCTCTCCAGATTCTTCCTGCCCTCGCCCTCTTCCTGACTCTCACCCTCTCTCCTTGACTTTTTGCAGCAACCTTCCTCAGTCTTTTCTCCTCTTGTCCTTATTCATCAGCACAACTGCTGGGATTCTTCTAAGATGTGACTCAAGACATGGGATTTTTAAGCAAGTTTAATCTTGCACTCATTCTATGCTAACTGAAGAGTTGTAAAGATAGCACACATGTTGCACTGTATCTTCACCCATTTTCCTCTAATGTTCACACCTTTAATAACCAGGGTACATACATGAAAAATTAGCCTTGGTACAGTAATATTATCTAAACCATAGATTGTTTGCATTTCCCTATGTCTTTTTTTTTTTTTCCCTGTTCTAAGACCTATCTAGTGTATCTCATTATATTTGGTCAGCATGTCTCCTTAGTCTGTTCTAGTCTATGACAATCTCTCAGTCGTGTGTGTGTGTGTGTGTGTGTGTGTGTGTGTGTGTGTTCTTGATGTTTTTGAAGATTACTGGTCAGATACTTTTTAGATTATCCCTCGATTTGGACATGACCAATGCTCCTCCATAATTAGGAGGTTTTGGGGAGGAATGCCGCTTCATCACATCTGTCAGTACCCTATCAACATAACTCACCAAAGGAGATGCCATCCTTGACGCCTGCCTGACACAGTGGGTGCCAGGTTTTCCCATGGTAAAGTCATGGTTTTCCCTATTTTTATTCTATATTTTAATCATTAGAAATAAGTCAGTGAGTCTAGTAGGATTAGGCTCCACCTCCTGGAGGGGGCGTAGCAAAGAATACTTGGACATATGTTGAAACTGTCATGGGAATTAATAAAGATTTGGGGGAACTGCTTTGAGGCTATGCAAATATCCTATTTCTCCTTGAAGTTACACTCTCTAATCTTAATATCTATTTGTAGACCCTGCCTGCAGTAGTTATTATTGGAGTGTGCTAACGGTGACCTTCTGTTTGCTTCAGGCCTTCTACATTTAGAATTAGAATTCAGTATAGAAGATCTATCCCTCCTTTCTCATTTATTTATTAATTGCATCATTTATATTCCTTTTCTTTCTTTGAGAGAGGGCACTGGTGATTGAACCTAGGACTTTCACACTGGGCAACATCCTCAGTCCATTCTTTTTCTTTTGACATATGGCCTTGCTAAGTTGCCCAGGCTGGGCCCAAACTTCCAGTCTTCCTTCTTCCACCTCCCAGAAAGCTGGGATTACAGGTGTGCACTATTGCCCAGTTCCTTTGCTTCTTAAAATGTTTTGGTGGCTCACCATTAGAGATAAAGTCTGAACTCTTTATGAGAATTAAATATTGTCTGCAGTGTAGACTCTCCCTGCCTTTCCAGCCTCGTCTTGTCTTTTGGTCACACACTTTCCACTCTCCAGCCAACTCAGGACACAAGAAATCACCCCAAACTCCCGTCTAAATGTTCCGTGTTCCCTGCTTGCTTTATGCTACCGTTCTACAGAACGTCATCCCCCTGAGTTAGCTCTGTTGTTCTTTGCTTCCGACAACTCAACTCAAACTATGTACAAACACCCGTTATTGCAACTCACCTAGATGTCACTGGTAAAGACTAATTTAATCATTTGTATCGCCCATAAAATAGAATACTCTGAAGCACTTTTAAAAAGGAAGAAAACTGAAAATGCTTCCAATTTCATGTCAGGAAACATCTCCAAGATTTTCTGTCAAATGAAAAGAGGTGAGGTGTGCACCAGTGGGAATGTCATCTTATTATTTGTGTACATGTGTGTAATTGCTGCAAGTATTAACTGCCTGTGGGAGAACACATGCGAGGCTCTCAGCAACGGCTGACTCAAGGGAGGGGAAGTGAGTAGCTTCAGAGCAGGAAGAATTCATCCCATGTATCTGTGCCACCTTACATTATTTTTCAAAAAGGAAATAAAAAAGAAATAGCACTAAGAAGAATTGTTGATAGAAATAAATGAATAAACTCATGAATCTCCCCTCCCTCCAGATTAGACATTTAAGTGTCCCCTTTTCTGGCAGTTGTGCCTATTCAGGCCACCTGTTCAGCGGAGATCAGCGACCTGGCCTCTGTGGCCGGGCATCTTCTGATGACTTCCAGGCCATACCATACCTGTCCACTAATACATTGACACAGAGTGAGCCACTGGTGATGAGATGTATCTTTCTCTATCTTCTCAGGCTCCACGTACAAAGCACCTCACTCAGTACGTGCCACGTGAGGAAATGGATGGCATTATGGGAAACTCCCATCCATTCATCAGGGGGGAGACATCTTCTCACACCTCTCATAAGCCAGAAAGGGAAAGAAGACAGGGGAAAGATCTCCCAGAAAGAAAATCTCTCGGGAAAATGCAAATAATTTACATTTTAACTTTTGAGTGACCTAGGCAAGAGAGGTATAAGTGAGCAGGGGACATATAATAGTCAAAAACAAGAAAAACAAATATCTTATGTCTAAAAGCACATGGTCCATGTGAAATACAATTATGTACTTCTGTCCTACTCACAAAGGAGAGTAACCTATAGCAGATTTTTACCACAAGGGCTATTTTGTCTCATAAAAGAGTGCCCACCCCCTTAGGAAGGAAGAAGGAAGGTGTAGCCTTCTTTGGAGTTGTCTACTGTATGGTAAAAGTGTACAGAACACGTTTGTTTGTTCCTTTAAATGTGTATGTGTTGGGTGTGTGGGCAGGGGAAGGCTTGGTTAAGGAGGCAGCGGCTACCAGGGAGTGGGCCATGTGCAGGAAGGCCAGGGCAGAAGCAGTGTTAGTAATTAACCCTCCCTTTGTGCAAACCAGGAAGCCTTTAAAGCCTGAGGTGGGGGGGAGGAAAGCACCGTGGCGTGGCGGCATCCTAGCAAAGGCTCTCCAATAAAGACCTGAACAATCCTGAGAACTTACAATCTAGGGGAGTCACTGTGCTTTTGCTTTTATCTGGTTTTGTGCCGAAACCTGGCCGTGTGGCCGTGCAGCCAGGCCAAGCACCTCACGTGTTCACTGCATTGAGGGCTACTTTGCGTGTCTCGCTGGGGATAGAACCAGCAGCAGTGCCAAATAAATCATTCACCACCTAGTCAGAAGGTAACCTGGAGATGAGGGAGTCCAACCTGGCATGTATATAGTCAAAGGGGAGCACTCAACAAAAGTAAGGAAAAAGATATTTTAATCAAATCAAGACAAGCAGACCAATGGCATCCACACGAGGGTGCACCCAGCCATACCCGGCACAGGTTGGCCTAACCCCCGAGGAGCATCAGAGACGGTGCAGAGGCTGTCAGTGCCGCACTCCCATTCAGCACCCAGTGCTTGCTCCCAGCCAGAACTCTCAACAGTGTGGTCCTTGGATCAGCAGCACCAGCCTCACGTGAAAGCTCACAGGGAATGCCTACCAGGGCCGGAAGGAAACTAGAAATGCTGGCGTTAGAGCCCAGTGATTGGAGTTACAACCCAAACAAGATGCCCCCTTGCCTCGCCAAGCAATGGTGCTGTGCTGTAATTATTACTATGCATCTGTCCTGAGTGCTAATTATCTATCTAGCAAACCTTAACTAAAGTTGTATAAACTTCACTCATTATTTCAGAAAAGTTTACCTTCTTACAAAATGTGGCTTTGGGCTACCAGAGAGCTGGCCATGCGCAGGAAGATATTAAAACATACCATGAAGCAACAACAATTAAAACAGTCCCAAACATGACCAGTGAAGGAACAGACACATCATTTACCTAATTAAACACATAAAAGGGTTCGATAGGCCTATCAATTACATAACTAAATAGGTCAAAGGATTTGGTGTGTACAATCAATGAGCGCTTTCAGATTGCCAAGCATAGCATGCAGAAGGGCTGGGGACATGGCTAACCATTGGGAAATAAATAAAGATACTTCCTTATACCATCTGCCAAATAAATTGGAGGCAGATTACAGATTTTTACGCAAACAACAGAAGCATGCGAATAGTAAAACATGGGCCAACAGTTCTATATTCTTTGAGAGAAGGACTTTTATGCTTAGTTCTAACAAAGATAGAAGTCATAAGTGAAAAATTTAAACATTTGAGTATATTTTTAAAATTCTACAGGTTAAAAACACTAAAAGCAGAATTAAAAGTCAAATACACAGCAGAAAACACTTCACTTGCTCATTTACTCAAAATATCGGTATCTCTTGATATTATGGGCCCATACCCACATAAATCAGTGATTAGTAGAACCAGCCTGGATCCCAATTTTTCTGGAGCTTACTGTCAGGAACAGCAGGCCAACATTAATAAAACCCAACAGATACTATTGAAATCACAATGAGAAAGGGCTGCGAAGGATAGATATGTGAGGACATAAGAGGTCTGTCCTTTCAGGGAGATTGGCTGGCGGTGGGGGCAACAGTGGCTTTTGCGACAGCCCGAGAGGGAACAGGTGCAGATGAATAGTGGTTGAGGAGGAGGACCATCGCGTCAGCATGGGCTGGGGACAAAGGGAGAGGCCGTGAAAGAGTTTTGTCTTCTTCTTAGTAAGAATCTATTGTAAAGGCAGGGGCAGCAGTCACAGGACAAGCTTTGCATTTTGCAAAAGCCACTCAGCTATATGGAGCAGGGACTGGAAGGAGACAAGACGTGAAAATCAGGAGACCAGTTAGGAGATTATGGATATAAACTGAATGGAAAAATGATAAGAGCTTACACCAGAGTGGTGGAAAGAAGAGAATAATTTCAAAAGCTAATTTATAACATATATTATGGGATGAAAAATTTATGAGCCTAATGTATTAAGAAAAAACCCAAATCACACGAACAAATTTAACACTGAAATGCCAGATGCAGTGTCCAACCATAGAAAATTGCTAACCATATGCCCTGAAAGTGAAATCTTACCCAATCACTTAAAATGATCATATCATGTAGTTAGTGATACTGACACATTTTGATATTGTGCTTTAAGACTAAAGCAGGGCACGTGAGTGGAGAAAGAATGGTCTTTTCAACAACGGGTGCCGAGAAAAGTGGACAAGACCCTTATCTCATACGGCCACAAAAATTAACTCAAAATGAATCAAAGGTCATAAATACTGGTGGCTAGAGTTCTAACAACATAGATGTACTTGGAAGTTGCTGGGAGTAGATTTCAAGTCATTTCACCACCAAAAAAACGAAAGCATACATATATTAACTGGCTTGATTTAGCCATTCCACAATGTATGTATGTATGTATGTATGTATGTATGTATGTATGTATATCTCAAAACATTATGTGGCATGTATACCATGAATATGTGATTTTTAACTATCAATGAAAAGTAAAAATATAAATGGAACACAGACCCACAGTTATCCACGTCCAAATAAACTGACTGTATAGCATGGCAAAGGGGAATTATGGTAGCAAATAGAGTAAATGTGTCTAATCAGGTCATTGGAAGAGGGAACGTATCTTGGATTATTCACATGGGCCCAGTTAATCACAAGGTGAGAACGTTGGAGCGGCCTGATGGGAGAAGAATTCAACCTGCCATTGCCTCCTGAAGATAAAAGGGGGCCATGAGCAAGGAATGTGGGCACTTCTAGGAGCTGGAAGAGGGAAGGCAGGGACCCACACATCTTGGGCACATCTTGTTTGTAGCTTCGTGTGACCCATTTTAGACTTGTGACCTTATAAAATGATAACTTTGTGTGCTATAAGTGTGTTAGTATGTTACAGAAGCCACAGAACAATAATATGTGTAGATCTAAATGTAAGAACCTAAATGTTTGGGGCCTGAAAAGAGAATGCAAGAGTAATTTCAGGACCTTGGACTAAGTGATGGTTTCTAAAAGCAAAAGTAATTAAGGGAAAAAATTAGACTATCAAACTGGAGATTTTGTATCCATAGGTCTGGGGACACACCGTCATGCTCGTGAAGAGGCAATTCAGAAAATGACAGAAAACATCTACAAAACATGTCTAATAGGGAGCTTGTGTAAAGAATTCTCATAATGTAATAATTAAATGACAAGCCAACCAAAATGGATGAAGGATTTGAATATACATTTCTCCTAAAAATGAAACAGAAACACTAAGTAAGCACAAGAAAAGATGTTTAACATCACCTGTCATTAGGGAAGTGCAAATCAAAACCATGAGAGGAAATCACATTATACACACTAGTCAAAAATGCGAGTAATAACAAATGTTGGTGAGGGTAGAGAAACTGGCACCCTTACAGACTGCTGGTGGTGATGTTAGGAGGAGCAGTCCAATCTCCAGTACCCCCTAAAAACCCAACACAAAAGAAATATAAAAGCAAACACCATGTTGCCCTTCTCAATACATGGAAAGTCATGGTTATGATGATAAACACACACTGCTGGCTAGAGTCTAAGGACCGGCCAGAGACTGCTGAGATTGTCATATGGGTGCTTCAAGAACCCAGTTTCTTTAATGCAATGTGTACACAAACCACCTGAAATTTTAAGAGTTTATATTCATAGGTCTGGGGACATCTGAGAGTTCAGACTTCTCATAGTCCCCAGTGATGCTGGTGGTTCTTGCTGAGTAGGGCCACAATTGGAAAAAAAGGGCTTAAGGTACCATCATCAGAAGGCTTCGTGGCACACACATTTAGAACTAATACCAGTTCTGTTTTTAGGATGGATGTGAGCCAAAATATACCTAAAACCAGTTTTCATGTTGGTGTTGCTTATAATAGTAAAAAAATCTTGAAAAATATGTGTTTAATCACAGGATCTAGTTAAGTTCTCCTGTATAGTCTGGAACATTTAATTATAAAAATAATGTGTCATAGTATTTATTCACACAGATGAGTGTTTACTATATGAATGTAAAATTTATTGTTTAGTGAAAATTTTTGAGAATGAAACCATTTATTACAAATACTCGTACAGGGGCTTGAGGAATGGCTCAATGGTTAAAGTGCTAAGTGCTAAGTACTTGAGTTTGATTCCCCAGCACCATATAAGTGGGGCCTGTAATCCCAGCACTCAGGAGGCTGAGGCAGGAGGACTGTGGTGAGTTCAAGGCCAGCCTGGGCTCCATAATGAGTTCAGGAACAGCCTAGGATACAGAGCAAGACCCTGTATCAAACACACACACACACACACACACACACACACACACACACACACACACACACACACACACACAGAAAAAATGTTTAGAAGGCTTTCCTCCAGTATGGTTATGCTAAATACCTTTAGAATATTTATTTCTGTTTTCCAAAACAATTTGCTAATCTTTATCTTCTAGTGCTTTTTTCTTTCTTTTCTTTTTCTTTTGGGTCAGCAGAAGGTACTGAAATTATACTTACGTTTGTCCAGATTACTGGGGATTTCCTCACTCCTAACTCCACTCAGCCAAAATATGGAACAGCTCCACCTACGGGTTATTTACTGAAACTGCAGACACCTAGTCCCAAAACTCAGGGATTATGACCTGCAATCCTCTGTGAAAATCAGTTCCTTGCAAAAGGCACATGGGGTGGCAGGTGAGTACCTTAGAAGCACCAGCTTTTTCATCACCTAAGGTGTTGATTCTGTGTAAGTGGAGGATTTAAAACTCCCTAATAGAGCCGAGAAATTATTTCCAGTGGATTAACAATAGGGAGCCCACTCATTCCTGGGGTTTCTTCCAAATGTCTTATTCATCATCCATCCTCTGTTAATTTTATTTACTCAAATATAACTGTTTTTTATTTGAGTGTAACAGAGATTATTTTTACTATCTGGGAAAAAAGAAAGAAATTGGTATTGCATGTATTGACAGACTTGTCAAACGTTTACACCCTAATTGGATAACACTTTATACTCTGGTAGAAGAGCTAACAAATGCGTAGAAAAAAAATTCCACATTAAATAATCCTGCTTTCAGAGCTGTGGGGCACGCTAGCTCAGTCTTAGCACTGTTGGCTCAATTGCCACCTCTGAAAGGGTGAGTCAAAAATAAACCTTTCCTCTTTATAAGACAATTCTCTCCGGTGTTGTGTCACAGGCATGGCAAACTGATTAACACAGTATCCGAGGGGCTGGCTAAGGGCAAAGAGCTAAACAAACAGTAAGAGAATTGGTGTGTGAGCTCTCCCTGTATTTCCATGGTAGCGCTTAACAAGGGTTTCATTCGTGCCACTAGGCAACTGGCTAGGAGACCAGGAAGGGACGGTATCCTTTAAGTGATATAATGAGTTGACAAGCCAGGTCTTCTTGCCAAATAAAGGACCAAGGCTTGGAGAAGTTAACTTCATGATTACAAAGCTGGTTAGTCAGTGGCAAAGCAAAAACTCAAACCCAGAGCCTCCATCTTCACAGTAGAGGGTCTTAATTGCAGTGCTTTAGAAGACCATTGCTGGGGCTGGAGGAGCAGCAAAGTGATTAGCACGCTTGCCTAGCAAGTCCAAGATCTTGTGTTCAATTTCCCCAGCACCACATAAGCCAGGTGGGGCATCACACTCCTGTAGTTCCAGCACTCAGGAGGCTGAGGCAGGAGGATTGCCTGCTGTGAGATGGAGGCCAGCCTGGGCTACATAGTGAGTTTAGGACCAGACTGGACTACAAAAAAAAAAAAAAAAAAAATACAGAAATATATCTTGAATTCACCCGTTTCTAGCCATTTTTACTATCTCCACTGGCCAAGCCACCACCTTCTCCCCATATTTTTTACTAGCCTCCTGATGGGTACCCTGAGTAATATTTTAGAACAAAAGTGGAAACAGGTCATTTCCTTATTCCTTAAAGACTTCAAATGCCCTTCAGATAACTGAGAAGTCCAGAGGACTGAAATGCCTAGTCCTTAGCCTGGCCTGAGATCCGGCTGCTCCTGGCCCCGATCTCTCCATCTCACCCCTTCTCGTTACCTTCTGGTCTCTATCCCCACCTCTAGTTCCTGCTGCAGATAGTCACGCCTGCTTTTCCTGTGCCCGTAATCCCTCTTTTCCTTTACCAGGCAAGGACGACTTGTCTTGGGTCTCAGACAGAAGCAGACTTTTCCTTTGAGGCATTCTGACTCTCCCATCCTAGGCAGCCCCTTGCTCTGATCCTCGTTCTGTTATTTTCTCTTCCAGCCCTGCACCTGTGCTTTGGGCGCTTTCATCACTCACAGCCCAGACATTTCATGTATTAATCTCCTCAACTAGACCATCAGCTTCACCAAGGCAGCGCAACGTGCAGCCTGTTGAGGGATGGGGCGCGTAGTCGGTGTCACGACACAGCTCGCAGGCAGACTCATGAATGAAAGGGACCAACATTACCCAACCCAATGGGATAATAAATCTTTCACATGTGTAGCTTCCCTAGTCAAGGTAAACTGGATGAGGAGATATTGTGGGGACAGGTCCTTTCTAGATTCCTTCAAATCATTGCCACATTGGCTGACACCAGTTTGGATGAAAGTTATGATTATTATCCTTGTGCTGTGTAACGGATGACTGTGGTTTCTAAACGTGTGGATGTGTCATATTTAGCCCTAAATAGGTGGCACTGCGATTCTTGACTGGCCTCCTGAACGTACAGTCAGCCACCAAAGTGACTTCTGACTCATGGCATCTTTTCCTGCTATGGTCCCTCATCTTCCTTTACCTCATTCTCCCTTTCCTGGCTACAGGAGCTGAGCTGGGAATCCATGCAGCCCCACCACAATGGGTTGGGGAGTAGTGACCTCTGCTAACCTCCACCTGACAGAAGCAGCCCCATTCTTGGCACTGAGTGTCAGGGCCACAGACTGCTGAAGTGGCCACTCCCAAGGCTCAGCACTTGTTCTGCTCTGCGGTCTCCTGGCCTTCACACAGAACCAAGACTGTCTTACTCTCTTCTTCCAAGAAGAATTTGAAGAAGGTAAATGGAAGGCTGCAAAAAGTTGCAAGAAGAAATCAATGAAAATGACCGAAGTAAATATGATAGCGAAAACATTGTCACCTAGTGCTATTTGATGTGGGAGGAGGAGGGGGAGGACTAACACTTTATTAAGTCTATGAAGGTGATAATTCATGTTTATAAGCACAATTCCAGAGCAAGTTCCAAACAAACCAAGTCATTCAGAAAAAGCCAAAGGTTTTAATATTTGTTGTGTGCAAAAGTATTTATTGGGCCAGTCTTACGGTGGGAGTAAATATGAATTTCAATTTTAAATCCTATAATATAGGTTTCCTTCATTCCACAGCTGATGAGTTGAAGGCAAGGAAGAGGAAAATTACTTTCAGTATGCTTGAAGACAACACCGAAGTATAGCGGGTCCTTTGGATACATTTTTAATAATTTTCTAATTTCTGAGTTTCTAATAATTTAGCAACCTTCCTTTATTTCCCGTCTTTACTCCCCTGCTTTTCAACCCAGCACCTGGCATCAGGAGTGTTTAATCTGATTTAAGACACAATGCTTGTAGTTAATCAGTAACCCCAGCTTTTAGCTGAAACTGTTCCATAAAAAATCAAATAGACCTCTCAGTGACAGATGTTCCTTATTTCTTACGATCAACATACAAAGCACATTTTTATAGATAAATCATACAGTTTTGGGGCAATTATGAACTTCGTTTTCCCATAGTGACAAAATGTAACACAGGGTTGTTATGTCCAGTAGAACGTCAAGTACTATCACAAAGAGCAAAGTTTTAAAAATTCACCCCTTGTTTCGTCAAGTTTAAAAGTAAGGTAAGGCTGCTGCTGTGACAGATACATCTTAAGAGCTCATGGCCAGACACAGTGCTTCCCTCTGGCACAGGTGCGGTCCCAAGGGTGAGGTGGAAGGTTGCTGGGGACCCAGGCTGCCCAAGGCTCTATGCCCTCCACGTTGTGGAGTCCAGGGTGGCCACGGACATTAATATCCACCTGGCAGAGGGGGAAGGGAGAATATGGAGGATGACCAAGTTGGGCCGACCTTCCATAGACTACATCCAACTGCAAGGATGCTGGGGAATACCACCTGGCAGACGAGACACAGATTTGGCAGACAGTCCAGTTATCTCTCCCATAATAGGATCTTCTGCCAGTGTGTTAAAAAAAAATGTGGAGTACAATGATATGATCAAGAATGACCCAGACTTCTTTGACATTAGACCTAAACACTGGGTGTTTATAGCGTTCAGACTTCCCCTCTGCTCCTACTTCATCCAGGTCCAGCCAAGAAATCTAATGAATTCTTTAAAGAAACAAGTCTCACCAGCCAATTGGTGCTCAGATACTTCAGTCTCAAAAACAGAAGCTGCCGCTCACCAAGGCAGTCTTGGCTATGTTATGGGTACAAAGGAAAAATACTCACATGCTTCCTCCGCTGATGCTAAACAAGTATTATCTAATTTTAACGACCCTAAGAGAAGCGATTTCATTTCCATTTTCCAGAGGAGAAGACTGAGCTCACTAGAGTGGACAACCCTGCCAAGGTCACGGCAGTAGGAGGAGGTAGACCTCCAGCTGGGTGCTGTCTGAATTCACAAGCATTCTACTGTATCACTGCCTCCCACAGTGACCTTGCAGAGTTGCCTGGAATGGGCAGTTGCTGACACAGCCCTCGATGGCACAGTTCCTGATGTTCTCATGGTTCATGACTCTGGGAGGATCAAGGAGCTCCATCTATCCTAAAAATACTCTCAGATCACAGGCCTCTAATCCTTTCACTGCCCCTGACAAAGGAGGGGGTAGAGGGACGGTGGTGAATTTCCAAGCTAGCTGTCTTCTTAACTTTTGTGGTTTCCAATAATAGCCACCATAGATAACGGCCCGAGAGCAGGAGAGTTGTAGGCACTCTCTACTGTGACTTGGGGCATTTCCCCTGGATTTTCTCCTAGGGTGTATCAGGAAAGGAATAAGAGTAAGAACCCAAGATATGGGACAATCAGCAAAATCCACAGAACATCAATGAAGAAAAGTAGCAGAATCTGAAGAAAATCCAAAAGAGGGATCGTAAGCACTGTAGAGGTGTGCGAATGTACGTGGGCACACATGCATTTGTGTGTGGGTATGGGTGCGTGTGTGTGTGCCTAGCTGGTGTTGCTGGGAATGGACCAGCAGTTCGCTACCTCTTCATGGGTCTCTAGAGAGCACATTCAAATACTCAAATTTCTCACTGTACATTTAGAGGGCATTAAAGGTGGACACTGATGATAAGAAGTGGAAATTATGAACACTTCCCACTGTCATCATGTTACTTGCTTTTGTGGCCCTGCATTTCGGAAGAATGCTTTCCTGCCCTGTCCTCATGGTTTTTGTTATAGTCATGAAAAGAAGTGTTTGCACATTTCAGTAAATGGCTGCCTTAGTCCTTTTACACTATGATAACAAAATATTTGAGACTGGGTAGTTAAGAAATGCATTTCTTCTATGTCTGCAGGCTGAAGTTCAAGCCCAAGGCCCCAGCAGGGCTGGACTCCAGTGGGGGCCTGACTGCTCCCGTTGCTGTGTCCTCTCATGACAGAAGGCAGGAGGGTGAGAGGGCTGAACCCTGTGTGAAGGGTCTTTTCTAAGGGTCCAAATCCTGTTTATAGAGGCAGAGCCCTTGGGATCTAACCACCTCTGAGAGCACTCAGGTCTGGATCCTACTGCACTGCAGATAAAGTTCTGGCATGCATTTGGGGGACACTTGAACTACACAACTGTCATTTTTTTTCTGTGCGCTAACTCAGTGTCAGAGCCTGTGTCCTACTGTGGGGTACGTTCACGTCATGTCCACAGCCGCTGGGCTCAATATCCCATTTGACAGACATCCTAAGAGAATCTATTTCTAGTCTGCAACAAAAATAAACTTTACATACAGATCAAAACCTGGCAGAATATCCATGTGCCCCTGCTAAGCAAGAAGCCATCACTGGTTCCAGGGATTCACATCACCTAAGTGGAAATGCATCAAATGAAAGCCACAACATCTGCCCAAGTGAGAAATTAAGCTCCCCATCACATGCATATATGGTCCTTCTTTCTGCCCATAAACATGCCAAGACAGATTCAACATCATATTTCCAAACTCTGAAGAGTTTCTTCCAGACCTCCCCCCACAAAACCCCACAACTTAAGAAACCGACTAAACTAAACCTAAGAAGGGCATGATAAAAGTGCCCAAAAGCCGGCATTTCTGTCAACTCAGTGGACCTTTAAGGGACCATTTTCACACAAGAAAGAAGTCACGTGAGAATATTCTGCCTGTGCCAATGATGTGAGATTTAAGAGAGGAAATACTTAAAGGCTTAGGAGACCTTTGCAGGGAGCCTGGAAGCTGGCTGCAAGTTTGAAGACATCTGCATTCCCTGGAATCCAGGCACATTTCTCTTTGGGAACCACCAGGAAGTAAAGTCTATAAACTGAGATTTTAGAAGGACTCTGGAGCGGGCAATGAATCAGAACAAAATGGAACTCGGTACAAGAAGGCGGCAATTCATCACAGGGTTGTCCCGGCCTATGGGGAGAGAATGCAGACATTTACAGTGAAATAGTGACGGGTCATTGAAAACATTTTAACGCCGGGTAATATATCCAGGGAGATTCTAGCTGAGCCAGGTTGGTTTCTATTTCCTGGCCTCTGCTGGTTCAGCTACTATTGCCTGTTTTTTTGCAGTGTGTCAGGCGCTACAGGGCCCTAAATGAAGGACAGACGGCCCTGCCCTTGGCCAGTTCAAGGCAGTGGGGGCTGGCACACTTGTAGTTAGGGAGGCTATGGCAAAGCAACAGTGTACCAGATGCCCTCACTAGCACTTGACCAAGGGCCATGGTTTTCTGCCACACTCATGACACCAATGAGATTTCTCTGCTCCTCGAGAGATCTTAACTTTTCAGCATGATTTAGGACATAGATTGCATCTGTATCTTGTTTCCTTACCAAGGGAATGTTCTGCCCAAAGACTGGGATAACAGTTGTCAGTTATTTCTAACTCAATACTTGCGAAAATATCCCTCTAATACATAACATCTTTGCGTGAAGTTCTTTCTGCATTGCAAACCTGCATACCTGACTTTAGAACTCCTAGTTGTATAAACTTATCCACGGGCACATTTCAGCCATCTTTCCCTGTGGCTCTGCATCCAGATGGTCTGACTCTCCCATTCTGCATCATCCACTGCCTCCTACATATTTCCATTTGCAAGCTGTACCAATGTTTCATGTCCAAAATATCTATAATTAAATCCACAGTCTAGTGGTTGTGTCAGTTTTAACACTGAAGTCAAATCCCAGGTGTAACTACCACTGTGTGTCCGTGGACAACTCATTTAATCTCTGTGCTGCATGTTCCTCATCACACAAAGAGATCACTGCAGTGCCAATCACTTAGGGCTGTCATAAGGATTAAATGAGATATTACATGTAATACGCTTATCACGTGCCAGATGCATAGTAATGCTTAATAAATATGAGCATTTGTATTATTCATTGAAAAAATGATATCTGCATTTCTGAAATTGTTAATTGTTTTTCTCATAAATGAGGCAGAGAGACCTAAGACTGAAGGATGTTGGATTGCTGTGGTCAGAGTGGGTGTGTCGCTACTACTGGCCGGTGACTTTCAGTGCATGGAGAAAGGAGGGACAGGGTTGAGAAGGAGGCTTTAACTTTCAAGGTAGTGCATGGTAGTTCAAGTTCAATTTGATACTCAGAGGGAAACATACAGGATCACCACACAAATGCCTACTGTTTTCCCTTACCAATTTGTGGTAATAATGCCTTCGAGCAATGCATCCTTAAGAAGACAGATCCTATCTTTCTAAATTTGATGGTCAGAGACTGGAACACAGAAGGCACCCAATGTACAATGTAAAACAACGAAACTAACGTCTGTTATTCATATTTTCTTCAAGGAGCTCCAAGGGACATTCAGCCATAGCAAATCTCATCGATCAGATGTGTCAAAAGAAAACATCGATTTACAGGTTAATGAATTATTTTAGAGTACAAATGAAGGATTATGAGCAACCTGAGAGACCACCTCCTTCCTCAAGGGCCGTTGGCAGAGAAATTCGTGGCCCTTTCATAGTCGTTCTGTTCTTTTAGAAGTCCAGGTATTTTGCAATTGGTGGTACAGGCATGAAGTTATAAAGCGACTGTACCAAGATTACAGATCTTATCATCGACTTATGCTTTTCAATAGAAATACATGGACATCAAAGAAAATACATTTTTCAAGTGATGGAATGTATTCAGTCAAATCTGATGTCTGAAGAAGCTTATTTCACTTATTTAAAATCATTTCTTCTAAAAAATCCATCCTATTTGGTTTCTCACAAATTCATGGGAAACTAAAAAAATACTATTCATGATCTCACCTTTTTTTCCCTTTGTCTAGCAGAGTGGTGAAGTAGATGGCTTGTTAGGTGTTCATTAAGAGAAATTAAAAGAAAAAAGAAAAATATCACTTGAAATGTTACTTTTAAGACAAGTTAGGAAAGCAGTAATTTCATTCTCTCTTTTCACATCTATTTGCCTCAGACTTTGCCAATCCACCAACATTTTCTAAATTAGTGTAATCACAGAAGAAAGATGCTGCTTTGCTTCCTTTTTTCTTTGATTTACAAAGACTTCTGGGGACCATTTTCCAAGCCAGGAAGCACACTTGTTCTTCACGAGTAGCAGGATGCATGGGGACGTAACCTCTGGTGCCACATGTCAGGGCTCTAACCTCAGGCTCACCACTCACTATACATAATTTTGGAAAGATTACGTAACTTGTCTAGTGCTTTCTTGGTCCATCAGAAAATGGGGGGCGGGGGAGGGAGAACAGTAGCTCCATGATAAGACGTTCATGCCGAGGCATCCACGCAGAACTGCTGTGCTGTTAATGCTTGACTAATGCTGTCTATTCTCGTTTCCTTTTGAGAGTCACAGTAAAACATTCTATAAGTGTGTAAAGCTGAGCATTCTTCCATTCCAAGGGCCGTGAGACAGACAGGGCCAAGGCACTCTCTTGTTGGGAGGAAACAGTTTGTGCCTCATAAGCTGCCTAAGAGAGCGGTGCCAGGGAGAGGGCCCTGTCACCATCCCACAGGAACAGTCCCAACTGCCAGTCTGAGCTAACCCAGGCCCTTCCCCTCGTTTCATGGAGCCAGCTTGCTACCCTCCATCAAACTCCACATCGCTTGCTCCCCTGGCGCCACTGTTGGAGTCTACTCTACCCTTAGGTGGAGTCACCTTCAGGCCCTTCCTGACAACTCCTCCCCTTTCCAATATGACTTTTGAAATCACTGGCCTGCCATCCCAGCTACATTGCCCAGGAGTCACAAGCTTCTTAACTCTGAGTAAAATGGGCTAATAACAGCATCTTCCACTTAGGCTTACTGAGAGGACTAAGCAAGTCTGCGGGAAAAGTAAAAGCACTGAGAATACTGTTAGGTTCCATTTGCTCCAGGAAGCCTAGCGACTGCTACCACGACTTACACCGCCGTGCCTGCGGCAAATGTCCTCAGAGCTACATCTTCTTTTCTGAATGTCCCCTTACCTTCTGCCCTCTACTGGGGCCTGGCTGCCCCCTGAGGAGCCTCCCTCACATCTCAGGGCCAGGAGACAGATGATCTCTTCTTGCCTCTGTCTTCCCTTTGCTGTGTCTGAAGCACAATTCTCCTGCCTCAAAGGCCTCCAGCCCCCCGCAGTTCATACTCGTCTAACCATTCTCCCACTCTTATTCTGCTACTGGACACTCAGTCCGCCCCCCCCACCCCCAACAGGAACCAGTGTGATCTTTTAAAAATTAATCCAGATCATATACCTCTGATGCTACAGGACCCTTCTGAGGTGTCCTGTTATACCTCGATCACAATCCAAAGCCTGTCCACCCGTCTGACCTTAAACTGCATCACTCTTTACATAGAAAATTGGCCCTGTTGTTACAGAAACATGCAGCATTCACTCCCACCCCAGCCTTTGCACTATTTTCACTGCCCGTGAATTACCAGGTCATTTCCTCAGAAAATCACCAACATTAGCCAGCCTCACCATCACTATAGCTTCACCCCACCTGTTCTGAGCTCTACCAACATCCAAAATTACTGGCTTTGTTTTCTAACTTTCTGTTTCTCTGCCTTTCCTCTCCAGGATATAAGCTCCACAAGATCAGGGATCTCACCTTTATTGTCAGTTATCCTAAGCCATAGACAGTGTCCAGCCTCAGTGACCATCAACATACATTTGTTAAATAAAAAACAGAATGATGGGACCCACAGACCCAAAATCTGGGTTTGAACTTGAGCTCTGTGATCTTTGAGAAGTTATTTAGTGCTCTGAGACTCAAATTCCTCCAACAAAACTACAAGGTTGGAAATCACACCACTGGTGCTATGGTGAGGACTGTGTATCCATAGCACCATTACTTGGCAAATTATAGTCATTATAATTACCACCATCCAAAGGAAAACAAAAACCTCAACTTCTTAAAATTAAGGCCACTTACACTTGCCTCTGTTTCTCTTTTCCACATAGAGGAATACAGAACCTAGTCTCAAAGATGTCTCCATTACTTCCCACTAGGTAGGGCCTTCCACTTTGGAAAAACGCCTCCTTTGTCTGAGACGGAGAATAGATCATCAAATCACCTACCTGAGGATAACTGAGACCATATTTAAGAGTTCAAGGCTGAAGGATGAAGGCTTTCCAGGTATTATAACTTCTTACATAAATTAGCAAGAGGAATTGGATTTTTCCATAGCCTAATTGAGTGCAATGGAAATGCAGAAAAAGAGGGAACATGCTTCCCTGGAAGAAATGAGGAAAACTTTCAACTTCGAATTCCCAAGGACATTATTTTGTGCAATCAAATCAAGCACACACGCTCCCCTGGGCATCGTGCACTTCTGAGGGCTCTCGGGCCTGCTGCTTCTTTTCTTTCCTGCTTGGGGTCTTTGGATAATTAATATGAGGATAAAGGTCTGTTCTGTTCTATTCCTCAGATTCCTGGCTGACAGAAGCAGCACACATATGTCCATGCAATACTTCCCTCTCTCTGGGGACCCTCCAGCGGCTTCACAGCTTGGCAGAAGGTTTTTGGGTTATTTATTTTATTTTATTTTTTTACATAAAAGTGTCATCAAACTTTGAAGGCAGTTTCTACCCAGTCAGGCTGATTACTAAAGATAACTGATTTCACAAAGGGAGGTCTAGGCCTTCTGCAGGCCCAAGGGGAAACATGTCTAAGTTTCTCTTGTCCTTTCAAGAAGGATGTAGAAGAGGAGTAGGAGGGACAAAGCAGGAAGTTTTGTATGGTGACATCAAGGCGAGGCAGGCAGGATGCTGCCCAGAAAGTGGGTCAGCTTTAATCATCTGGGCCTTGAGACTCCAGTGGGTAGAGATGTTCAGCATGCATGTGTGTGCAACGTGCTAGCAGGCCTTCCTTAGTCATGTTGCAAATGACCCTGCCCTTTGGCCTGAAATTATTGTCTTTGAAGACCTTATACAGCAAAATCCAAATACAGTCAGAGTTTGGGTTGGGGAGATTTCTGATCAGGAAGGTAAAACGAACCAGGGAGAAAACTGGAGAAAGTATTGGACAGGAATGAAAGTGAGGTTAGAAGGGGTAGGAAGGACACAATGCACAAACAACTCCGAGAGAGAGAGAGAGAGAGAGAGAGAGAGAGAGAGAGAGAGAGAGAGAGCCTGAGACAGGGACAGAGAGACAGATATGAAGGGCATGCAGGGAAGGGATAGGAGCAGCAGGAAAGATGGAAGAAGACCGAGTCACAGAAGGTTCACAGCATACCAACATGAGCTCAATACTGAAGTTCATGTGCTTCTACTTGCGCCTTGCTCCTTCCTAGGAAAATGGCCATTAGAAGAAAATATTATCTGGCATTTTTTTCCTAGTACTTCCTAAATCAATTTATGTTCTGTTCATAATCATGTATGAGCTGAGGTTGGACTGGTAACAGTCACATGTCTTCTGTTTAAATGTTCTGAGCTAAGCCGAGTGTGGTGGTGCACACTTGTAATCCTAGAACTCAGGGAGGCTGAGGCAGGATTGCTGTGGGTTCACTGCCAGCCTGGGCTATGTAGTGAGTTCAGGACCAGACTGGACTACACAGTGAGACCCTGTGTCAAGAAAACAAACAGCAACAACAAAAACCTCTTAGCATAGCTAGGTATGGTAGTATATGCCTAGAATACAAGTACTTGGAGGCTGAGGCAGGAGGATTGCTGTTTCCAAGGCCAGCTGGTGCTACACAGTGAACTCAGAACCACAGTGGACAACAGAGTGAGAAGTTTTTTCAATAAACAAATGAATGAATGAATGAATGAATGCTCCAAGCAATCTTTGGATGAGAGAGTGTTATCCAATAGAACTTTGTACGATGAGAGCCAGTTTTCTATCTGTGTTGTCCAACAGGGTCCCCTCTAGCCACTGTAGTGAGAGTGTGCTTAAAATGGGGCTAATTCAGTGAAGAACCTGAATGTTTAAATTTTATTTAATTTGTATTAATTTCCCAGAGAATGATATATATGTCAAAGTACATAAAAGTGAAATATAGTGCACAAAACAAAAGTGAACATTTAAAAATGCAAAAACTAGGGTATATTATTTATTAGAATATTGTACCTTATGTCAAACTGGTGATTTCAGATAATCTATTGCTTAGTACCCTAAAACATGAAATGATGCCTCTCTTGATGCTTGTAGTTATTTTCTAATGTGAACTGGAGGGTAAGGACAGGTTTAAGAATAGCAACAAAGATACAGCAAAATATAGAAAAAAAAAACTTTTGATAAGTATCCCAGTAAAGGGATTGGTTGGATTCAGAGAAGAGGCATCAAGATTTAACTACTACGATCCATTCGAGGAACAGGAAGCTGAGTTAGAGTGGTGACTTAAGTGACATGATTTAGGTGTGGAAGATTAATTTGTTAAGTACTGTATAGTTTCTCTGACTTGTAAAACCCAGGACACAGACATTCTGTAGAACCACATGAAGTGATAGCCGGAGTTTGGGGAAAGGATAGGGTGGTGGGGGACAGTCAAAAAAGGGAAGGGATTATAAAGTTGATATGATACATATGTGCACGAAATACCCAAATTCGTTGTCAACACTATGTATTACATATGTATATTAATAAAAATAGTGGGAACAATCTGCCAGTAGAGACTGAGGTAGGAGGGTGCCACTCATACTTAGGTAAGGCTGGCCCGCTCACCACCCACACGCCAGCTCTTGCGTATGTTAACAGGTGAAATGGGGCAAAATGGCTGCCATGACCTCCCAGAAACATTTTGTAGAGTAAATAAGGTACATTAATCTAGGCCGGAAAATGCAGCGCACTCAACGCAAATGTACTCTGTCTTACTGTCTCCTCACTGTCCTGAGTGCCATCGCTTCTCCAGGATACCAGCTGGGCCCTATTACAGTGGTTCGCGGGTGAACTGATAATGGACCAGTAACCACCACTAAGCTTCACGCTGTTTCTGGTGGCATGATGTCCAGGACATTTGGTTCAAAAACCTTGCTTAATCCTGGGACAAGGGCTCCAGTATAAAACCAAGGCCTCAGACTGAAGGTTTGATTTGAATTATAAATGTACAGAGTTCTTCTCTTGCAAGGAGAGCAACTCTCAGGTCATTGCATCTGCTGATCCTCTGGAAAAGATGCCAGGATGTTGCCAGAGTGTGCCCTGAAAAATAGCCAAGGCACAAATTAACACCCACTTTCCGGCAATGAGAACTGCTCTTGAAAAAGCCACTTCTGCAAAACCCGAGGCAACCTGGAATAATCTGGGAGCCAAGACACAATTTATTACTTCACAAAGAACATAGAATTCTGACCCGGCAGCAAACTAGCTGCCGGGTTTTTCCTTTACCACACCAACAGCAAATTTCAAAGGCCTGACATCTCTCAATTTACAAGCCCAGACTTTGAGAGGAAGGCTAACGCTAAAGATTTATGGGACGCCATAACCGAAGGAGGGCCTGAGTCCTGTGCAGTCTCCTCTCAAAGGTGGGGTATTGAGGCCAGGCAGAGAACATTGGTTGCTTATGGTCACACAGGACTAGACAATGATGCAACTACCTGGGCACCACGGCCTTCTGACCTCAGGATCATTTCTCTTCCCTGCCCTACCAATTTCTCTACAGCATTCAAATACTAAGCACGCTCGCTTCAACTAATATTGCATAATGTTTAAATCCAGTTGAACACACTTCACTCCTCAGGCATTTACCATTTCTCTGTGATGAAAACTTTCAAGATCCTTTCTTCTAGCTTTATGAAACACACAGAACATAATTGTTATCTATAATCACCACACTGTGGCCTCATACCCCAGAGTCAAATTAATATTTTAAAAGAAATGTTTTTCATTTCAAGCTAGCAGAATCCAAAAGGGATTCGGGCACTGCTAGGCAGATAAGGCTGAACATCAAAGCCTAATCCCTAATCCTGACAGATGTTTCTATAACAAGAAGGATACTTAACGAAAGGATGGAGGTCCAGTCCCTTTATTGAGGTGACACTGCATAACACATTCAACCACTACTAGTGACAAGTTAAATTAGTAAAAATCTTTCTGAAAAAAATCTGATAATGTGAATTAAATGCCTTAAAGATGTCAATGCCTTTGATATAGAGTTCTATTTCTAGAACTTTAATTAAATATTGGGAAAAAAAAGAGCAAACAAATATTCTAAATGTTTTATTGCAGGAGGGTAGTAGGTAGCTGCAAAAAGCTGAAAATAACTTGCATACATAATAGCTAAGGTTTAGTTAAACAAATGTGAATGTGTCTACTCATAGAGAGTTCTTCATACCGTCTGATGGAGAGAAATGTTCATCGGCTGTCGTTAAAAAGGGCTTTGATGGAACAGTATATATGGTATGATCCCATTTTTGTGAAAATATTTTTTCTTACTGAAAAAGAGTTAAAAAAAAATTCAATCTGGGCATGGTAGCACCTTCCTATAATCCCAGCACTCTCAAAAGCTGAAGCAGGAGGACCACACATTTGAGCCCAACCTGGACAACTTAATAACTTGGTAAGAACTTGTTTCAAAATTAAAATAAAATGGGATGAGAATGTAGCTCAGTGTGAAGGCTCTAGATGGTTCAATCCTCAGTAACACACACACACATAGACACACACACACAATTTATAGATTATTGTTGGATAGTAAGATCACAAGAGCTTTTAAATTTTCATTTTTTGCTTGCATTTTCTGTTTTTTTCAGTGAATCATAAAAGAGGCCTTAAGAATGAATCATATTTATGATTTGCTTCCCATGGTGGGTAACAACAGGACAGTCATTTCACATCACCTCCTCCTCTGCCAGGCTCTATAGCCAGAGGATAATGCCTGTCTTTTCTCCAACATCTGTCAAGTCCTCTTGATCACTCCTGCAGGTGGCCAGGATATAAATGGCTCCCTCCAATCTCAGGTGCCACTAGGAGCCTCATACTAGAGACAGAACTGTGACCCCAGCAATCACTGCCCCACATTGCCCTATGCCTGCCTCTCTCCTGCTCCCCTGATGCTGAGCCTGTGTTTGATCCTTCTCACATCCCCTACCCAAGGAATAATACTGGAGAGTGTGAGGTGGATTTTTTCCCAGAATAAAATATTAGCTTTGGCTTTGGATTCACGGTCTTTAATGAATGGCTTCTTGTCACCTTTCTCTATCTCATTTTTGTTGACTTTGAAATAAATGTTTCAAAACAAAACACGTAATTAAAATATTTCCTCATGAAGTGGCGATCAGTCAAAAATAGTAACCAAAGCTCACAAGAGTTGACAATACACTGACAGTTCCATGACAAGCTCCACAAAGCTAGAAGAAAGAATCTGGGCCCATGTGATTAATTAACTATGTGTCCGTTCATTCATTCAATATTTATGGATCACTGTTATATGTGTGATGTGCCCAGAACTGAAAATTTGAACAACTCAGATACAAAATCCTACTCTGAAGTGTTCACTGACTGATGAGAGAAATGAATACGTAAAGAACTTTCCTTCTTCAATGTGGAATAACACAAGTACAAGGTGCTACAGGAAATCGGGGGAGAAATGGGAGATCTACTCCTGAAGGTCATCAGGAATTTGACAGTGAGGGTGGTATTTCACGTGCAAGGCAGCATTCTGGCAATGGAGGAACTAAAGAATATGAAAAGATATGACAGAAAAACAAGGAAGACAGAAAACAGTATAGACAAGAACGCGTTTCTCTAAATCCTCACCCTCCCAAGAGGCTAGGGGAAAAAAATGTGGTTTCAGATATCCAATCTTGGTTAAGTTGTGCTGCGATGAAGCACCTCCCACTGCACTATGTGAAGTGAGTGCACAAAGAGAAAATGGTAAACGTGCAAGCTCCAAGGGTCTTATAGCCACAGAGGAGTCCTAGAGTGCTCCCTGTCAACACAGTCTAGCTGAATGGTTTGACTAAAATCATACTTGATGGCTAAACTCTGTGAAAACATAGACCACACCCATTTCGTTCACTGTTCTAACCCAAAGGCCTACTCCTTACATAGGCTAGTGCTGTGGTTTGGATCCGGAGTGTGCTCCAAAAGCCTCAGGTATTTGGATGTAGCGGGATAACTGGGGATTAGTGTGCTGTTGGGAGGTGGGGCCTGGCTGGCCGGAAGGGGCAGATGCTTAGGGTTTTGACTGGAGAGAGAGGGTCAACTTGTTGAAACTGGGAGGTGCCCAGAGCGGAGCCTTCAGGTGGATGTTATTGACTGTGGGCCAGGAAGTGAGGGAGGGCACCCATCCTGGGTGTGGGGGGGCCCAACTGGCAGCTGGAACTAAGTAAAGAAGAAGAAACATGTTACTTCTTCCTGGTGAAGCTCTGGCCTTGCCTAAGTCGCCAGAGATCAAATCTTTCTTTACTAGGGTCCTCACTCACTTGGCTTCTGTCGGCAATATGGTGAGCAGCTTTCCAGCCTCTGGCATGTGCTTTTACCACTGCCAGCTGCCCCCACATGGACTGTGTGAATGATGGAATGATGAACTAAATAAATCTTTCCTCCCTAGAGTTGTGGATGTTGGGTATTTTGTCACAGCAAAGAACAATAACTAAGACTACTAGGTTCTCAATAGTTGTTAAAGAGATGGATGCATGTACTCCTAAACTGGAGACAGGGAAGGGCGGACACCGCAACTGTAGGTGGATCACTCGTCCGGGTGGCAGCCGGTTCTACACCTCAATGTCTTCCTTTCCACTGCTTCCATTTTGAGTCTTGCTCTCCAAGACGTGTGTAAACCACTATATTTGAAGGTAATCTTAGACTCTATCTCTTCAAGAAAGGACATCGGGGAAAATTCTTTTGTAAAAAAGAAAGTCAAAATCATTCCCTATGACTCACTTTACTACGCCAGATATTTCCCAGGACTAATTCATACAGGTTGACCATGCCTAATCCAAAAATCCAAAACAAAAACATATTTTGAGTGCCAACTGGAAAATTCCACGCCAAAACAGCATGTTTCATGCACAAAATTATTTCAAATGTTGCATGAAATTACCTTTAGGCTATGTATATGAGATGTATGTGAAACATAAATAAATTCTGTGTTTAGACTAGGGTCTCATCCACAAACTAGGTAGCTCATTATATGTAAGCAGATATTCCAAAATCCAAAGAAAATTAGAATCTGCAACACTTTTGGTACTGAATATTTTGGAGCCTGTACTCCTTTTATTGAGGGAATTAATTTGAAGAAAGACAGTTCTGCCCAGGAATCTGCCCAGGAACATGGTATAAATATACATAACATTGAAATACACATGTAAATGATTACGTATCACTGAGAGTGGGACTTTCCTCTTTCAAACACGCATCTCTGTGGCAAATATACCCACACCATAGGCCTGAACCGAGTGTGAAAGGATGGGAGAAAGAGCAACTTGACCACTGGGGAATTACAAATCAAACCCACAATGAGATAACACTTAACACCCACTGGGACAATTATGAACAAAAATACTGGGAATCACAGGTGCAGTTGGCCAGGATGTAGAGAAACCGCAGCCCTGATCTGTTGGTGATGGGAACATTCAATGGTACTTCTGCTGTGTAAAACCATCTGGCAGCTAAAATAAAGTTAAACATAGAGGATTATTGTATGAGTCCTCATGAATAGAATTAGTGCCTTTATGAAAGAAGCCTGAGGGTGCTTGTGTGTCCCTTTTGCTCTTTGAGGATGCAACAAGAAAGTGCCAGCCACCAAGCAGAGACTAAGCCCCCATCAGACACTGAGTCTGCTGGTGCTTGACCTTGGAGTTTTCCCAGCCAGACTGTGAGCAATAAATTCCTGGTGTTTATAAATCACTTATTCTACAGTGTTTTGGTTGTAACACCTCAAACGGATCAATGCAATAGGTTGAAGAGAAATCAACCCAAATGGTCGTCTACTGGCAAACAAATACTTCCACACTATGCGATACTTCCAATGTGACACTTGCACACGATGGAGTAGTACTTTGAAGTCTTGATAGCTTCCACAACATAGATAAGTCTTGAAAATACTTTGCTAAGTATAACAAGAACACATATTACTACATGATTCCACTTATATGAATCATTCAGAGTGAGCAAATCTATAGAGAAAAGAAGTAGCCAGGGGTTGCCCAAAACCAGGGCGTCAGGTTTTGATGAGAAATGGGAAATGACTGCTAATGATGACACGCTTTCTGTCAATAATGAATATGTTATATAATAGTGGTAGTAGTTGTACAATCCTGTGGATATTGTGAAAAAGTACTGAATTATATACTTCAAATATCTGAGTTATGCAATATATCAAATTATATCTGAATGAAGTTTTATTGAAAAGTAAAATAAAAGCTTTGTGTGGTGGTACACACCTGTAATCCCAGAACTCTGGAAAGCTGAGGCAGGAGGATTGCAAGTTCAAGCCTGGCCTGGTAACTTAGTAAGTCCCTGATATCATAAAAGGGATGTAGCTCAGTATATGGGCCCCGGTTCAAACCCCAGCAGAAAGAGAAGGAGGGAGGAATGGGGAGAGTAACAGAGAGAGAGAGAGAGAGAGAGAGAGAGAGAGAGAGAGAGAGAGAGAAAGAGAGAGCAAGAGAGAGAAGAGAGCTTCAGGGTAGAATACAGAAAAGATGCCGTGGAGATTTCAACCTCAAAGAGACGTCCAGATAGCACCAGGGCTTGTTATTCCCCACGTGAGGAGGGACTCAATGAAATGATCAATCTGTACCAATATGGTAGCCACTAGCCACATATAGCTATTGAAATTTAAATTCTTAAAAATCAGAAAAACAGGGCATTGTGGCACGGTCCTGTAATCTCAGCACCTTGGGAGGCTGAAGTGGGTGGACAGCAAGTTCAAAGCCAGCCGGGGCAACTTAGCATCTTAGTGTTTCGGACCCTGTCTGAAACACAACATGACACAACACAACACAACACAACACTCTGGGAAATGTAGCTCTGCACAAAGATCTTGAGCTCAATCTCTAGTAGTACACAGAAAGAAGAGAGAGAGAGAGAGAGAGAGAGAGAGAGAGAGAGAGAGAGAGAACTTAAACTCAGTCCCCATTGGCAGTAGCCACTCTCTGAGAGCTCAACAGCCCCCCATGATCTGAGCAGCCACAAAGCTCAGTACAGACACAGAACAGTACTATCACTTTCTCCCCGGTGCAGGGGGTCCAACCCACGGCCTCGTGCATGCTGAGCCCACACTCTTCCCACCCTCAGCCTTGTGCGTGGGGTCCTCCTCAGACAGTGCGGCTTTAGATGGCTCCGGTGACCACTGTAGGCTCAACCATTTCCTACCAGTCCTTCCTACTCCTTCATCCAGCCAACAGGTAGCAAAGCTCTTTCAAGTATGTTCCACCTAAAACCCTATCCAGACCAGGCAAGGCAGCAGGTTCCTCTACCAGCAGAAGTCACAAGGCCCGTTCCCGGGTTGGTGCGTCACTCAACACATATGCAGTTACTATGCCTTGTGGGAATATTGGATGCTTTTTATTTCTTTAAAAACACACAAAGCAAGAAGGAAAAGAATCCTAGTATTGTTTTTATAATACCGGCAGAATAATAAACAATTGTTTAAGGTCCTGAGCGGCAGACCTCAGCCCCGAGGAGAGCAAGAGGGAAGATAAATCAATATTTACCAGTAGCCCTTATCCTATGTTAAATATTAGCTTAAACTTAAAAACCCACGGTTTTCCTCGCTGCCTCTCCCTCAGCCCACATCTCAGCGGTCCTCTACTCTCATAGAGGAATAATCATTTCAGAAGCAGAGGGAAATAGTTGAAACACGTCCATTATATGTGTTTTACTGTCGCCCGTAACAGCTATTGTAAACGTAGGAGTCGCAGGAAAACATCGCGTGATTGAAACAGTTCGCCCTCTGCAACAAAGCCACACATAAATCTCGGTGGGAGTCACGGGCTCCGCTAATAAAAATGCAGGGCGAGCAAAATTAAGAGTTATTTGCTAGGACGTTTGAGAAACCTGTGAGCTGGACTGCAGATTTCACATCTCACAGATGTGCACTAACTCTCCAAAGGAGGGATGCTGGGTGGTATGTTCTTGGGCCTCTGCACATAGGCTGGGGGTCTCTCAGGTGTGTGCAACCAACAGCCTGTTTTTTTGTTCGTTTTTTGCCCTTGATTTCTTTTTTAATGTTGTAATGAAAAAATTTTAAAAGGATGTGATGGTACTTATATGTGTAAATCAACTATTATATTTATGTTACATATAAATCACTGTATCACATGCTACATGTATAACACATATACAGAAAAGGCTGTAGTACATATATATGTAAATTGACATAATATATAATACTATATAAATGGGGTTATTTTGTGCTCTCAGGGATTGAACCCAGGGCCTTCACACTGAACTAAATCATCAACTCATTTTTAGAAATATGTGCCTTTGACACAGGGTGTGCTAAGTTGTTAAGCTGCCCAGGCTGGGCTCAAATTTGAAATCCTCCTGCCTTGAGTGCCAGGTCCACCTATATTATACATTTTGTGTGTGGCCCAAGGCAATTCCTCTTTATTAAAAACAAACCAAAACAAACAAGGCCAAAAAGAGCAGGCCACAAGTTGGACACACCTGTGAGAAGGCACCAAAGAAAAACACACTGTGTGTAAGATGCGCCTCTTGTCCCCCTCAATGATGATGCCTCTGTTCTTAGCTGCAAGGACAAAAGCAAAGCTTGTTCCTCAGAGAATCCAGGGGAAGTTTTCAATGGGGAATAAGGAGTCAAAAAGTAGGCCGCTGCACAACATTGCTAAAGGCCCCGAACCGCAAATTTCCCATCGCGTTCTGGAACAGTCCTGGGTACCACCCTCGCTGGGGTCACGGACAGAGATCCCTTAGAAACACCAACTGAATGAAATTCCCAACACCATCTCTGCGGGGGATGTGTATTAAATGCCAAGCTTTTCTTATCAATGCTGCGGCTAAGCCCTGAGAGGTGAAAGAACTTGCCTTAAATCACGGCGTGCCAGGAGGAGTCCAGGTGTGCTGGCATCTGAGTCTGCTTTGTAAAGCCTCATTATAATTGTACGAAGTAGGACAAGAAATACAATCATCATACAAAGGATCTGGGAAGTTAGGCGGTTATTTAATCAAAGTCACTTAAATGATTTATGGTTGGAAGGATCAAAGAATTAATGCTACAAAATGAGGCAAAAGCCAAACACAAGAGGTGAGAGGCTGGGACGGAGGGAGCTTTTGGTTTTCCCACGTTTTAGGTCTTGCGTGAAAATGAACCCAATGGATGTATACATACTTGAAAGGAGAAGTAAAATTCTTTTTTTTTTCCTGAGAAAAATGGCAATAAAACTTGTGCAGTTCAAAACTGTGAAGTTCCCCTCAGCCTTGCAAAAATCTCCCAATCCCTCCACCATTATTCCCAACTTGAGCTACGTCAGGGGACAGAATATGTTATTCCCCCTTTAGAGCTCGAAGCCCAAAGCTGACGGGCTGGTGTAGATGTCCTCAACCTCTCATTTGACGTACCACCCAAGGCTCAGTTAGATCCACCTGTCTGGCTTCACACTTCCATGACCAGGCCAGGCACAGGCCACCCTCTTCCCCGCTTCTGGAATCCTGGGCTTCTTGTTTCCTATTATTTGGTATCCTTTTCCTTTATTTGAGTTCCCCGAAAAAGAAGCCAGGTTTGTTTGCCTTTATCCCCGCTCAGACTCTCCCTGTACTCCTTCCACAGAACATCATTCAATTCCACCACGCAACCCAAACTCCTCATCTTTATGTAGAAGAGCCAAGCATGTAACAACATTTGTTCATACTCCACCCCCCCCAAAAAAAAAATAGTAACTTATTTCTACTTCTTTGATGACAAGCTGAGGTAAATAACAAATCTCTAATGATTCATTGACAACACCGAGGCTCTGCTGGTGTTGGAATTATCCCTAGGGTACTGGTGGACTTGGGGACACAGGGAGATGTCAGTTCAAAAGAGAAAATGAGGGTGGGCTGTGAAAAAACCTGGTTCCATTTTACGCCAATCTCATGCTTATTCTTCATCCAAGTAGCATGACCGAATCTGCCCACTGTCAGCTTCCAGGCTGTGCTCGGGCCCTCAACAGGTAACACGTCCCTGCAATGGCCACTGCAGACCTCTTAGTCTAAAAGAGCCCACCTCCACATCTCTCCCTGGCCTCTTTCCTGCTACTGAAATTGTCTACAGAGTAGATAACATCATTGACCTTCAATGCTGTGTGCCTCGCATATTTACCTGTCTCTCTCTAGAATTCAAGCTCCATGAGGGCAACAAGGTTTGCCTTGCTCACTGCTGCTGCTGTATCTTTTGCATGTGGCCCAAGAAAGTTCCTTTTTCCTCAAACAAAGGCAAAAAAGAAAAAGAGAAAAGAAAACAGCAGGCTGCATGTTTGTGATGTTTGTGGTACTCAAGAAGAACACACCAGGTGTAGGACAGGCTCGGTTCTTTTTGCAGACACTCTATAAATACAGCATAAATGTCTGGGTGAACAAACAGCTAGCCTTCACTGAGTGAACATTTAACCATCTAGCAAACCATAATGGCGTCCACCCATCACAGAGCGCTTGCTGGACAACAAACGCTGTGCTGACTATGATTAGCAAGCTCGCTGGGTATTCCAGAAACACACTGACTTTATGTTTATAAACAATGTTCTTGTTTTAATCAGTTTTGACTCTCACCCTAGGACAACAATGACACATAGCCCGAGGAGATTTGTCCCCCCTCCTCTCCAGCATGGATGGAAATTTCACCCATAGTACGGCCATTAGAATGAGTCCTGCTGTATTTGTTCTTCCTTTTAAGAATATCTATAATATTTGTATAGTAGAGCCTGATTGGGAAACGTTTATTTTTAAGCCAATAAAACACTACACATTTAATTTTTTCATTCAATTTAAATAAGCCAATTGTGTAGCTTGGTAGATGAATCTTCCAAATAGGTAACACATAATAAAACCTTTCAAACACTTCAAACTTAATGTCTAACTAAAATCAACTACTTTTTTTTTCTAATGAAGAACTCACTGGGTTCTCAGAGAATTTCATATCAAGTAGTTTCTACTGATGAGAATTCAGGGGGTGAAGAACAATCCGGCCTGTGGGCCATACACAGCTTGAGAAATCACTGGTCCGACCTGGCTCAGGTAACTGCCACATTCGGGATGAGTTAATCAAATGTTCTGTATGGCCTGAAAATGCCATCATAAGTACCTAGAGGACTCTTAACAGAACAAAGGTTCCCCATACTGGATACTGTATGGTGAAATCATCCAATAGAACGTGTTGTATGTAGAGTGTGGAGTTCAAGTTGCATAAAGTTACATAAGATGCTTTCCCACTTGAAGTCTAAATGTTCTTTCTATCCAGTTATCATTGTGTAACTTGCATGTAACAACTGTTTGCTCTAGAGGTCAATTTTACCTCACTCGCCAGCTAAGCATAGGTGATATCACAAGATCTGAGACTGCTAGGCAAGGAGACTAAAGATTTTTTTTGGGGGGAGTGGTGGTTCTGGGAATTGAACCCAGGGCCTTCTCACTGAGATCGATCTCCAGATTATTCATTTATTTATTGACAAGGTCTTGCTTTGTCATCAAAGCTGGTTTCTAAACTCATTATGTAGCCCAGGATGGCCTCAAACACACAGTAATCTTTCTGCCTCAGCCTCCTGAGTACTGGGATTACAGGTGTATGCCACCATGCCCACACCTGTATTCTTTATGTGATGCTGAGGAATTGATCTCAGTGCTAGGCAAGCACTTTAAACACTGAGCTACACTCACAAGCCCCCTCCTTGACCATGCTAAAACTTAATTTTGTAAAGTTGCTACACTGCCCAGGCTGAGCTCAAATTTGCAATCCTCCTGCCCCAACCTCCCAGAGCGCTGCGATTACAGGCCTACACCACCAGGTTCAGCTAAAACACAGTATGGTATCCTTCACAGCATAGCAAGCAGCGTGGGTAGCAGCATTTGCTTTGGTTACCTTTGACCCTTTCAAGACTGTAACAGCAAAGCAAAAAGATATGCATATGCATATACAGTATTTGCATTTCAGCTGCAGAACACAGATTTGGGAGATGTATTGCTTTTATAGTAAGCAAGAAGCAAGCCTGTTCTTTATCCTTGCAGTAGGGGTTTGGCTTGCACCTGCCAGAACAAAGAAATGAGGCAGCAGAGCCTAATCAGTAGCAAAGCACCAAGCACACATGCCCAGGTAGATCTTAGCTCATCTCTGAAGACTGCTGGCCGAAAACACAACGCTGGACAGGGGTTCAAGTGAAAAGCACCCATGGTTCCACACTCTTGACACGCTCAGCCAGACATGTAGGGGTGCAGACAACTCCAGCAGGACTCTATCTGAATGCAGTCATAACATGATTAAGTATGCCCCAGCATCCACAACCTGGTACCCAAAGGTGCCGCCGGCCTCTTTCCTCACTCTCTTAGGAAAGCTGTGTTTTTCCACAGTTCATTCATAAGGTCACAAATTCCCAACTTGTATGTCATTAGCATATTAATAAATCTGTAGATCAGGCATATCTAAAAATAACACCCCCCAAAATAACAAAATTTTCCTTCCAGTGGAAGGAAGGTTATTCGTTCTCTTTTAAAATTATCATCACTCAAAGAATTCCAGAATGTTTATGCTAGAAGGCGTTTTTCAAACCAGTTTGTTATCTTAAGAAACTATTAACAATTACAGATTTTAAAAAAGTCAATGTGACTCAAAATAGTAAGAAATAGGAATCAAAATCAAAGTTGTAATATCTACAAATACATTACATACACAAGATGACTTTTTTGGACTTTATGGGTTTATGACTTTATGGATTCCACATTGAAAATGTGCCATCTTCTTTTCTACTACAAAATAAAAAGAAAAAGAAAAGGAAGAAAAGAAGGACAAGAGACACTCTGGCTGAGGCCCTTGCCTTTGCCGAGGAGGACCTGAGGAGTGGGCAGAATTGCAGAACGGGCTGCCCCAGGTCCCTGGCAGGCCTTTTACAGAGCTGGGCGGTCCAGTCTCCAACCTCCAAGGCTGTGCTTGTCCCAGTCGCCCAGGGGCTTGGGGAGGCAGGTTAGGAGGATCTGGCCAAAGTAACCATGACCGTCTGAACTTGGGGGAAGGAGTCCTTTGCACGTTGAGTGATTGCTGGCAGCTGGACTTCATGTCTCCCGCCCATTACTGCAGCGAACAAGAAGGAGAAGGTGCTTTCCCTTAGGCCTGTGCTTCCCATTGTTAATAGCTGGCGGCCAAGGGAGATGGGGCTTAACCCAGGGCAAAAACAAAGTCCGTGACTCCAGCAGGCAGGGCTGAGGCTGGGCTCTGGCGCAAACTCCCGAAGGGCTGGCCTCAGCCTGAGCTGCCTGAATTACTTGTCTAGACGGTTCCCATGTCACAGGATCATGAAGTGGTCTTCCTGCCTCCTTGGCAACGTTCACAAGTCATGGCGAGTATCTTTTTCAATCACATATTCATCTCTCTTCCCCCACTATTATTTTCAAATGACATTGTACCACTGTGCTTAGTTTATTTTTTGGTAGCAATGACCTGGAGTTTCCCTAACTGCACGAGAAGAAGTCAACGTAAGTTAATAGAAGTTCTAATTGGAGAGATGGTTAATTAGTTGAGTTACAGTAGACCCCTGTGAAGCATCTTGGGGTTTGTCTCAAAGTCGAAACCTATACTTCTGGTCCTGCCATGGGGCAGGTACTAGGGAAGGGCAGATAGCTTTCTGACATTTGTCACAGGCCACTTGAAGTAACATTCCGACACCGAGTGTGGGCTTTTCTCCACCCATGAGATGCATGAAGTCCAAAAGACTTGCTCTTGGACTTGAGTTTGAGATGCAGGGGGAGGCAGATGAATTTCAAGGTGGTAATACGAGAGGTTCTTCACAACTCCCCGCACATCAACCCCCACCTTCCAAACCGTAGAAACCGTGTCCCCAGCTAGGAATACACTGAAGATGGCAGGGAGTGGGTAGACATGTAAGTGTGGGGGAAGGGAAAACACACAGGCAAGTACAGGCCTGTCAATACACTTCCTGGAACACCTTGTGTTCTACAATATTGTGCCCTAAAAACAGTGCAGTTTATGGAAACCTAAAGACAAACCCACTCAAAGCTGATGCCACTTTGTAGCCAAAAGCCTGCAAAAATAGCTACTTGTTCCTGGGATATAATGGGAACACCTAAAGTAGGAAGCTTAGAGTTCTGGAGCTGGCCTGGATGGGGGTCTTAAAAATACACACAGAGAAAAAAAGGGTCCACCTGGCCCTCAAGTGCTGAAAAAGGGAACAAAGTAGAGTCCGGAGCAGGTGAGGAAGGCAGCCACAGAAGGGTGTCGCAGGTTGCACCCCAGCCACTGTCCTGGGCCCCATCGAGTTAGGGGGAAGCCCCAGGCATGTGCTCATTTCAAATTTCCTGAAAACATAATAGATCTGAAAAATCTTTGACCTATGCAGCATGCATACATGTGTGCTTACATGTGTTCTGCTACAGCTGTCCATTGTGCTCCCACTATCCCACCACCCTGCCTAAGAAAAGCTACCAATGGTCTGTAGATATCCTCCCTCTTTTCTGCCCCATGACCTGTGCTCTGACAATGTCAGCCCACAAGCTGTAACAGACTGTGATGCACGAGCCCCGCAAAGCTGGCAGAAGGTCCTGCCAGGGCAGGGGTCCTGAGCCCATTTGGGCCAGGAAAGACAACCCACTTTTCAAGCAACCACTGTGATGAAAACAGAAAAAAACTAAAAGCAATGGGGGTGGTGGGATCTAGTAGGATTTTCCATCTCTCTGCATGTACTACATTGTTTTGTGTGATTTACATGGATTTCTGTAAATCACGCTGACTCTCTTGCCTGGAGTGGAGTGTCCCTGGGGAGAAGCCCTTGTGCCAAAATGGCACCGATGGTTGGACAAGGCAAGATGCTTGCAAACGACATGGGTTTGGTTGGTCTGTGGGCTAGAGTAGAGCCAACCTCGGGTGATGCACTTCCTGTCTCTACACTGCACACAGAGAAGCCTCTGCCACATGCCTGTGGGGAAGTGGGAGGGAAGGAGTCCTTACGCCTCGGAACCTCACTGCACAGGGACCAGCAGGGTGGGTGAACCAGATCACTCATCCCCACAGTGATGCACCCTTCCCGATAACATCGTAAGCCACCTGCGCTTCAGGGGGAAAGCAAAAACAAAGAATAAATAAAAACCAGCCTGTGAAAGAGATCCGATTCCCAAGGTATAAATCAGCAAGACCACAAATGGGAGTTAAGGAATCAAATGGGCATAAACTCACTGGACCATAAATTTCTGCTGGGCAGAGACAAACTCCTGACACAGCGCCTGAACAGAGAAGGTGCACAGTCATTTCTTTTAAATGAAAGAAAACAGTCAGTATGACATTGCGGGTACAAACCACATTTGGAAAACATGTTCATGCACTTTCCCCCCAAAATAAACAAAACACTATTTCACTAACCTGTCTTTTTTTTTTTTTTTAAAGACGGTCTTACAGTTTTTCAAATTCTTTTGTTTGCTTCCCACGACAAAATGAAAAGCCCGGTCTCTTGACAATATAAGGAAAACAGGCCCAACTTCCAGGCTTCTGGTCCATCTTCAGGCAACTTCATTAAGCCCAAGTCTATGCCATTAATCACTCCGGCTGCCAACAGTCTCCTGCGCTTTCCAAATTACAGCACTTTTCTCTTTGCAAGATCAGATAACTGTATTATTTGGCACTGCATTCAAATTTGCCTTACCTATTAAGAAACCCATTTTTCCATCTCTGTTTCTATTCCTACACCAACTCGAGCCACTTAAATTACCTCTATTTTGCAAAATTTTACATTAAAATTGGAAGCTTTCAACTTTTTTCAAACTTTTGCTTTCGACCCCTGCTTTTCCATTTTTACATGTGCTATTTGAATCATAAAATTTGCCCCTGTTTGGGCTGGCTGTTAACCTTGGCTGCCATTCTCCTTCCGCTGACTTCTACGCCTAATTTTGCATTTCAGCTCTTCGGTTCCCTTCTCCAAACTCTAAGAATACTCACTTAAAGTGCAGGTCTGTTTCGTTCACTTTCTTTGACAATGTCTAAACTGATATGCAACAACATCCAGACAGCTGGAAATGGTTGTTAATGAGATCACAGAGAATCGCTGAGTGAACGGGATCTCAGATAAGATACGCTGGGGTCCTGTCCTGGGTGTCTCTGATAGTTTTCTCCGTGAGCCTGCGAAGATGAGGGGTTCGCTACAAGGGTGGGGACACGCTGGGCACAAGAACTGCCATCAGGAGAAAAAAAATTAATCAATGCTAGTATCCCCAGTGATGTCACGTGTGTATCCTGTGACCTCTAGAATAATGTGATGGCGGTACTTCACCTTTGTGGCATTCACTCCTAAAACCCAACCCCTGCAGTCAGCAATAATCACGAACACACTTAACGAGATGCTTTCTTTAGCATATCTGACCACACTCCTCAAAGCCATCAAGGGCATGAAAAATAGGAGACAGAGAAACGGATGCAGGGCAGAGGACACGAAGCAGCCATGATGACCAAAAGGAATGTGAGATCCTGGATTGGAACCTAGGACAGAAAAAGGACAGTCACGGAAAAAGTAAAGACACCCAACTAAAGTCTAGAATGCATTTACTAGTATGCATCGAAGTTGGTTTCCTTGTTTTTGACAAACGACCCTGGTAGTGTAAGGTGTTTGCCACATCTACTCTGAGAATGAAGACTTGTTCTCAGCATTCACATTGTTGATGGCCCAGTAACTGTGGATGGCACTCTCGTGAAGGACTCCAGAAGAATGCTGCAGAGGGACTTTAACCACGTAAAATATGGGACTCGGTCTTCTGGAAAGGAAGAGACTGTGAGTTGACAAATGGTGGGGAAAGTAGAAAAGAAGTGGCTCATCTGTACCCCAATCTGTAGCGTGTTATGCTGGGCCTCTGTTAGAAGAGGAGGCTGTGTGTGCTCACTTCCCCCGCAACAATGTTATTTGAAGAAGGGATCACCTATTGAAACCATAAGTTTCTCAAGGTGGAAAATACATATGCTTGGTTTAGATGAGGACAGGTGCTGCTGCTGCAGTACCTCCGGCAGAAAAAAGTGAATTAATTCTTGAAGGACAGGGTATTGAATTTATTTACTTCAAATTCAAATCCTTGGATGCAGCAAGCTACAACAGTGGAAAACAAGGATATCAGAGAACTTTGGACAATATTTATGTTCCTGAAAGGCGACCAGTTCAGCAATGTGATGAAACTAGAGGTATCCAGCTACAGAAATAAGACTTGAAATGACAAAGCCAATTTGTAATATTTAATAATGCAATAAAAGATATCTATTGAAAAAATGAGGGGACACAGAAACTGGGTAAGGGATACTCAAGAACTCTTTATATTATCTTTGTGACTTTTATGTAAACATAAAATTATTCCCATACAAAAATATCTAAAGAGTTAATCCAATTTAGTTATTTAGTCTCCAACTCCTTGAACTTATAATTTCAACCACAGGTTCCATTTTCTGTCTTTTCTCTACATACTATAATTATTTATACACTTTGTGGGATATGTGTGCTACTTTAATTTTCATGCTTCCAAAATGGGTGGGTGGCCCTAAAGTCACCTGACTTGGTAAAGAAGTCCTCTAATTATTCATCAATTCTTCTCCATAAATTCAACAGTAGTGACCACACTTGCCCTTAATGGCGCCAGCCTCTAAAATCCCACACATACACATTCATTTATTCAATACACACATGTGAGGACTTTGGCATAGGTCAGGCTGTGCATTACCCCTTCTGAGCTGTAGGTGACTCAGGGTCCCAGTCTGGCATGACTTCCATACCTCAAAACAAAGGCACCCTCATGAGCCTCAATGAACCTGCAAGCCCGACCTGCTCTGTAATTCAGAAAGCCTTCATTCTTGTCTATTTCTCACTTGTTCCTTTCCTCGCCAACCACTCCATGAGGAACTGAGTTTCACAAGGTGTCTGAATGATGAGTACCAGTCTGGATTGGTTCTTTGTGGTCACTTCAGGAAATTAGAGTAAAGAGGTCCCATTTTTCTGATTTGAGTGAATTTCCTCCACTGAGAGAGATGGAAGGGACAGGCTATGCTGGTAGACCCGTTTGGCTTTACTGTGACTATCTCTACTCATATTGGCTGAAGAGTAAATAAAGAAAACAGTGAGCTGAGAGCCCAGGCCACCCTTCCTAAGGTTGGTCCTAGCTAGGCTGGTGGAATTCTGCTGGTCATGGCTTCCCTGGTATGAGCAGTGATGGGAGGTTTGCCTTTGGGCCAGACAGACTCCTTCAGCGTGGGCTGGGAGTCCCGAGTGGAAACAGCTCCATACAAGGTCAGGTCATGAGCCCTGGCCATGGGGATATGAGAATGATGGGAAAAAGTGGTGTGCACTTGAGTTGGGGAAGAAACAGTCTCCCGAAAGTAAAACCTCATGTCCTTGCTGTGGCCTGGACAAGGCTGTGTTGCGACTCCCGCTTACCCCTTTTACCTCATCTCCAAGTACCCCCCCAGCAGGTACTGTGCTTTAGCGACCTGTCCTGGTGCCTTTGCAAATGTTGCTCCCGCTTCATGGGATGATTTTTCTGACGGATCTTCACAAGAGTTCATGTGACACCTCAGCTCCACTGTCTCTGCAGGGAGGGTTCAGCCCCACCAATCTGGACTTGGCTCATGATTACTACCACCTGACCTGCACAATGGCTCCCAAACCTTCCTGGTTTATGGCATCCAACAGCATTTGGAACGCTGTGCTGTTCTAAGCTGTATATACTCACATAAGCTCACTTATTACATATCTATCTATCTACATATATGTATGTATGCATGTATATATTACTATGTAGAGTCACTCATATCATGTAGAGTTCACTCATCCCCAAGTGCGGTGGCCAACTCCAGTGTGACCCTTGACATACACAAGACTACATTAGTAGCAGACTTGCTTTTAGTACTGAGGGCACTATCGCTGGTCATGTGTCAAAAAGGCTTCATTTATAAAATGACCTGGTTTATACCTCCACCCCTCATTTTCAACATTTCTACCCTTAAAGACAGGCAGAAACCTGAAATTTTCTTCTGCAGAGCACCCTGTCTCTATTTGATGTGTGTCACACACAGCTGTTATCTATACAGCACAGGAGGATTAATGATCCAATCATTTTCAAGTCAGCTGTTTGAAGCCTTGTTACACTTCAGTTTCTGGAGTTTGAATCGTCTTTGTCCCCTCCCAGCCTCTTTCCAAAGTTCTTGCTGTCCTCTAACTTGTGAAATGTGATCCTTGACACACTATTTCCATACACAGTTAATTTAGAATTGGAAGACTTTTAGTAGGGTTTGTACTTGTTAAAATATCCTTTGTACTTGTTTTGGGTAAAATATTGTGTTTCTTTTCTCCTGTGATCCATGATGACCTCTAAATTGTTTCCTACCATAAAAGTTCACAGAGAAGCAAATTTACCATTTTCATTCATTCCTCCACCCTAATTCCTGAGCTCGCCTAGTTAATTTCAACACAACAGTGTTGGGATGTCCTTTAAAATTCCCTCTGGACTGACCCTGTCTTACCACATTCAGGGATCCCCAGACAGGCCATCTGAAGGCACCGACCTGCTCCATTCCTTTCAGTAACTATTTCAACTCTAACTACCCAGCTATTTTATCCCTTACAATGGGGCTCTAATTAAGGCTCAGTTCCCACAAATGTTCTGGAATTCTGTGAAAATATTTCTCTATGAGATCAGTATCGTGGATTAATTCTCCTTTATTCCTAAAATCAATCAATGTCAAAGGACTCATTCTCAGTTTTATATTTAAACATGTTCCACATTCCTGAGCAGATCTTAAACACAGTTAAATAGGTGTTCTCTCTGCATGTTTTGTTCGTTCTCCAGTGGTTAAAAAAAAAAATTCTGTACTAAATGAAGAGGGTAGGGCGGTGATGACTTAGTGACCACAAAATAAGGATGGTCCGTGTTCCTGGGGGAGGGGGGGGCTCCTAGGGGTGTCAGGTTGAAGGGCTATGTGCATCTTTGGGATCAAGACTGCCTCCAGTCATTAGCTGTTAAAAAGACATCGGCTGGGTTTGGCGGATGAAGCCAGAGGCTGTTGGGCTACTCTATCAACTCAGACTTGCCACTTGAAATGATTTCTCCAAATGGCCTTGAATGACACACGTATGGAAGCGACAAGAGTGCCCACTCGCAGAGCTAGGGAACAGCAGTGTGGAGGAGAGGAGATGGGGCTGGAGGGCAGACTGAGAATGAAAACGCACAGCAACAGACAAAGGCTTGGAAGTCAGACAAACCCACGTTAGGTATACCCAGCTTCTGCCATATACAAACTGCGGGGCTTTTAATAACCAGAGTTTTTTCTGATGGACTGCTGTTTCTGTCCTTGCAAGACAAGGAAGTCAACACTCATCTCATGGGTGCCTGCAGAGGACAATCACATATAGAAGGCACAGAAACTGAAGGCACTGAATGTGTACTAACTGCTTTCCTCTCTCTTCCTATCTCCTTTAAAAAAAAAAAAACCATGCATGCAGAAAAATTTAGTATTCTTGCTTATTCCTTTATTATCAACAATAATATTATTAATGAATAAAGAACTGTGCAACTAGAAAAGTTCATGTTGATAGGGGAAAACTTAATATTGGAAAAATATTCATACTACCCGAAGTGATTGATAAAGTTGATGCAACCTCTACAAAAATCCTAATGGTGATTTATTTGCATAGAGAGCAAAAATAATCCTACAATTCATGTAGACTCACAAAAGGTCCTGAATAGCTCCAACAGTGTTGAGGAAGAAAAACAAAGCTGGAGGCATCACAGTTCCTGACTTCAAAATATATTACAAAGCTACAGTAATCAAATCAGCACAGTAATGAAAGAAGACAAATACATAGGTTAATAGTATAAAATAGAGAGCCCAGAGAGAAATTCATATATATGGGCAAACAACATTTGACAAGGGTGCAAAGCCACACAATGGAAAAAGACAATCTCTTTAATAAATGGCACTGGGTAAACTGGATGCACGTATGTAAAGGAGTGAAGTTTAACTCTTACTACATCATATACAAAAATGAACTGAAAACAGTTTGAAGACTTGATTGAAGATAAGAGTTGAAACTATAAAATTCTAAGAAGGAAACTTAGGAGGAAAGTTTTATAACACTGTGTTTGGCAATAATCTGCCAGATAATGCACCAAAAGCTCACTCAAGAAAAACAAACACACGAGATTAGATCAAACTTAAAAATTGTTGCCCAGCACCAGAAACAATCAACAACGTAAAAATGGGAGAAAATATTTATAAACCATAGCTCTAAGAGGGGTTCACTATCCAGACTATACATAGAACTTGGAGAAAACAACAGCAACAGCAAAATAATTCAATTTTTAAATGGGTGAAAGAATCAAAAACAATGTTCCTTCAAAGAAGATATAAAATACATCAATAAGTCCATAAAAAGATGCTCAGTACCAATAATTGTCAGGAAAATGCAAGTCGAAACTGGAATGAAATTGTACGTTGTTAGTGTTAAAATGCTATGCTGCTATGGAGGTTTCCCTAATGGTCTAGCTTACATTCTGGGTTTCATAACACACATACCTGAGAGAATGGCTACTATCAAAAAGAAAAAAAAAAAAAGGAAACAAAGTATTGGTAAGGATATAGAGAAACTGGAACATGCACATCTTAGTAATGGGAATATAAAATGGAGCAGCGGCTACCGAACACAGCGAGGCAGCTCCTCAAAATTTAAAGCGAATTAACACGATTGAATGGTCCCATTCTGGGTATCAACACAGAACAACTGAAAACAGGATGTATCAGTTAGAGGCAGAACTGACAGAAATTATAAGAAAAAGAGATTTATTTGGAGGGCTTTTAAGTGTGAGGATAGAGATAGTCCAAGATGGCGGCCTGCACATGCAAGGGCTGGGGTGTCCTGTGGCTGCTCAGCCACGAAGTAGAGCTCCTGTCTGGGACGACAGGACAGCCAGTGAGAGTCTGCTGCAGATCTCAGTTGTTCGAAGAACAATGGCAAAGACAGGAGACTGAAGACTGGTGATGGATAGACATAAGCCAAGACTGGAGCCAATATGTGATGAAGATTTGTGGCAGGTAGCAAGCAAGTCAACATCAATAGACAAGTGCATTGCGAAGGTGAGAGCTTTCCCAGTGGAAGAAGCTGTAACACTCTTTCTTCTTCCTTCCTTTTATACAGTTCAAGCTGCCAGTTGGACCTCCCATATCTGGGGTAAGTACTCTTCCCACAAATCACTCACACACACATAAATTCTGTACTGGGTGTGGTTCCTAATCCCAACAAGATAACAACATTCCTATAATGGTCACACAGGATCTTGAAGAAACATTTGCATACTAGTGTTTGCTACAGCATGATTCACAAAAGTTGCAATGTGGAAAAGAGCCACATGCCCATAAATAGATAACCAGATAAAGAAATTATAATAACATACTACCCACCCACCCACCTACCCTCCCCCCACACACTGGAATAATACTGAGCCTTCAACAAGAAGTAAATACTACCACATACTATAATATGGATGAACTCTGAGAAACATATGCTAAGCCAGTCAATTAAAAACAAATACCGAAGGATTGGACTTACAGGAGAAATTTAAAGTACTCAAACACAAGAATCAGAAAGGCTGGGGAAAGGTAAGAAGTAAGTTATTCAATAGACATGGAGTTTTAGTTTTATAAGATGTGAAGGTTCTAGAAATTTGTTGCACAGATGTGCATATGGGTAACACTACTTGTCATTTAAAATGGTAAAGATTGTAAATTTAATGTTATGTGTTTTTTAATGATAATTTTAAAAACATTAACTGTGCCAAGCACCTACAACATCTAAATATAGACCTCAAATTGCTTACAATATAAACATATAGAAAACACAGTATGTGAACTCCAACATGACGTAACAAAAATATGCTGGGGACAGTATGCCCTTGAAAGATTCAGTGTGAGAGACTACCACGCTTTGTGTGGTCAGCACAAGGAGAAATGCTTCCTCCTGACCTTGAAGGACTGCCACACTCAGTTTTGTTTTGTTTTTTGAGGCAGGGTCTCACTCTGTAGCCCAGGCTGGTCCTGAACTCACTACGGAGCCCAAGCTGACCTTGGTCTCACAGCAATCCTCCTGCCTCAGCCTCCTGAGTGCTAGGATTACAGGCATGTGCCACCATGCTCAGCTTATGTAGTGCTGGGGAATCAAATCCAGGAATTATTGCTTGACTTAGTGCTTGCTAGGCAAGCGCTTTAACCGTTGAGCCATTCCCATAAACCTAGACTGCCACACTTAGAAGGAGGCACCAGCGGCAGAGAGGACAGCTTTGGATGGAAATACAGTGGGCGGACAGCAAAACTGGGGATCAAGCATTTCATTGACTGACATGAGACTGTGTCTGAAATCAATGAGAGACAAGGTGGGAAAGGATGTACCAAGCGACAGCGCTAAGAGTTGACATATCATCAACTCGATGGTAACAAATGTTGACTTCAGTTTTCACGTGACTAAGATCACCCTGTGAGATGAATCTGGTTACTGCGTGCAGGATCCACTGAAAATGCAGAACTGAGAGGCAGGCAGAGTGGCTAGGGTGGCTTCTGTCGTGTCTGGAAGCCAGTGAAACCAGGCCTCAGAGGAGAAAGGTATGATTTCAGACAGAACATGGGAGCAACATTACCAGAAGAGGCAGAGGAGAGGGAGGGAGAGAGGAAGAGGGTGAGGGAGAGAGAAAGAGAGAGAGAGAGAGAGAGAGAGAGAGAGAGAGAGAGAGAGACAGAGAGAGAGACAGAGACAGAAACAGAGACAGAGACAGAGAAAAGAAGAGAGGGAAAGAAAGAGAGAGAGAAAGGAAAAGGAAGAGGGAGAGAGAGAAAATACAACATTGTTCCTCCAACCACTACCAGCAAGAGTCAACAACATCCAGGCATAACTGGGGTGAAAAAATGTGAAACATTCCAAAACACCTCTCAGGCACTTGTACACAGCAGGAAGGATTTGCAGGCCTCTCCTTGCAATGGACCCTAAAATCTCAGCATTTCAATTAGGGGAGAAATAATCAGCTTTCTCAAGAAGAATGAGTTGTTCTCTTCTTAAAGCCTGATAAATTACGATGCCATGTGGGTTATTCCCATGGATTCTTTCTGTTTGGAAAGAGTTACAAGGTTTAATAGTGTTTTGAGCACTATAATCCAACAGCAGGGTTTCTATTTGTTAAAAATTACTTAATCATTAAATTCGAGTACGAGATTTCTATCACCAACCCATGTTGGCTTTATGCCATTCTATTTGGGACAAGCACCTAAATCATTGAGAATTACCTCTCACCTTGTAAGGAATTCAGCTTTCCTGAAATATAATTTTATCCCAAATAGGTTTAATTCCTCACTTTGAAAATCCCATTGGTATGACCAGCAGTTCACTCTGCCAGCTACAGTAATTGCATGGTCCCATAGCAATATTCTCATTCACAGAGCACGAAAACCATTTCTTTTTCTAAATAATAACATGAAAAGCCCATTAGAAGCCACCTTGAGAGCACAGTGGTTACAGTCAACACTGACAATCCTGGGTTAATAAATGCAAAGAAAATGACTGCATCAGAGCCTGTAGATCCTACCAGCCAGTGAGGGCAGCTTGGTAAGCAGTGTTTCCACCCGGGGAATGTCAGTCTTAAGAGGTGAATCTTGATCTCTGTAGGCAGGACCCCTGTACTAGATGCAACTTAGAAATCACTATAAAATAGATGTATTAAGCTGTACATTTATCTCCTATTTATATGTGTACACACCATTTTATATATCAGATATATGTCTATATATCTCATATATAGATACATATCTTCACATACATAGCCACGCTCTGTCTTTTTAGTGGCACAACATTTTGAGAAGCCTTCAGGTTTGCCTAATGGCCTTCTCCTGCAGAAAGACTTCATTTTGGGTGCAACAAACTGAGAATCTCCAACACTTCCTTCCCTCCCGTATGGTACTCTCAGGAGGTCACAATACCATGTCGGTGCTGGTGGTGTTGCCATTTATTGCATAGAAATATCTGAAGTTTGTCCAGTGTTTTATGTTTTTCTTTCTCTCTGGCTGATAATTTGAATTTTACCCAACTGGCCCAAAGCCTCCAGATAATGGGCTGGTTTTTCTCATTGTCAGAGGCTACCACCCTGTCTTGATTACTTTTTCATTGCTGTGACTCAATACTCAACATGGACAACTTTAGGGAAGAAATATTTACTGTAACTCACAGATTCAGAAAGCCACAGTCCATTCACAGGTGGGCAGCTGGAAAATGGTGGAAGCACATGGCAGGGCTGGCGCTGGTGCTCCAGAGACAGAGATCCTCACAACACGGCGGTACACAGACAAGTATGGGAGTAGGGGTGGAACCAGCACAGGCCCCTCCAGGTCAAGCCCCGAGCACCCACCTCTTCCAGCCAGGTCCCACCCCCAACAGTACACAGCATCCACAGGAACGTGAAGGTCTTGAGGACACTCCAGATCCAAGCCACAACATACCTCAAGTGGAAATGGGCTGGTGTTATGCCATAGGCTTCTCCTTTCCTTAACATGGCTGTGGCATTCTCTGAGTCACTTCCCCATACTCATTCTCCCTTCCTCCTGAGGGCAGAAGGCCAGTTTTCCCCATACATGACCAGCTCAATGACTACAGCTATGACATTATAGCTTGGGGTAGGCAATGAGATACCAGTGCTAGTTGTAGGGTCATTTCTGGGAAGGGCCCTCAGCAGGGAACAGCCTGCAGTATGCTCCTGGTCTTCCTTCATTCTGCTGGCTGGGATGGAATTACCATGACAGGAGCGGCCACAGCCACCACCAACCCCAAAGCAACCTGGATAAAAGCAACTGAGGGTGACAGAGTAGGACAATGAGGGATTTAGAAACGGCACTGCCTGTAAATCGGTGTCTTTCAAGCGAAAGAAAAGGAAAACCACCTTTGAAATGACAAGCCGTGGGTATTTTTGAGACTCTGTCCACACAGCTGATTCTAATGCTAATTAATATAATATTTCATCCCAATAGCCGCCCATTGTAGACTAAGTCCACCTTGAACATGAAAAGTGGGTTTTATTACGCCACGAGGTAACCTTCAGATCAAACGCTGCAGTTCAGGTAGGTCCCAGGCATGATTACACGTCCTTAAGCCATCTTGGCGCAGCTTAGCCCAAGAACATCTCGGATGCACACAGAAGGAGTAATGCTCTGAACTAACCTGTAACTTAAGGAATGAAAGGATGGCATTAAGCTAATCCACCCTTTCCGGAAGGAGGTGGCCGCCGCTGCCAAGCAGCCGCACAGGTAAGGAGTGCATGGGAACCTTCTGGTAGCTGCCCCTCCAGCAAAAATGGCGGGAGGCCGCTGTGCCCTGACAACTTCCGAAGCCGTATCCCCAGTCAGCCCCACCAACGGTACTGCCATGGCTCACAAGGTACAAAGGGTTTTTTGCAGTGAGGCCTTACAGGAAATCTGAGAACAAAAAGAAGGTACCTGGGTGAAGCCCTGGGAACAGAGACATGGGCCTGTGAACCAGAGATGTATTTTTTTTTAACCCAGGATTAAGCTTCAGATCACAGGAGAGGTTTCTAAATTCTTGCTTATTAAACAGAGAAGCTATGGATTCTCATTTTACATTGTTATATTGTCCACAGTCTGCCATTTTAAAAACTCAGCAGAATTTGAGTGTGGACTATTTATATTATTAGAGGGTAGAAGCCCTAAAGAAATTTGTGACATCACACACCACACACACATGATTCATTTTTGTCTTCTGTCTTTTTTCTAACAGAGAGCATATTTCACTATTTTATTTCTGTTTAGAGTGTTACTGTTGGGGTGAGGTTAGGGATGGATCGTATGCAGGGGACAATCAATTCCCGTAGAATGTTTGGAGTCCCCTGTCACCGGGCAGACATCAGCTCAGGGAGAGTGGCTCTTGGTCGTAGGGATGTTAGTGTCTGGGTCTCTGCATAGGGAGACACGGCTAGAACTGCTCCAAGTAGTAGGAGGGAGTGCTGCACTTTGACATTCTCAAAAATAACCCCAGGATTCAAATTTATGGTGAGAAAAACAAGGCTGGGTTACAACTGGCAGTTGTCAACTTGAATTGTTAGCAGTTTCTACCTTTCGAGGAAACTGTGACTTAGGTCACGTGCGTCACTTCTTCTCCTGGCTTTCTGAAAAGCTGTAAATTGCCCAGCATTTCCTCGGCCTCCTCCTGTCACTGTCCTGAACCTGAGCTGGGTCAGCTGTATCAATACTTGGGAAGGTGCGTGGCCCATTAAGTAGGACGCCAAGGGCCCTTTTCCTGGTACCTCATCAGAGCCTATAAATCACTTCCTAGGCCTGAAAAGAGAAACATATGCCAAAAATATGCCGATTTACAGAATGTTTTCATATCTTTAGGGTATTTTATTTCTCCTGCTTCTTGCAACATGAATAGCACATAACCCGACCCCGGGATTTTTTAATAACCAGCTGTGAAATTTCACTAGCACTGGCACAAAATCAAGAGGAGAAAATAATTCACCCCATTGTACGGAGGCTTCTGTCCTCTTCTGGTGGGGCTTTGATTTGGTAACATTTTATAAAGCCACTCTTCTTCCTCAACTGAAACAAAACTTAAAAGAAAAATATTGAATTCACTCACGGGCATGGATCCAGATGGTACTTCTCCCGGGAGCTGCCATGTGCCAGTGGGAGGGAATGGGTCAGAACAAGGAACAGTAAAGAGGAAACATTGCATAATACAGACTTAGGTTTCTTAAAAGCTTTGAAAAATATTTAATTAAGAACCAGTGTCCTTTTGGATTGGGGAGTCTGTGTATGCCTTTGGAATGAGGCCCTGGGGCCAGCAGGAATGGGACATTGCGCACATTTAAGGCACGTGATTTCCCAGGTTGGCAGGTGAGTTTGGAAAGGAAAAGACAGAGGCAGAGAAGAATAACGCCCACCTCCTGACAAGCTCAGTCTGCAAATACAAGGAGTCGGTGTCAATGCAAAAAAGAGTTCTCTTGCAAATTTTTATTTTCAAAGGTTCAGATAGAATTTTTCAAATCTCATCTTAGCAGTAGGCATCATTTCCTTAAAGAGTTGACCCTCCTACGTCTCAGCAACACTAAAAACAGTATCCCATTGTTCAGGTGCCATCTGAAGGCAACATTGAAAACCAAGGCCAAGTCAGGCCTGAGTGTGTTGCCTGTGACCCCCTTAGTGTTCACAACGTGAGTGCCGGGGCTGCAGAGGGCAGAGCCTGTATCCAACCTCTCCCTGGCTGCACTGGGCTCCAGGACAACAGGACCACTCAGGGCCTACCGGCCTAGAGCTGTGATGATGGGGACGTGGAATTTGGCCGATTCCACACTGTGTGTGAAGCACCTGGACAAATGGCCGGTGCGCATTGTGAGTGCAAGAAGCTCCTCCCCTCTGAATGCCATCCCCAGGATACAGAGAGCTCCTGCCCATGTTTGCGGGGTCATCCAGTTTGTTCACATTGGGAGCATGGCGGTCCCAAACTCATATTCTTGTGCTGATGTGCTCCAGTCATATGATCCACAATACACTAAGCTTCTTCAGATCCTCAGTTTACACAGCCACACAATGGGGCTGAGAGCTATATTTTCCTTACACATGGTAAAGATGGCAAGAAGGAAGCTCTCAGTACCTGCGGGTTGCACTACAAATATTGGTTATTATTAAGTTAAAGATGGCTCCAGACCAAATTCAGAGAAAAAGGTAATTTTTAATAAAAATTATTTAAAAGACTGTAGCATGAGAGCGGCACAGATGCACTGAATGAGTACAGCCATTCCACCTCAGGAGAGGCCACAGGTTGTCCCACAGCCAAACTCTCTGGCTCTTTCTTTTGCAAAGAATTTGGTACCATCTTGTTACCTGCAGCGCATAAAGTCCTAGGTGGATTAGCTACCATGCTTTTAGGCAAACCCTACTACAACTGTCCCAAACCACTGTCACCCTGGGCAACCCAAGCAGGCTCGTTTGCTCCAACACCAAGGACAACCACGCGTCTTGGCCAACACCTTGCTGTCAGTTCCTCACAGCCAAGATGCTATTCAAATTTGCAAAATTTTATGTGGAAAGCTTGGTGGCTGGAGTGAGCCAGGTCTTTCAAGGGCTACTTTACTCATTACAGTGATTAACTGTTCTTCACCAGTTCATCATATAGTTTCTGGAAAAAAAAATTAAAGACTTTTCATGAGGGCCCAGGGTCTAAACGTGGCTTACTTCAGCAGTAACACCTGATGCAGATAGACTGACTCTTGCTCCTAGGTCCCATGAGTATGGAATCTATAAGGAATCATGAGTTTTAGAATGCTTCGCAACTTGGAAGAAGATACGGGGTTAAGTCTGGGCCTGTGCAAAGAAGGCAAAGAGGAGTTTGCTGCCTCTGTACCACCTTCCTTTTCTGAAAGCTTTCCTCCTCTCAGGCTCAGGGAGGGAAAGCAGAGGCCTTAGTGGTTTTGCGCTTCTGCCTCTGGCATGCTTCGTGGGAATTTCCTTCAAAAGAAAACCTGACTATAACACTGATTTAAACTAACTCAGGGGCTCGTGCACTGCTCTAGGAATGTGGAGAACACCACCGTTGTTTCAGAAAAAGCAAAGTTGCCCACATCCAGAATATCAAGTACACAATATCCATAATCTATAAGTTCATATCACAGACTCTTAGGAAAAACCCCAGATCCTCGCACAGGAAACATGCGAAGGTCATGAACAGGTGAATCAAAAGGAAATGAAAGCAATTACGAAGAAATGTGCCACGTCCCTACTCATGAAAAGCAGGCAGCACACAGAAAGTTCCCAAATTTGTAAATCCAAAGCATGTCATTAGGTTCAGTGTTGTTAAGTGTGCGAAAAAAGGGCTAAAGGGGTGAATTTTCACATTCTGGGAGCAGATACTAGTGAATTAACTAACCTTCTGGTGGACAATTTGATAAGTACCATAAAGAAATTTGTAACTCTTTGAGCAAAGTACTTTTATTTACTGGGGGTTTTATTGAACAACTCTACACATAAGCACACAAATATAAACAAAGAAAGATATTTAGTACAGTATAACCGGGACTGGGAACTTTTTCTACAAAGGGCCAGAGAGTTTATATTTCAGGCTTGGCAGGCCATCTGGTCCTTGTGTGCTTATTCAACTCTGCCATCGTACCAATAAAACAGCCTTCGATGAGAAATAAACAACGAGGTATGGGTACATTCCAATAAAACTTTATTTACAAAAACAAACACTGCTGGGATGGATTTGACACCCCCCCCCAGCTCTACTTTGCCAGCCCACATAGTACAAGTTGTATTCTTAAAATATAGAAAATGTTAATAAAGTAGAATGACAAAATATTTCTTGTAGCCATTAAAACATTTCCTTCTTTTGTGATATGGGAAAAGGATCATGTGAAAAACAATCAGGACAGCACTATAGGTTTACAGTGATCTTTATTTTCTAAAGGAAAGAAAATATGTAAGCACGGAAAAAGGATTAGAAAGAAATATATAAGGAGTTTAAGAGTGGTGGTGGTTTCAATTTTCTTTTTTACACTTCTCAGTATCCAAATCTGTATAATGTATATGTGTTTAATTTTTTAACTAGAAAACCCCCCACAGAGTGTGAAATGAGAGAAGTGGGCTTCGGTGCGAACACGCCTGCATAAGAAGGCATTTCCCCTTCTCTCGTGTGGAAACAATCCAAAAATGAGAACAAAGGGAAAAATCTACCATCTTCCATTTCTGGCAAAATCAGGAGACAAACACATTTTTAAGGGCTATAGAAAGCAAACAAAATTTCCTCCACAACTATAGAAGGGAAGAGTGTAATGAGGAGGAACAGACGTTCTTTAGGCACCAAATTTCCTAATGTCCTAAAAATAATGCACTGCTAGAGACAAGGGATGACACTGCATTCCTTGACCACAGAGGTGCATCCGTGGAAAGCAGTGGGCCGGGCAATAGCCACAAGCACTGGACATGCTCAAGCCTAAGACTCATACAATGTGGAGGTCAGTCCCCTTTCAGGACAAATAATAAAATTAGAAATACAGAATAAGGTACAAACGAGAAGAATTCTTTTCAGTGAACAAAGAAATGGCAACGAATGTAAAATTTTAAGCCGATAAATTCTATATATGTTACAATCAAGAAAAATTTGATTCCAACAATCGATAGAGATGAGCGTATGACTCACCTTTACCAAACCCCACTTCTATAATATCCCGTCCTCCACACTACCTTCTCTCTCTCTTTTTTCTTTTGGCTGCATGATCTTCACAGGACAATAACTTTTAACATGCAAGAACTCAGAGAATATTGTTACCATGAGTTTTCCCAGTGAAAGTTCTACATAAAGCCCAGTCACTGACAGATGACTGAAAACCACAACCAAGGACCACTGAGACGCTGAGTTCACCAACTGCAAGTGTGGGACTACAGAAACTTTGTCTTTTTAAGTCAGAAAAGGGAAAAATAAACCGAGGAGCAGCAAGAGGAAGGGGTTAATAAAAATACCAGCAGACAGTAGTGAGGTGGAATAAGTCACTAATAGTAGGATAAGAAGAACTAAAAGCATCTGAAGGGGAAAAAGGTAATCTGCCAGGTACCTTAATCAGGAAAATGGGGCCAAACATTAAACACATAAATACCGAAGTGTTATAATAAATGACAACAAACCTAAGCAAACCAAAAGAATCATAAAAGAGTACTTTGCTAGACTGAGGACAAGTATACCTGGCAACCTAGCTAGATGCGAAACACTCAAGAAAAATATAATTGACCTAAACTGATCCCAGAAGAAAACAAAATCTAAAGAGACCAGTTTCCATGGGGGCAGGGAGAGGAAAGTTACTACTATAGCTTCATCCCCTAAAAAGTACCAGAGCCAGATGGCTTCACATGGGATTTTCACCCAGCTTCACAGAACAGAAAATCCCAAAGTTATTTAAACTACTCTATAATATAGAAATACAAAAATCTTTCAGATTTTCTGATGTGAACAATCATAAAACGCTACACAGACTGCAAAAGGATAATTATAAACCTTCTCATGAATATTTATGCAAAAATTCTTAATGAATATTAACAAGCAGGATACAAGATATTCAAAGAACAATGCATTCATAATCAGGTGGTGTTGATGCCAGGGATAATGACAGTTCGTTATGAGAAGACACTTTCATATAATTCACCATATGAATAGGTTTGAGAAAGAAAAGCATAATTTAACACCTATTCCAGATAGAAATATTTAATAAACCAAGACTGCTTGCTCCCTTAATATAATACTAACAAATCCTGTACTGAGTTTCTATTATGTTAAAAAGAGAAATATAAGAAACATCTTTCGTAAGGTCAGGAATAGAATAAAGATTTAACTTATATTTAATTTTGTATTGAGAAGTAGTAGCCTATACATTGGAAAAGAAAAAGAAACTAGGGGTAAAATCAGCCATAGGTAAAAATCATTACTACCTCAAGATCTGGCTACAGATCGTGAATATTTAAATGAGAAAAACATTACTGAAAAAAAGATTTTAGGACACCTTAGAATTTTCTTTCATATTCTGGGTTGGCCATGGGGGGAGTGTGTGCGTGTGTGTGTGTATGTGTGTGTGTGTGTGTGTATGTGAGAGAGAGAGAGAGAGAGAGAGAGAGAGAGAGAAAGAGAGAGAGAGAGAAAGCAAATTCATCTTCATGTTTAGCTCACAAAGCATAAAGCACAAAACTATGCAGAATCCAATAACTCTTATATTTATAAATAATAACTACATTGACTCTATTAGGTGAAAAGAACAATTAAAAAAATAAAATACACAGGAAGTCAACTTAAGAAATGTGAAAGTCGCTTGCAAAAGCTTTAAAACATTCCTGAAATTCCCAAAGGAATGCTTGAACAAATGGAAAGTGCCATCCATGTTCTTAAATTGTATACATTTAACATGAGCTGAATATAAGCATCAACAGGGCTGGAGGAATGGCTCAATGGTCAAAGCACTTGTCTAGCAAGTGCTAAGTCAAGGGCTAAGTTCCCCAGCACCACATAAGCTGGGCGTGGTGGCATACACCCATGATCCTAGCATTCAGTGAGTTCAGGACCAGCCTAGGCTACAGAGCAAGATCCTATCTCAAAAAAAAAATAAAATAAAATAAAATAAAATAAAATAAAGCATCAACTGTTTCTCCTCTAGGAATCTACATACAAGGTAAGATTCCGTGCTGGGCCTGAGGGGACCACAGACACAGTCAAATATGAGTTACTCTTTATCACATGCTTTGGAATTTGTTTGCAAATTCTCACAGGTTATAACTGTGAAGACACTCACAAAATCTACTACACATACTGAGATGCAGCAGAATAATTGGATTTAGCTCCAAAGAAGTTACTGCTGAACTTCCACAGGACAGATTCTATAGACAGGTTGAAAACTGGTCTGCAATTGTTAGCAAACACTAATTATTCCAGTGCCCAAGGAAAATGGCAGGATTTCCTGCCTGTTTAGGGTGAGCTGTGCAAATAGCCCATCTTCCTGTTCCAAGCACACAGATAAGTTTGATCTCTCTCTCTCTCTCTCTCTCTCTCTCTCTCTCTCTCTCTCTCTCTCTCTCTCTCCTCTACATAACCAAATTCAGAATAAGAACGGGAAATCCCAAGGTATCAGAGATAATGAAATGTAAAGTGAGTACGTTCTGGCATAAAGCTCAGTGTGTTACAATGGTATAAGATCCTACTAAACCCTGTAAAGTTGGGCCTTCGACGCAGCTTTAAGACAGTCCAAAATGAGACTGTAGACATCTTCTCCCTAAAAGGCAGCGGGATCCAAGGGATTTGCTGCCATTAAAAGGCAGCTGAACCAGGGGGGCTTTCTCAGCAGCAAACTGCGAGCTTTATGAGCAGGTGAAGAGCTACTAAACCGGAAGTGGTGTCATCAGAAACTTAGGGGAGCTAATGTAAAACCTGGCTCTGTAGGGTTCCCCATGGGTAAATTCGCAATATTTCCATCAGTGCTCCTCTTGAAATCAGAGGGTTTCTCTGAGGTAAGGACTCTGGCTGAAATGGCTCACACTCCAAAAGAGCCTGGGAGAAACATGCTACCCCCTACAACATTAGCATTGCCACCAAACAAAAGAATCAACACTTGGGGGCTACAGGGAAGCAGGAAAGAGGGCAATCTGAAAGTGGTCCTAAAGCCATTTCTGAAAGATGTGTAGAGAAATAAAACCAATATAGGCAAGAGGCGGTAGACAAGAAGTTCCAAGGAAGCTTTTAGTAGGATGTGAATGACACCTACAAGCCACAGGCTCTGTGGAAAAGCAATAGGTAAGTGGCAGGATGGGCACTTACAGAAAGCTAATCATTTTCCAGGCATTGTTCTAAGATACAACTTTTTCATTTCATCCATACAAAGACCCTGGAGGGTAAAAACATTACTCCCATTTTTGACTGGAAAATTTCAGTGAAATCCCAACTAGCAAAGAGGGAGAAACCATAGCTACGAAAGAAAAAACGGGGACTTAGCATTTCTAAGGACACAGGAGAGAATGGAAGTTTGATTTTAAAGGAAGATAGATATTACCTGAGCTCAGATTGAAAAAAGAAAACAGATTACAATGGAGGAAAGGGCCTATAAAGGTTCTCAAGACTAAATGTAATGCAAACTCTAAAATTATCCATGTTCCCAAACTGAAGTTACCTCTTTCTCACTTGTGCAATCATTTTAGCAAGAGAGGAAAAACAATATGATCTGACTTCAATTTGTTCAGCATTTATTTTCTAAAAAAGGATATTTGCCACAAGTAATTACTGTGAAAGGGAGCTATGCCTGGTTAGAACGTTTTTAATCATGAGGTGGTATTTGACAACGTAATTATTTCCACAGCCTGAAAAACAACTTGTCACCAAGCTGCAGGGCATGAACACAAGGGACACGGTATGTATGCATCACCAACACACACAGACATGCCCTTACAGGAAAACCACGAGAATACCTATTGACAAAGGTATACCATTTGCCATGTGCAATGGTAGGTGTCTCTATTCCAGCTACTTGGGAAGATGAGGCAGGAGAGTCCCAAGTTTGAACCCAGCCTGGGCAATTTAGTGAGATCGTGCCTCAACAAAAATAAAATAAAAAGAAAGGAAAAGAATACAGAACTGGGAGTGTGAAGGGGAGGCGCTATGCTATGCATGGTCGTACACGCCTGTAATTCCAGCACTTGGGAAGGCTGAGAGATAGGATGATCACAAGTTTGAACAGAGCCTGGAAAACTAAGCAACTTATACCGTGTTTTGAAAGAAAAGAACTAAGGATTTAGCTTGAAGTGAATGCTCTGGGTTTAATACCTAATAGCACACATGCGGGTGCACATGCACACACACACAAATCTCCCAAAACATGAGGGTGTTGCTCAGTGGTAGAACACTTGCCAAGCATGTGTGAGGCCCTGGGTCAGATCTCCATCACCACAAAAAAGAAAAAACAACTGCTATTCTATGAGACATAGCAAACTAGTACATTACAAAATAACACAGAAATCCATTCATTCTCATTTTCTGCCTGTCTCCGTCTCTCTTTCACTGGGGGATCTTGGTACCTCATCTGGGTTGCGGTCTGCTCTTCCATAACAGGCAAGACAAAGAGTCTACGATCCCTAGGTCTGCTTCCAAACTCCACTTTCTTCAGACCTCTTTCAGCTTACCAGGATGGCTAATATCGGATGCTCTGAAGGCAACGGTGAGCTCAGTTTTCTCTTAATGATCTCAAAATGCTTCCAAGATGATTTTGCAGTGGGGTCCTCTTCTAACATGGAACCACAAGGACTCGGAGCCAAAAACAGTCAATGATGGAGAACTGCTTCTCTACTCAGGGCAGAAGAGAGATCACAGAAAGATTCCTTGGGGGAGGGGTTTCTAGTTCAACCATCTCAACTGAGGGACTGGGAATTGAGGCCCAGAGAAGAAGGAACTAGAAGCGGACCTTGGCCTGGAAGCTATCTCTTCTGTTGCTCATCTAGGATCCCACACCATGCTGAGGACAGTCAGGTCCTCGCATAATGGCCATCCAGAAATACACACCAATGTGGTGGAGTAAATGGGCCTTAGGAAAACCACCAATCCTGATGAGGACAGCAGGCATGACAGTGGCTATTATTAATTTGACCTCCCTTCCTCTTTCTTTCAAAGCCCTACCCTCTCAAGGAGCTGAGGAAACAACAGAGAAACAGTGTGTCTGAAAGCACAAAGCAACTTCAATGTTTGGGGAAGGTCACCAACAAATGGTCAGGGGAGAGAACAGAATGTCTGATTGATGGTCAGTTCTGAGATAATGGGATATTTTAAGTGAACTCACCCAGAATGGTTGCTATAGGAAGTCAAAAATCTGAGCTCTTTTAAAATTCCAATGTTTCTAAATGTCTTGGATCTCAGTCTTACCCCATTATGAGGTTTCCACTCCACCACAAACTCAACTGGGTTGTGGACAGACCTTGTTATCTCTCTGAGGCTCAGTTTCTCATCTGCAAATAGGCTAATACCCTCACAGTTCCTTCTACCTCACAGAGTTAAGAAGCAGGTTATATGAGACAAAAGACAGACTTAAAGGAAGGTAGTGGGGACTTTTATGTTGATATTATCTTCAACTTCTCATTGAAGCTGGGGTTTAGAACTCTGCCTTGTGGGAAGACAGAGACAATCTCTGTGGAATCTTGGGCAACACCTGTAATCTTTCTGCACCTTGGTTCCCTCAGATTTAAGTTTGAGAAAATAGTTACCTATCTCATCAGAAAAATAACTGAAGAACAGACCCACAACCAGTTCTTCTGATGTTATTCAGAGAAATAACACCATGTGGTCTTTTCTGAAAGCTGCATTAGAAAAGCAAAACCATTCTCTGTGGCAGCACTCCATGACTAAACAATGCCGGCGGAGTCAGTAAAATCGGCAGATGGAAGAACCCCAGAGGTTAGAACGTTAGGAATATCACAGAAAATATTCCCAAAGCTGGGGATTTCATTCTTGCCTTCATCTCAGTTTCAAATCCTGAGAAAGCCCAGGTTCAGAGTTAAAGCTCTGTGTTGGGCCCTACGTGAAATACACACTTTACTAATTTATACTTGAAAGATTCTTATACAACACTTTCTGATCTGTTGCTCACAACCCTAGGATAAAGGACAGATGGATGAGGTCTCCATTCTTCAGAAGAAGCCAAAGCTTCCAAAGCTCAAGTTCAAGTTACTCTCAAGCAAACTGCCACCAAGGTGGAATCTCTTCTCTTGATGCCGCCTCTCACTCTACTTGACCAAGTTTAAGACCGTCCTTCTCAGTGAAAGAAAATGTCCAATAAAAACCAAAATATGCCTCAATTAAAGTAGAAGCTTATATGAATTCAATTCAAATAAGATACAAAGCAGGGCAGCCCAACTAAGACCTCCTCCCTGATACCAGGAGCTTTTGTGCCTCTATCCTTTGTTTCTAAATAAAAACTTATTCTACTTATCATAAAAAAGATATGAATCATACATAAACATATACGTACTTTGTATACATATACAAAGATACACACACACATACTGTATACATAATAGATACACACTTTTGTATATATTATATAAATACAAACATACATATATATAATATAAATATATTCACAAACAGGAAATTTGAGGACAATTAAAGAAGTGGGTATTTGTATTAGTCAGTTTCACATTACTATAACAAAATACCTGAGATGATTAACTTATAAAGAGAAAAGGTTTATCTGGTTCATTGTTTTAGAGTTTCTAGTCCAAGATTAGGTAGACTCATTACTTTGGGCCTCTAGTGTTCACAGGGCAAGAGTGGTAGCATATGGTAGAGCGAATTGCTCATCTCATGGTCAGAACGCAGAAGGGAAAGAAGAAGGCAGGGTCTTACACTGCCTTTCAGAAAAATGCCTCCAACGGCCAGTGTACTTCCCCTAAGGCCTTTCTGAAGCACACCTCCACTGGCCTGCATACCTCCTACCAGGCCTTTTAGAAGCACACCTCCAGCAGCCCAAATACCTTTGACAAGGCCTTTCCTCTTACAGGTCCATAGTCTTTCCCACAGTGCCACAGGCCAAGCCTTTAACACATGGAAGACATTCAAAATCCAAAACTATGTTAGGCCTCAAAAACAGTGGCGGCAACTGATACTGTGCAACCAGTCTAGTCAGCTCAAATTGGCTGTGTCTCACTTTCTCTTGTGCCCTTCTGTGTCCCTGGATGGTGCTTTTATTAGTTTTCACAGGAATTTCGTTTTCCCCGCCTCCCTCATAGCTAGGGATGGGTGCGTCAGCAGTTCCAACCAATGCTAACGGAAGTTCTAAGACAGAAACAGTGGCAATTGTGGGAAAGCTGTAAAGCTGCCTTTCTCTCCTTCTTTCTTGAACCAAATTTATGTTTACTTGGAGACACAGGAGTCCTCTAGTGACCGCAGGAAACAGGTCAAAGGAGTATGGAGAGGTGATGCCATTGCCACACCACAGAACCAACTTCCACCCTGCCCACCACCAGACTTCTGTTATGACAGGAAACTAAGCCCTTCCTGGGGACTTGGTTTAAGCTACTCTAAACAGGTTACTATAACTTGAAACCAAATATCTTGATCATGAGATTATTTTGCCGGAGGAGCAGGTATTATTTTTCCCCCATGTTTTCTAACTTGGCCCTACATGTTGATGTTGAAATTTCAGGATTCTCAGGGTTCTGAGTGGTTTCGCTGGTGTTAGAAGCTAAAACATTGAATTTCTGAGCAATGGCTGGAAATAGACCAAGAATCCCTACTTCCTCCATATTGACTTGTAGGGAAGGAGTTGATTCAAAACCTCTGATTCTTAGAAGCCACATCATTCTGGTAAGTTTCTACAGAATGAATGATTTACTTCATGAGGTGGGGAAACACCACTCTGGTCATCAAACATAATAAAGCCATTGCTCTATCCAGCAATCAGTGCGTGTATAAGCTCTTTTCTTTTTTCCTTTGTATTTTTGGGTAGACTCAATGAGCAAATAAAAAGAAGAAAGAGACTAAAACAGTAAGAACAACCAAAAATTAGATGAGAACAGAAGAAAAAGAAAAAAGTAAAAGAAGCAGGGAAAGAAGCTTTTGTCCTCTCTGATGGGCTACTCATATCAGAGAAAATTGTTCTCCACTGTCACTGGCCCTTTGAACTGAGGGAAGGACCTAAGATATGCAGAAAATATTTGTGCTGCTAATAAAAAAAAATCAATCCACTTTTTTTTTTTTGATAAGGATCTTGCTCTGTAGTCAAGGTTAGTCTTGAATTCACCATGTATCCCAGCTAGCCTCGAACACACAGCAATCCTCCCCCTCAGCTTCCTGAGTACTGGGATTACAGGCAGGTGCCACCTTGCCCAGCTTCTGTAGAGCTACAGAATCAAACCAAGGGCCTAGTTCTTGCCAGGCAAGCGTTTTAACCTCTGAGCTACACCCCTACCCCTCTACTTGTATTTTCAAAATTTAATATCTTTTTGAAAAGTTCAATTTCGCTGGAATTCCCAAAGCTCTGACTGTCTGTGTGTCTATCTGTCTGAAGAAGTGACTGGGGTTTTATACTTAGATGTTAAGAGGCAACTGTCAGTACTTTCCATAGAAGACTAATAACATGAAATTCCAAGGTCACCAAATTACCCCACCCTATTTAGAACTAAGGGAGTCTTATTTCCCAAAGGTCACATGTAAACCAAATTCTGTCACACTGGGAGCTCTTGTTCTCCCTGTGAAATACATGGGTGGAGTGGGGTTATTTTCTTTTTTCATTTTTGCTTAGTGAGCACACTCCCTTCTCTTCCAAGACAATCTCACAAATGGCTTTGTTCTTAAACCAATGTAGTCGGGCAGTTTGGCCACATGAGTAAAAAAAACGAAAACTTCAAATATACTTTGAGCTTAGGCCGAATTTCGCTCCTTTTAATTTATCCTTAAAAATATCAATCAGGTGTCCAAACAGAATGTGGAGAAGAGTTCATAGGACTATTTGTATAGTGAAAAATAGACACATCGTGGTAGACCAGATGGCTATTTGGAGATACTTACTGTCTCTTCTGTCCCCATACCTGACGGGCCCAGTGTCCTTCCTGTCCCCTGACCTTAGGCTAGGGACTAACCCTTATCACTTAACTTGCATCCAAGGTGCTTCCAAGGCTCGAGAGGGAGCTATGTGGCTGGATAGGTACCCATCTCATCACTGTGACAGGCACTAGCTGGCATCACTGGGAGAGGCCCAGGAGGGAAGGAGAGACTCAAAGTCAGCACGGTATGCCTACAAACTCAGGAGCAGGAAAGAAGAGCTGATTTCTACACATCACTGAGATTTTGTGGTTATTAAGCAGGCAGTTATATTTAATAGTAGTTGATGGATATATGACCTAAATTTCAAAAAGTAAGGAACATAATAAATTGCAATATATGTAACTGTTGTGGTTTAGATATCCCCCAAATCTTAACATTCGGGCTGGGTACTAGGTGGGATGGGCAGGTGACTGGGGTTTGCAACCCTGAAGGGTATACCACTGTCCCAGCTCCTTCCTTCTCTCCCTGCTTCCTCACCCCCAGGATACGAGCAGCTTTTCTCTGCCCAGGCCCCTTCTACCATGCCCTTTTTACTTTGGAGACAGCTTACTGTGGACTGAATCTTCTAAAAACCCTAAGCCAAAGTCAACCATCCTGCTTTAAGTTGTGGTGTCAAGCACTGTGTCCCCACGATGAGAGGGTAAGACAATAATATAGCATTAAAACCATCACCGTTATTAAATCGAGTGATGTATGCCCATACATATTGAGAGACATGGAAGATACATGAAATAAATTCAGAAAACTGGCAGGTTACAAACACACATATAGGGTGCAGACTCTTTCTTACATAAAATATAACTGTATATGTGTGTTGACACGCACAGGGAAAAACCAGGAAAGAGATTTACTAAATGCTAACAATGTTTTTCTCTAAGTGAGAGATTATGAATATTTTTACTTTCTCCTTTATGTCTACTTTTTGCACTAAAATAAATTCACAGCAGTTTCTTAAGAAACCAATGAAAACTGAATTGTGACTATCAATGGTAAGGTAGCCATCAGCAAAATAAATAAATAAATAAACACTTTTTCCCAAACCTCCTAGAGTTAAAGGTATGTTTTTTAAAAAATCTTGCAGCTAAAGACTGAAGTATGCCTCAAAAGTTAAACCAAGTCCCCTTCAACAAACAAAACACAGCCCAGCCTGTTTCTTCTCCAAATTGGTCTGCTTATTACATCAACTAATGAAAATTCTTTATTTCCAACTATGCCTGTCTGCGAGTAAGAGCTCGCACAGTTTCCCACAGGTAAAGTAAATCTCCTCTCCCGTGACTACCACTTGATGATTTGCTCTTGATCTACCCATAAAAGTCCAAATCCAGAAGCAATGATTAGGGAACAGCAGGCTCTAATAAAAATAATTTCATTAGTGTCGAGGAGAGAAAAAGGTTCCCCCTGCAAAAGAACTAAAGCTTGGCCATCAAAAGCAAAAACTGTGACTGTAATAAGTAACACGGATCAACACACACCGTGAGTGTTGTTGAAGCCTATGGAAATTTGCATAAAATGCATCAGCTTCCTACCTCTCTTGGGTTTAAGGGAGTCGCTGAGAAGATCTTGAACAAAACAAAAGGAGGAAAAGGAGAGAAAAGCCATCAGCGATCAGGCATGGCTTGCAAAAATCCCCTGCCCCATTTCCCTGCAGGTGTTTCTCTTCCCCTAGGCTGCAGGCACTCTATTCCCACCCCCACCCTCCACTACTCTCTGGTGTTAAGGATTAGAGTTGTTTCAGTTACAGGACATGAAGCAAACTCATGGTTTTAAGAAATATTAAAGACCTGTTCACTTACAGAAAAATGACAGACACTTTCATCTCTAAAAACCAGCAAAAGAGTCCCTTTTTTCAAATGGTCCATTAGGGAAGGCCAGGAGGTGCAGGTTCTCTGAATGTGCGGCCACCCTGCCCAGTGTCGGGAAAAGGCCCATATGGCTCTTATCCCTTGCAGCCACCCTCCGGTTGCCAGGGACCTGCCATGGTCAGAAATAATAGTCCCCAATACATATTTTTTGTTACATGTTACACAATTATACTGAGTATAGGTGAAGTTTAAGCCACAAAAAGCACTGAATTTTGATTATTACCTACATTGAAATTCTCCCTGCCAACAACTGAAATCCTCTGCAGTTCTTCAGCTTCTAAATCTCTCTTCCCAATCCTACACTGTTACACAACAAGTGACTAAAATGTATTCCTGCTTGGTTTTTGGTCATTTAAAAAAATAGAGCCCACCAAATCACACGTCTACAAAAAGTTGTACCTTTCTACTTAACAGATGTATCTCTACAGATATTGTAGACGCGTGCTTGTGAACAGAAGTATGAGGATAGAGAGTATGTTCCACGGGGCATACGCATTCTTCAAAGGAGGCTTAACTGTGTGTGATGCTACCAGATAATGTAAATTAAAATAAGTCGATGAAGCCATGATAAACTAGGATAGCAAGCACGTAACAGATTGCTGTACTTGCTCCTACACTTGTTAAAGGGAGGCTTGGAGCTTTCCGGCAAGAGCAGGGAAGGGACAAGGAATTCAAATGATGGAACAGCCGCCTGCCTGTGACAAAGACAGCTAATCCTACCCAGTCAAGCCTGGGGGCAATCTTTCCCATGGGTCCTCATTAAGAGGCTGCTGTGGAATGCCATGAACACCATCTTCAAGGAAAACCTGGCATAAAGACAGCAAGCAGTTATATGTTGCTGTTTCTTCTAGCAGCCCCAAGCTGTGAGCCATCCTTGGGGACCAGAGCTATTCGAAGGGGCACACAGCTCTGCATGTGGCTCCTCAGTATGCAGAAATGACTACTCCAACTTTTCATTTGTAGAGTCCATCCTGTCCCTGAATGAAGACTTTCTTGTGATTGGACAATATAAAAAGAAAAGCAGGTTGAGTGATGGGTAGGTGACCAAGTGGTTTTAAAGATGCTGATGACGGAGGTGAGAGCCAGTGTGTGGAGGAGACCTGGGTTGCAAAGCCTGGAGAACCCCCTGGGTAAAGGAGGAATATGAAACCACAGGACCAGCCAGCAAGGCTGTCCGAACTTTTGGCTGGCCTGGGCTACACTGAGGGTCTTGGGTTGCGTATAAATATGAAGTATGGTTAATGAAATCGAGTTGCAAGAAAAACCTCATATTTTAGGAAAGTTAACAGATTTATGTTGGGCTGCACTCAAAGCTATTCTGGGCCTCATGTGGCCCTGTGGGCCACCTACTGGACAGGTGTGAAGGGGGTGAGCCCAAGAGACAGCGGGGAGCCCAAGAACAGCTGAGGACCCCCAGACAGGAAAGGTGCTCAGGAGGCACAGGTAACAGTAGCCTTCTTTCCGTCCTTCCCTTCCTTGCGGTTCCAGGCTCCCAATGTGGCTCCATATCCCCAGTCCCATCCTTCTAACTCTGCACTGTCTCTTGCTGTGCACTCCGCCTCGTGTCCTCTGGGCACCAGCGCTGCCTTCCAGTCGGGGCAAGGCGCTCACCAGGTCCGTGGGTGGCACACGCACCTCCATCACTTCCGGAAAACTGTGAAAGAGTCTCAACACCGGTTTCCACATACACGCGACAACTCTCCTAGCTGCCTGTTTCTCTTCTTACTCAGTGCCACGTTAAGCGGCAGAAGGAGGCCACACTGGTGGCGCCAGTTGTCACACCTCCCACAGCCGGCTCTGTGCCAGGAGAGGGAGGTTTGGGGGGTGCCGGCCTCCTCTCAGTGCCTCAGGGCCAGCTGAGCCTCTGGCTCTGGAAAATGTTCTTTTCCAAACTGGGATCTGTATTACACGTTACTTGTATGTTCAGCCTGGGAAGCCGAGCTGTGCTGCAGATCTAATTTGCATACGTACTCCCATAGGCTATGAGCAATAATATATATATAGGTAAATCTGGGCCTGGTCAAGGTCCCTAGAAACCTGGGTTCGCATACAGTCATGTGAAGCAGACCAACATTTCAGACATGGTAGACCACTGTCCTAAGGTCACAATGCAACATTGCTACCATGTTAGTGGTGATGTTGGTGTTAAAAAAATCATACGAAAGTACTACACACTACTACACTATATAATGTTGGATAATAAATGATGTATTTATTATACTACACTTTTTATCATTATTTTACAATATAGTCATTCCACTTATTAGAAGGAGTTTATTATCATTGGGCATGGTGGCACATGCCTGTATCCCAGCTACTTGGGAAGCTGAAGCAGGAGGATCATAAGGCATATTATTGAGATCCTATCTTGAAGGAATGTAACAATAATAATAATAATAATAATAATAATAATAATAATAAAGAAGGCTGGGAATACAGCTCAGCATACTCCTTGGGTTAAATCTCCAGGATTAAGAAAAAAAAAAGTTGCTTTCCTGTGAAACAGAACGCCAAATCCTACCAGCAGCAGTCTCCTACATCCCGTGCTCACTGTGTCTTCCGACTGCATCGACAAATCACGTGAAGAAACTAACCGAAGTCACGCAGGTTTGCATAAGCACTCTCCACGGTGTTCACACAACCACCGAATCAACCGAGGAAACCTCGCCCAGAATGTGCCCTGGCCTTCAGGGACATGTGACTGCCTCTAGGAGAAACTGAGGGGTTCTAACCCCTACTTCAGATGGGAGGGGGTTGCTGGAAGCTCACTCATGTCACCTTATAGAAAAGGATTCGAGACTGATCTGCCCAGCACACCAGTGAGGCTGGTGGGCTCCCTCTGCTCCACCAACTGTGTGGCAAGGTTCTGGTGATGACTCGGCCATAAGCTCCCTCCCAGAGGTACAAAGAGAAAATAGTGGTGGGCCTGAGCTGCTGGAGCGGGAGGCCGCCCTGAAGATGAACAGGACACTGCCGCTAGTCTGGAAGTTGTGTGGCAGGAGCTAAGGGCAGCTGAGCCACAGACAGGTGGAATAAATAGCCATGAGGAACAGGAAGAGGGTAGGGTAAATAAAAACCTCACCTGTCGTCCTGAGAACGTCAATGGTAAGGGGTCAAGTCTTTAGCTACTTATTTTACATACATGTTACCTTACCTGATCCTCATAAAAACTATGACATAAGACCCATTTTATGGATGAGGAAACTCTGTAAGAGGAAGATTTAAAAATTTGCCCAGAGGAGCCGGAGTCGTAGCTCAGAGACTGGAGTGCACCTGGGAAGTAAAAGGCCCTGGGTTAGATCCTCCGGCACCACACAATAGCTGGGCATGCAGGTGCACACCTGCAATCCCAGCACTTGGAAGGTTAAGGCAGGAGGATCACCATGAGTTCAAGGCCACTCTGGGCTACCGAGTTAGTTCAGGATCAGCCTGGACTACAGAGCTAGACACTGCCTCAAAAAAATTAACTAATTGCTAAAATAAAATAAGGACTTTGTTTGGTGTCCTACTAAATGACTGATGAGGATATGAACCCAGAGCCCATCTATCTGCCATTTCTTCATGCTTGCTTCCTGTCTCCTGCTATCCTCCGTGTGCTCTGTAGACTAGGAGCAGCTGTATTACCTGGGAAGTTGTTAAAATTACAGCCCCTCAGCCTTTGCCCCAGACCTCCTAAATCATAGTCTGAATTCTGACAAGATCCCCAGGTGTGCACCCCAACCTGAGAATCATGACTCTAACACATTGTCTGTTTGGTTAATTAATAGTCACTGAAGAGACAACATGTGAAATAGCCAGAGGTCAGTTTAGTAAAAAGCAAACTGGAGAACTGTTTCAGAAATATCCATTAAAACTAAAAAAGCACATTCCTTTTGACCCAGAAATGGTATTTTGAGGAATATTTTCAACTAGTAAACTCTTGCATATGTGCAGCTCTATAAACAACAATCGCAACTGTTTGCAGCAGGAAATGACCACCCAAAACATGCATCTGCAGGTCCCTTAGATACGGTCCCAAGAGGAGACAGACTCTAATTTATGACAATCTGAGGTGGTCTGAGTAAAGGCATTGATAGCAAAGTCATCGTGCTGAGGGCTGAAGAGCAAAGCTGAGTGCTGATTCTCAAATTGAATGTATATCAGAATTAACCTCGAGGACCTGGTCAACCACAGATCACTGGGCCCACTTCCAGAGTGCCTGAGTCAGTAGGACTGTGGTGGGCCTGAGAATGTGCCTTTCTAACAAATTCCCAGAGGATCCTGATTTTTCTGATCCAGCAATGACACTTTGAGAACCACTTACAATTATGGTTTGGATCACAAATGTCTCTCAGAGGCTCACGGGCTAAAGGTTTGGATGCCAGTCTATAGCACTATTGGGAGAGGGTAGCACCTTCAGGGTATAGGGCCCAGTTGGAGGTTAGATCGCTGGGGATATGCCCTTGAAGGGGATATGGAAACCCCCAGCCTCTTCCTCTCTCTTTGTTTCCTGGCCACTATGAGCTGGCACTACATGCTCCCTTCACGGTGCTCTTTCTTGCTCTGGGCCCCAACACAAAGGAGCTGCATGATCATGGACTGAAACTTCTGAAACTGTGAGCCAAAACAAACCTTTTTTCCTTCTGAGTTGATTATCTCAGGTATTTTGTCTTAGCAATAGAGATACGACCAAATGAAGCAGGACCAACAAGACTGGAAGAAATACTCTAAGCATAAGGGCTACGGGGATAAGCAAAAAGAGAGAATGTTAAGATTGGAAAGGAGATGGTCACGCAGGGGGGAGCACCTAGATGTCCTTACAAGGAGTAAGCCAAGTGTCTTAGTTACTTATTTGTTATGGGGACAGAACACCAAACATCCATAATTATGAGAGGAAAGATTTACTTTTAGACTACTGTTGCAGGTCACAGTCAATATATGGGCAACTAGCAATGGTAGAAACATGTAGCAGAAGAAGAGCACGAGATGGGCTGCTCACAGCATGGTGGACATGAAGCCAAGTGCGAGAGAAAGGGCGGAGTTACCCTTCCAGGTCTTCCCCCAGTGAACTGCCTCTTCTTGGTCAAGCGCCACCCCCTCTGACCAGGCCCTTGCCTCCCAACAGCACAGCAGGATTTTACAACATCCAGATACAGGAGGCTTTGGGGGAGACACTTCAGGTCCAAACCACAACACCCAGGGAACAAATGCCCAACTTAATTTTTTTTCTTTCCTCTAGTTTCCTGTTGAGTTTCCAACTGGCTGAACTTGAAGGGAATCCAGAAAAAGAGGAGAACCAAGGATTTAATCAATCTGTACAGAGCAGTGGGCAGGAGGGGTGAGGATGGATGATAGATGTGAAGGAGTGAAAGGAATACACCTAGTAAAGGGCAGACTGGTCCCACGAAACCATTGCAAACTCTATAGTCAAGAGCAAGAACACGGTTAGAAGGGCTGTGGGTCCACCCAACAGGACAACCACAAGAGGCTGAGCAGTGTCAGAAGCAAGGGGCAAGATCTAGCACAGGGAAACTCCGGGAGGCTTTGAAAACCAGCATGTGAGCCCCACTCCTAGGACTCGCAAGATTTAACAGCCTGGACCGGCAAGCAAAAATGTCCCTGGGTGACTACACTGGTCGCTGTGTTTGACGGCCACTATCTGACAGGAGTCTTCCGTTGGTGGTGACTTGTACACACATCTCTGTGCACCATCGAGCATGCGTGGGGATCTTGCTGACCCCCTTCAAACTCTGCCAGTCACCAGTGTCTCTCTTTCAAGAGTTCCCTAAAACAAGGAAAAGCCTCCTGAATTCCCAACCCTCCTCCACCTCTGGTCCTTCAGGAGCAGTGGCACAGAGAAGGGGATGCTCTCAGCCTCCCTCCTCTGTGTAGGGCTGGCGCACTGTGGTGAGGCATCCCCCCTTACAGAAACATGAGCACGTTAGGGCTATGATCACAATCAGAGCACATAATAACTCACCAACAAGTTCTCCAACGAACTTGAAGGTTCAGAAATAATAATTGAGTACATACATTTCAGTCTCAGAGCCTCAGGTGAATGTCTGGGGGGAAAGGCTCTGGCTCTTAATGATATCTAGAAAAGTAAAAACGGGTTATAATCTGCAAAGCTGAATACGGTTACCAAAATTTGTGAAACAACAGAAAACACTAGGAAATTCAACAACGACCACCGCCACCACAACAAGCTGCGAAATGTGCTGTTTACAGCAGATCTCACTCATCGCAGCATCTGCAAGCAGTATGCCTGCACAGCCCAGGTATTCTCCCCACAGCAGTTACATAAAACACTCCCCCGGCCTCCTCTGCTGTTTCAAAGGTTACATTTCCTCCCCAAGCGAGGTTTTCTAAAATTAGAATGCAGAATGTACCACTCGCACAGTTTTAATTAAGATGACATGTGCCTTTATGAGAATAACATGCGGTCGTCTGCCTGCAAAACCAAACTCTATGAAAATCCAAATCCCATTTCCAAGCAGGTCAACGAGAAGGACTCCCAAAGGTGCATTAAGAGAGAGGGGGCTGTTTCTGCAACACTCATCTTGGTATGAAGGAAAAGTCCTCAGGGAGACAAGTCCTAGTTTGCCTGCTGTGGAAGAACTCCGCCCATTAGGCATGCCTAGCCTCTCTTCATGAAGAAATGCAAAGAAACCTTCCCCTGGGAGAGTTCGAGCTGGGAGCTGAGGGAGAGGACAGGCAAAGGCTCACTTGGCCAGTCTCAGCCTGCTGGAAGGGATCCTTGCCTTTCACAGATGTTCAGCAAAAATACTCCAGAGCAAATTAGAATGATGATGATAAACAATCGTAGCTAACGTTGCCTGAAGACCTAGTATGTGCAAGACTATATTCCAAGCACTTGCATGTATTAGGTTTAGACCCATGGCATCTTTACATTCACCCAATAATGTAGATACTGCCATTATGGCCAGTTTACAAAGGACAAATAATGTATTCAGGATGACGAGGTTAGACAGGAGCCAAGTTGAGGTCTCTAGAGCCCAGTCTCCACCCCGCTCCACAGACTGCCTCTCATGGCCAACGGGACTGAGTGCAGTAGACGGTGCTGTACGAATCCCCAAGATCATGCTGTAAGAAGGTTTTTACTATCCTGTTTCACAGAGGAGGGTAATGAAGGAAAAGTGTCAGGGACATGCCCAAGATGACATGTCGTATGCAGCTGAGCCAGCTTCGAGGCATGTCCAGGCAGGGCAAGCCTCACTCCCGACCGCTAGAATTTACTTTTTCTTTCATATTACTGAGCTAAACAATCTGAAGATACAGACGGGGATAAGGGCCAGATACACGTGGGAGCAGGGGTGATGGCTGGAGAGCCCCACAGGGGCCAACTGTCCACTTGAGACCCCACGCAACACCTCGGGGTGGCTCGGTGAGTGAGAGAGGCTGATGGTCAGAGGTGTGAGCACTCAGTTCTGCTCTCAGGGATGAAACAGACCGAATTAGGCATATGCTACTGCAGAGGCAGCAAGGATTTCCTGTAAGGACAGCGACAGTCTGGAACCTGTCGCCTGTCCCAGTCTGCATGGATGCATTGTTTGGATACTGCCATCTGCTTACTCTAATGAAGGCTTCTGAACCTTTCTGTGCCAAGGGTGAGTGTGTTTATGTCCAGAGGACGGCAGGGACAGGCCATAGGAGCAGCCAAGGCCAGAACATGACGGGAGGCAGGCAGCAAAGTTCCATGCCTATGCACAGTGGTTATCAGGGGGTCATCCAAAATCCAGCAAGTTCTTTTAGGCCAGGCTTCTGCTTAGCGGAAGAGCTCTACAAGCAAAGCAGAAGACACCAGGAAATAGCCTGACAACTTCAAATATACTGTAAAACTTTTAAACTGTGCATAAGAATTTCAAGTCCTGACTTAGCCACTTTCTAGCTTTGTGACCTTCAACAATTACTGTCTGTCCACTTTCTAGCTTTGTGACCTTGAACAATTACTAAGTCTGCCGGCTTTCCTATCTGTGAAGGCAGGGGGTACTAATCCCCCTTCATGATGTCATTATGAAGATTAAAGGGGTTAGGGAAAGTAAAATGCTTCGACTGGCACTACTTTCAGCTATGCAAATGTTACCAATTGTCATTGTCTTCTGGCTACTACTTGGATTTTAGAAGACCTTTATACTGAGATTGCTGAAATGAAACACTCCCATAACTCTACAAGCCAACCACTATGAAAGAAAAACATTTCAGATTTGTTGATTACCCTGAGTGGGAGTGGGCAGAACTCCAACAAACTGCCAGAGTTTTTTTTTTTCTTTTGTTCCACAACTTCTGAATGCAAATCATCCTTCTAAATCAAAGCTCTGACTTTGATGATTAGAAGTGATTAGGAATCACATCCAGCACTGAAATGAAAGGACTTTCTTTCATTTCAAAAATATGGTTTTTAAGGTATGGAAACTTATTGTCTGAACAGGAGATGTTATTTCATGACTTTATACTTGTGCCCAAAATGTCTCTATCATCTTCGTACGCCTAGTGAAACTCCACTTATATGTCAAATTCCTGAGCTCCTTCAACACAGCACATGCATTCATATTGTGTCTACGGATGTGAATAGGTGACTATTGATATGTCCTTCCGCCACTGGATACCCAATTATCTCTGTAAATGTGTCACTTAGCACATGGTGCTCATCTGCCTATTTGTAAAATGCATGTTGACTCTACGCCTCCCACATGTCAGCCACCACGCAGAGACATGAAGGAAGGATACCACAGTGAGCAGGAGTAGCTTCAGGGAGATCACGGGGAGGGAGACAACCAGACTAGATTTCCTGCCTTCTTCCTCCCAAAAGGGCAGTCTTCCAAAGATCTATGTGATGCAGATGTGCTGAGCATAAGTTGAACACACTGCCAGCTAAATGTGCTCGTGCGGGTGCTGTTTAGTAGATAAGTACCACCTGTGTCTTACCTCACCGGAAGGCAGCTATTGAAGACTGGAAGGTACTGGTTGGCAGCTTCTTGGCCTTGAAACCAGCCACCAGTGTGCACTGGTGAGCATCTGCTGGTAATCGACATCCCCCCACCAGGGACGCTCTCACAGCACTCTCTCACTGTGCGGCTTCTGGACCTACAGCCGTGTTCTGAAAACAGATGCATCTAGACTGCAACCTCAGTCACTGTGGTGATGTATGTGTGCACACCAGTCCTGTCTGAGCCAAGGGCACCCACCACCAGGCCAGAAGTGCTAAAACCCCACGGGCCTGGGTAGTGCAGGCCAGGGAAAAGTCAGCAAGGCTTGTCAGCTGAAGAACTTCTCTTTTCCTGCAGAATCATCTTTGGAAGGGAGTTATAGATGTGTCAGAAAAATATCCTAACAAGTCCACGGGTGAATGTGACATCTGGAGGGATCCTGATTACGTGTCAAATGAGGCAGAGCAAAGTAGGAATGAGATGTTGTTGTGATACAGGTGGTACTTGCTGCTTCCCAATATCTCCCTCCCCCTTTTTCTACAGTAATAGAGCCCCCAGGTATTTGCAAGGCACCTAACTACCCAGAGTAAAGACTACATTTCCCAACCTACCTTGTAATTAGGTATGGCCATGTGACTAAGTTCTGGTAAACAGAATGAAGACAGAAATAGTATGTGAAACTTTCAAGATATCTTAAAAGGAAAGCAAATACTTTTCTCGCTGGCTGGAACGTACACGGATGGCAGGAGCTGCAGCAATCACTTTGGATGGTGAGGTGACCTTGAGATGAGATGTGAAGCATGAAGGAACAAGCCAGAGGATGGGCTGACTACTGCAGACACCACACATGCTCGGGACTTCTTAATTCCTAGATGTCTTTTCAGATGGAAATAAACTCCTTCACATCATTGCTATCGTTATCATTTTTCTATGATAGCTAAAACTTATACCATTGGAAAATAAGATAGACAGGGTAAGAGTAAGATGAGAGCTGAGACAATCACTTGTTAGTGTCACCTCTGGCGATATGACATGCTATATCCCAATATGGCACCTTGGCATGCTGAATATCTGAAACTGCAGGAAGCTGAGGGACAGGACTGCAGCAAGGCCTCTCTGACCTTCTCCCTCCTTCTCCCTGGAACAGGCCACACACCTAGGAAAGGGTTTTCTGCCCTTCCCCAAAGGCAGGTCATAAGACTCTTACATGAGAGGCACCCATCCTACACCATAAGGAAAGGAGTATCCTTATTCCTGAAGACACAGGGACACAGGGGAGAATCTTAGCAAAGGGGCCATGGAATGTTTTCATTCGATTACCAGTGGATCAGACCCCAATATGTTTCTCCACAATTGCCCCCTGCTGTGGTTTGGATCTGCAGTGTCCCTTAAAAGCCTCATATACCTTTGGATACTGTGTACTGGTTGGGGGAGGGGGCGGAGCCTGGCGGAAAGCCATGGATGCTCAGGGTTTGACCCGGAGGGGTCTATGCTGGTTCTGTCCTTCTTCTGAGACATGGATTCCCCTCTGCCATGCTGTAAGGAGCTGTCTCTGGCCCTGTCTCTATTTCATCATTTCCAGCCAACCACTTGTAAATTGACTGAGACCTTCTGAGACTGTGAGCTGAAGATAAAGCTTTCCTTCTTAAAGTTGTGGATGCCAAATATTCTGTCCCAACAAAGAAAAGTAACTAAGACATCTCCTTCTCATCAAACCTACCCTAGAAATAACTAGGACTAGCCATTTCTTCAGGTGGCCATTTCCTTTCGAAGTCTCTAGTATCACACAGAACTATCCTAAATAAACATGTATGCTTCTCTCTTGTTCATCTGTCTTTTGTCATTGAGATCGCAGACAGGATCCTATGCTGGCTGAGGAAAATATATTTCCCTCCTCTACACCTCTCATGATTATCCTGACCTTTGGTTAAGGGAGTCAAGGACAGAAATAAACTCCTGTCAGGTGGAACTGTAAGAAAAATAGATTTGAGGCCTTCGCTGAGGAGGAAAGAAGACAGGGTGGGACGGTGGATGGGGGAACAGAGAAAGAAAGTTCAAGAAGACCCTAGAAGACCAGAAGATTCTAGGCCTGTCTATATGAATTCAAGAAGACTTCCTGCAGAGAAAACAGGAGTTTCAAAGGTGAGGGCAGTGCCTCAGGAGGGACATCTAATTAGGATGGCCATCCTAAAAGGGAAGGCTCACTTGCAGACACAGTCTCTCAGCTGAGAAGAGAGGCCCTTGAGGCCTTAGGACCAGAGCCAAGAGAGTTCATGTAGAGTCCAATCCAGCGGAAAGAGAGGGCGAGAGACGAGGAGATCTCAGGAAGACACGCAGAAGGCAGATCACGTAAGGCCTTGGGACTGGTGAAGAAGTGGGTGGATGTTTCACATCAGGGGCCGTGGGGACAGAGGTCTCCAAGTTTGAGCAGTGGAGTCTAAGATCAGCATTGCCTCCTGGAAAGTCAGCCCATAGTGTCACACAGACAGAAGGTCAGAGGTCAGCCAGCCGGAAGCAGGAAAGACCATTACCAAGTCCTTGCAGTGGCCTAAACAAGAGGCAATGGTGACTTCGATCAGAGAACAGAGACTGGACAGTGCAGAGGGACCCAGGAGAAGGACAAAGCTTAACGGGCAAGGAATAAAGATGAAGGATGAAGGATGTGGCTTGTCTGTGCATGCGGTCCTCCTATAGGTCATGGTGGGAACTAGGGAGCAGGTGGGTGGTTATAGAATCTTCAAGTCTAATCACATTTCTCAAGGGTAGCTTCTCCTCCTGAGGCCTGCCTCCTGTTTCATGCCTCATGTTTAAGTGGAAGAAGGGAAGAAAAGGAGGAGGAAAAGGAAGAAGAAATGGCCTCTGGCTCTCCTCAGGAGGTGTACGTTTAGAGCATATTCCCTACACCCAGCTCACCTCCACCCTTCTGCAGCCTCTCAGCACCTGCTCCAGTGGAAGGCCAAAAACTGGTGTGAAGAGGAAGTCTCTTATTGGCCACTATTTTAAAACCAACATAAAACGACCAGAGCCCCTTTCTTCTTCCAGTTCCATCCTCTGTCCAGCTGATATCATATACTTTGTGGAATAAGAAAGCAACAGAGCAAGTGCTGGAAAATAACCCCCAGACTGAGCTCTTCCCCACAGGGGAGGGAACACTGGCAAAGCAATCGACCAAATTTGATTTAAACGTAGGTAACCTGGGTACCAAAGACAAAAGAAGTCTGGACACATACAAATCTTGAATTTTAACGCACGTCACCCAAATTTTAAATACTGACTCTTCTTTCCTCTGAGCTTACTAAACAGGAAGCCAAGGAGGGAACCTAGGGAGAAAAATAAGGTATAAATCTACTATTTAGTTTTATAATGTGGAAGAGAGACTTGAAGTCCCTCAGAAAGTAGCTTTGCAATCTTGCCTCTTCTGTGGCCCTGCCTACCCCTCACTGCTCCCCTAATTAATTGTGGCATACAAGTCAAACTATGGGGTCACGGCCAAGATGCGGTTAAGAGTCTACAGGGCTTAGTTCAAAGGAGCCTCGTTTGTTTATTACTATTATGTAATGACTGAGCCAGCCACCCAGAGTCTCCCGTGGGAGACCTTCCTTCAATTAATAAAGACCTCATTCGCTTCAAAGCAAAATGCAAGAAGAGATTAAAATACCAGAAAATGCACAGAAAACAGGCAGGTTTACTAAAGTATTTTTATGGCTAATGGCTAAGATTTCCTAGTCAAATACTAGCAAGAATGGGAAGTTTTGATTTCTATCTTGAGTCACCCACCAAGGGGAAAAAAAAAAAAAAACTCAGGTAACGGCCTCATCTACACATAAATTTCATTAGATCTGGGACGTGTTAGATGTGCACTTTAACTTATCATTGGGGAATATAAACAGATATTAAGATGCATATGTTCGCTATCCTAAGTAAAGAATTGATGGTGAGTGTCTTAACACTGTAACCAAGAACGATCTTTGGGGCTCATTACTGCAAATCAGGGGAGGGGCAAAGTACATCCCTTGCTAAATTCCAAAGTTTTCCAGGCTGAGCTTGAACTTGCAATCTTCCTGCCTCTGGCTCCCAGAATGCTGGGGTTACAGGCTTGCGCCACAGGGCTTCGCTGTTCCCATCGTTCTGACCAGTAAAGGGCTAGGGTAGACACAGAGTGATGTAGATCTGAACAGTAGTGACTAACCTAAGGGAAGTCGTGTCGTGACGGGAAACAAGGTCTGAGACAGGTGGAATGTGCAACCAGCACATGCGGCCAAAGCAAGGGGCACCAGCAGAACTTCGTACAGGTAGCGGGACAACTAAAATGGTGGGAGAGGCCTGAGTTTAAGGGACTTTTAAGCAGAGGCAACAGCCTGTCGTACCACAGACTCATGTTTGGGGAGTGTCGAGTGCTGTGAAGGGTGCAGTAAAAGCACTGATGTATAGTGGGTGTATCTTGCACAGGAATTTACTTAGGTCATTTACTTTAAATTATGAAAGTTCATGAACTCGAGAACAGAAGCACAGCAGAAAGACAATGAGACTAAAAAGCAGAAGTGACCAAAGCTAGCATCGCTGCCAAAAGCCTTGGGTTCGGAGTTAAGAGTCCCGGAGCCTAAGCAGGATCCTAATGCTTACAAGCAATGAGGTCCCTCCTTGTTCTAAAAGGCCGGGGTAAAGGTAAGTGGACAGGTACAGGTCTATCACCATGAACTTAGTAGTACCCTAGACTGAGCCAGGACTTTGGTGCTAGGTGACTTGAGCAGGGGACAGTATAGTACCCAGCTTGCTCCATTCTCTTTCTTTCTTTAACAGGAAACAGGTCACTGCATCTGCCAACTGTGGATGTCAGAAACCCAGCGTGTATTGATTAATCAAGGCATTTGGCAAAGTCTCTCAGGAAATGCTTGTGGACACAATGCAGAAATGCAGACCAGATGACAGGATAATTTGGGCGACTCAGAGTTGGCTGAAAACCTGTTCCCAGAGAGCACTGCTGGGGGGGATGGGAGGTGCCTGGGACCTGACAAACGCACTGTCGCTGGTCCTATCCAACTCTGCATTACCACGAGTGATGTGGACACAGAGACAGCACCCATGCTGATCAAAACTGGAAATGACACAGCTGGGAGAAATAAATAATATGATAAAATCAAAATTTACAAGTTAGCAAATAGCAAAACAACTTCAATGGGCTGGAACAACAATCTGGACCAAGGGGAAGGAACTGGATAGAGATAACTGTGAACTCTTTCATTTAGGTTCAAAAAATCAACTACGTGCATATAGGATTGGGAAGTTCTGAACTGACAACAGTTCCTTTCAACAAAAACTGATAATTTTAGTTGATCATGGCCAAAAATAATTCAATAGTCTGACATGGCTGAAAAAAGGCAAATGTAATCTTCGGTTACATCAACAGAAATGCAATCTCCAAATCAATGGGAAGAAACAGTCCCACTTGACTCTGTCCTGCCCAGACATCTGGACTGGCACCGTGCCTTGCCAACAGACAGTATTCAACAAATACTTGTCACATAAATGAACAGATATCACATTTTCAGATGGGCCTTGAAGCGAAGACAGTAAAGGACTTGGAGATTGTTCTAAGAAGGAAAGGTTGAACAAACATGAACATTTAGCCTGGAGAAGACTAAGGAGGCTCCCATGGGAGCAGCATTCCAATATTTGAATAAATTTCACACTTGGTTTTGCTCCAGAGGAGTAAAAAAATTAAGGGTCAGTGGTCAGAAGCTATGCAGAGATAAAATTTGACTTTGGGAGATAATGAAAACTGGTTGACAATCAAAGATAGTAGCTGAAAGTGCTTTCTCATGGAAGATGCTAGAGTGGAAGCGAGGTAAACCACTGGTGGTATCTCTAGAGTTTCAGACGATCTACCTGCAAACCTTAGGAGCTAGGTCCGGAGGGTCTGTTTGAGACGTGATTCTCTGAGGCTTCCGCTTTGTTCCTTCAGCTTCAAATGACTTCCAACTCTTTGGAGTTGGCTTGCCAATGCACAGAGCTTTGTGCCAGGCAATCTTGGCCATGGATTTCAAAGCAGCAGCTAACAAAAGAACCTGGCCTGCACTCCAGGATGGCAACCCATGGATGGTAATTTTGTAAAAGGAGGTTCAGTTTTGATTTGTTTGTTTAATTTTCCTCAATGCAGACACTAGGGAAGAGGGAATACTGACAGTAAGCATGTGGTTTCATCATAGTGAAAGAAAATCTTGCATGGAAGTTGTGATCAAACATCAACCCTATCCTTGACTTTTTGGATTGTATTTTTGTTTCCCAAGAAATGTAAAATTATTTGCCTAATAATACCTTCCTAGGACATATAATATACCCTCTACTCTCTAGTTCTGAGTTGCATACTATGAATTTCTCAGTATATACAAATACACACACACACACACACACACACACACACGTATTTCACTTCTAAGTTTATAAGTATTTTGTTTCATTATGGGAATGATAAGTGATTTTTTATTTGGGGGGTATATGTGTTTCTTTTAGGATGTTTCAAATTAAAAGTTGACTAATAAACAACAAAAAGTCACAATATACCTTGTTTAAACTACCATATTTTATGCAAAAGGTACAACTTTCTGATAAAAACTTGCAGCAGAAAACATTGCGGCCTTCCTTGAGGCTGACAAGATGAGCAGCCAGTCCTGTGGTCCTCTGGTGGTCCAGCTCATCACTACGCTGACCAGACAGGAACAAGGGGAAAATGAAAACGGTGATGACTCTGGAAGATTCAACGGGAACCAAGGAAGGTGAAGCCAGAATCCATAAGACAACTGGCTAACGTGTACTGTTCAGTTCCCTAAATACCATTTCCAATGATCCAAGAAAAGCTTTAAGGATAAATAAAACATGGGCACTTAGATTGCCAGAGTTAAGAATTCAAATATGGAAGTCCGGCAAGTTAGAGAACCTGGGACTGGCTGTCCATAGCAGATGCTTTCATAAGCAAAAAAAAAAAAAAAAAAAAAAAAAAAAAAAAAAAAAAAAAAAAAAAAAAAAAAAAAAAAAAAAAAAAAAAAAAAAAAAAAAAAAAAAAAAAAAAAAAAAAAAAAAAAAAAAAAAAAATAGGTCACAATTTCTAAAGATAAACATTTTTTAAAAAATCATGTGAAAGATTAAAACATAATTTAGACACAGAAACTTTGAAGAATAAGATTGATTCCCTTTCCACAGCATATATGTCTTGCATGTTTTTTTTTTAAAAAAACAACTAGGGAAGGGCATAATATTTTACATTTATTTCTCTTTTAGGAAGGTCTAGGATATGTAGTGTTTTGAGGCACAACAATTACATGACCAGCTAATATTTACACTGTGCTTGGTAGGTAATGAAGTTCTTCTGGCACCTCACTTTATTTGAGCTTCATGACAACCTCTACAATTAAACCTAGTAATTTTACAGGTGAGAAAACAGGTGTTCAGAAGTCAGCTGCTATTTATTGAAGGCCTTCCATGATACCCTGGACTACACAAAGTACTCTGTACATACCACTGCAGTTAGCTCTACACAAAGTACTCTGTATACACCAGGGCAGGTAGTCCTAACTCAGTCCTTTTTTTTTTTTTTTTTTTTTTGTATTTATTATCCTCAATCTAGAGATAAGAGCACTGGAGTTTAGAGAGGAAAGTATGTTGCCTTTGACAATGCTGCCACAAGTATACTAAGGCACAAACTAAAACAAAATAAATCTTTTGGCTCCAAACCTGAGATTCTTTCCACTATGTAACAATAGATACACAAATCATATTTCCATGAGCATTCAGGTCATAAAATCCTTGTTCAAAGGTTCTATGATTTTGGATAAGACATTGAAATTTTTCTCAGCTTCATCACCTGAGAAAGAGAAACAGTGATGACAAACATTATAATTTACTATAGTCACGAAAGAATTAAACCAATGTATATGCAGGAGAGATTTACTATAGCAAGATTACATTTTCACAGGATTGCATCACTTTCTATACTTTATCCCAAGGCTGGAAAAGCCCAGCTATCCTTTGGGAAAGGGTTCTGTAACTACTGATGACAGATTCTCTGAATCCATTTGTTCTTTCCACAAGAACATGCCAGTCCCTGTTGTAGACACAGACCTGTACTCACCAAGCACACATTCTAGTGGGGAGGGAAGGTCACAAACACATAACCAATGAAGTGGTACAAGTCCAGGTAAGAAAAGGAAATGGAGAAAATCAGGCAGTGTAAGGGACAGAGGAAGGCCGAGCAGGGGGTCAAAAGGGCCAGTCTTAATGGCAGGTCGATCACAGCAGAAAATATCGAAGTGAGGGGTAAGTCCTGTAAAGACTCCACAGTTGAGGGCTCCAGGCACAACCACAGCCACTGACAAGCCCCTGAGAGGCCCATGGACTTGGCAAGACCACGGAGTAGGCAAGACCAAGGACAAATAAGTTTCAGATGGCTGCACAGAGTGAGAATGGGGATGGGAGGCCAGAGCTGTGGGAAGAAGCTAGGTCTCTCAAGAGACCTTGTCGTCTATCGCAAGGAGTCTGGACAGAACTTCACGTGATAAGAGCCCCTTCCTAACCCTGGACGGAACAGGCAAGGCTGAAAACACCCACATCGTCGCCATCTCACAGGCAGCTTCTTACGGGATGGAATCCTGTAAATCATGGCTCCTTGTTGATTAAGGAATGCTCATGACCCCACACTTTGAGTCCTTTGAGAGACTCAAAGTGCATGAGTCAGTCTAAGATCTTCAGCTGCTGGGGGAAGACCACCTTTGGCCTTGGGATGTTTTCTGGGAGATGCTCTTGAAATTTACCAGAACCTTCATTTTATCAGGTAGAGCCAGAGTAACCAGAGTTTGTTAGAAAATGGAAGTGGCTAGAACAGCATTTTGGAGGGAAAATTCCTTGGTAACTACTATGGGGACAGGTAAAAACGAAGGGTCTATACATGAATCATCCCAAATAGAGTGAGGCTCTCTCCTCCTCTAGGAGTGTTTCCCTCCCCATCCCACCGACACGCCCCATTTCTAGGATGAGGACTCATGACAGAGCAGGCCAGGTTTAGGGCAGAGTTCCCAGGCTCAAGGTACCTCTCAGCTGAAGTCCCTGGCTTAGCTGCTCACCAGAGTACAAGACCACGAGTACCAGTCATCCCAGCACTGTGAAAGGTTAAGGCAAGAAGATGACAAGTTTGAGCCCAGCCTAGGCAACTTAGTGAGACACTGTCACAAAACAAATAAAATAAATAAAAAGCTGAGGGATACAGTGTAGTGTGAGGATCCAGCCTGGGTTAATCTCTAGTTCCAAAAAAACAAAGCAAACATTAATAACAATAAAAACAAAACCAAACCAAGCCTTGGGCAAGTTGTTGTATGCCTAGAGTTTCCCATTAGAGAAATTAGGATCGTGGCACAATGTCCCTCATGAGGTTGTTTGGGGGCTGGTTAAAGGGAACAGAGTAAAGTGCTTATTAACACAACACCACGGTCTTCACAGTGCGTGGAGCCATGCTATTCCCCTCTATGCAGCAAGCATTACCTCCTCAGCATCTTTACCATCTTACTCGTATTTTTAAGGAGCTCCTTTTCCTGTTAGCCAGAATTGTCTCTGAAAGTGGAAGGAATCACGTAAGAAAGGCGAAAGATTGCTTCAACCAGACAGGTGAAGGGGGACACACTGGACGGAAAAACAATTGATAAACATGGTATGCTGCCTTAGCACTCTTCAGATGATTAACAGAAAGTGTTTTCAATCTATCTACTTAAGTAATCCAAGAGTTAACCACAAGAGGAAGAGAAAGGAAGAGAAAAGCTCTTTTCTCATACTCAAGTAAACACCACAAAATAATGTTGCCATTCCTACTAAGGGATTCTTACTAAGGGAGCCAAAACCCTGACTTTGTTTATTAGAGGTGGCCCAATCCAGAAAGTCAGTGGGTCAGGCTGGGCTGAGCTGGACCCTTGACTCTCTGGCAGGCTCAGAAAGAAAGGAAACTGACCTCTGTAAATCAGGGCAAAGTCAAGAGAAACAATAAGGCCCAGGAGAACTGTGGGTAAAAGCACAAAGAATTGTTTCCCGGCTTGTTTCAACCAGGGCCACCCGAGGTGAAGGGAACAGTTTGTTTTGACATCTCCCACTTCTCTATCAGCATCCACTGTGTCAAAATTTCTGCCTTTTCTCACTGCTTCTGATTTCTGCCCCAACCTTTCAGTCGGACTGGGGTTCATCTGGAATAGACACATCTTCAAATGGCTAATTCTGAGGCTGAAGGAATGAATGCATCCCTAATGCTGGATATGGGGCTGGTGGCAACAGGGTCCCCTCAGGAAGCACAAACTGCCCTGGACTGAATGGCGGCTGCTTACTGAGACAGGAGCCTCACCAACATAGGAGGCAACAAAGCCAAGGGGGAAGCTGGGAGAGGGGCGAAGATCCGGCTTCCACATTCTCTCCCCGAAACCTTCCCCCTCCACCAAAGCCTCCCAACCAACACACCACAGGCTTCCCGGTCCACCAGCTGGAGGGCGAGCCCCCAAGATGCACCTTGCATGCATGCTGTCACCCTGCCCTTCTGATTTAGTAATTAAGCTGCCCACCCTGCATTCTAGCCTAGAACTGTTCAGGGCGTCGGTGTGAGGCACACTGGAAAGATGGACAAACTTTTGCTTTTCCCTGGCTCGTCTCCTCCTCTCTACAGATCTCCATCAGACACGCACAGCTTGGTCCAAAGAAAACCAGTTAGAAATTTACTCATGGTAGGAAAACAAGCTCCAAATGGCCAGCAGGAGAAGCAGGGGTGTGTGCGGTTGGTAAAGGTGGAGCCTCTCATCCATCAAAGAAGATGGTCACTGAAATTCAAAACAATAGGGCAGGACCGAAGATGTCGCTCTGGAGGTTGAAGTCACTTCTCTTTCTTTTCACTTCCTTCAACTGAACTTTGGAGACTTATTCATTTAATTTATCAAGTCTCAGCACCCAATTCTTACTAGTTTTGTTTTTCTTTGGAATGATCCAAGTGTCAGGGAGAGAAGGGTGGAGAGAGAGAAGAAGGGGGAGGGGGAAAGAAGCTGCCAGCGGTGCCCTGAGAAACTCAGCCTTCCTTTCAATTACCTTCCTGACCATTTAGGATGAATTTTAACAGCCTCTGCTTTTCCTGCGACATTTTTTCTTTGAACTCCCAGACTTCCCTTCCTTGCAAGTTGCCTTAATATGAACCAGATTTTTTTTCACCCGCTCTTGTTTGCTTAAAAGGCGTTAACTATAAATTAGAGTATCTTAAGAGTGAGGTGTCACACGTGGGGCCTCAGGCTCCGCGACCCTGGAGCCCCGTGGCTGGGAGAGGGGCCAGGCCGCCTCTGTCTTTGGCAGCCAGGCTCCAAGGCTCAGGCCAGGGATGATCCCACCCTCCTTCTCAAAGCTATCCAGTTACATCGATGTACAGAAAGTGCCTTGTTTCACTTGAGCATTAAGTTTTATTTCTTCTTTGAAAATTTCTTTCCTAGAGGAGCAAGAGTGGTTTTAAATGTACGTTTCTCCTGAATTACTTTCCATGCAGCCCTTCATTCTAAGGCTCGTTCACCCACTACGGACACCGAGGTTCTTTTGCAAAGATCCTGCACCTGAAAGAGGTGATGGAGTGGCTGATCTTCAGAGGCTGCCAGCAGGTGGTCATGACAGTCACAGCACAAGAAGGTAATGATCTCAACAGCCAATTTTCTTAATTGACTACCCACGAGATAAATATCCAGGAGACTCTTCATAACTGTGCACAGACACCTCCCCCAGAGACTGCATGTGATACCACCAAGTGCCAACGGCTTCAGCAATTATGCATCCATGACTTTTGGTGCAGTCCAGCTTTGATTTTATGGACACCCAAGTTCAAAGCTGTTACTCAGTGTCAAAGTTTAAGAAACAGTCACTGAATAAACAGTTGTGGAGTGGGTGTGAGTGAAAAGACAGAGCAACAGCCAGCTCTCTGGTGTCTTTTCTCTCAAGGACACCGATTCCATTATTGGGTCCCCACCCTTGTGACTTCATCTAACTCTAATTGACTTCCTCATGGCCTGCCTCCAAATGCCATCCATGGGCCTTACAGCTTCCATATGAAACGGATGAATCTCCTTGAGGACTGAGAGAGGAGGCAGCTGGGAGGGAGCTTGGTGTGAGCTTCAAGTGTAAGATCTTTCCCTTAGGCCCAGGCAGGTCTCAGCAAGCCCAAGACAGAAGCCCCAGGAGTGCGATGAGACCCCTCCAGAGAGCCCTCCCCACATGGGCAAGTGCAAATGGGAGCCGCTGCGAGAACCTCCACAGGGAGTTCCCGGGAACACGGACTAGATGAGGAGTCAGGGGTTCGGTGAGGCAAGGCAGAGAGTGGAGCTGAGGCAGGGGCCTGTGGCAGTGAGTGGCTACCAGAGGAGTAGAGGCCTGAGGCAGGTGGGTCCAGAGCTGGGACCAAGGGGGGACGCAGGTGGCCTGTGGCCTCGGTAGCACTCTCGATATGGGTCTGACTGGGGAGGAGCGGCTTACGATGACCTGAAGCCACCAGCCTTCAACTGTGCTAGGAAAAAAAAAGCTTCATCTTCCATGACTGGAGCAGAAGTGGTGGGGACAGAGAGGCATGAGCAAAGAGCAGACCAAACTCTGAGAGCGAAGGGTGTTTTCCCAGAGCATGAGTTCCTCCGGAGGAGACTCCCAAACCAGGAATGGGTAATCTCAACGGATGTGAAGATAAAATATACTTCCAGGTCCCTTGCCTCTTCCAAGTGGAAGTGGGGATTTATGAGCCATTTGCATTCAGGAACAAAGTGACAGCTCACAGGCTCCTATCTGTGGCAACATATCCTTCACATACTACCTTGGATGCTCTGAGAATTACTAGCTCTGCTTTGCAGATGAGAATATGCACCTGTGGGCATACAGGCTTCTATGTGATACTCAACGTGTGTTCTGTTCATTGCCTGTTCTTCCCTCCCAGAGCACTCAATGAGCTGGCTCCGTTCTCTTGGGTCACAATGAGCGCAGAGAAGAGTCCGTGGCTGCCTGCCCCACCCTCCTGGGCTCGCAACACAGGGCACCAGCAGTGTGTCTCCACCTCTTTTATAGGCACAGCCTTCCTCCAGGTCACAATGGCACCCAGTTGGAAATACGTAGCCACACGGAAGCACAGTGAGCAGCCCCAGTAACTATACTACCAACAAGTCTGCTGTCCCCTTGAGGTTTCAAAAACACACTACTGGATTTATCTATTGGTCCAACACCAAACCCCTCCTTTCGGTTCTTTCCTTCAATTCTATCTGGATTTGCCATTGACATCCCGCCCAAGTCCATGCTGATGACTGTCCTCTGCCAGGGTCCCCCACTCACTTCTGCACTGTCACAGCATTCTGAAATGGGTTTCTTTTCTTACTATTGACCCTAAATTTCCTTTTTCCTCTTTCTCTGCAAATTCTATTACAAACTTGTGGGGAAGGCTGCCCAAAGCACTAGGCGACATCTTGGGTGGATAAACAAGAGATGAGATGGGTTAAGATGCCCTGCTTCCTATTTTCTAGTAGTTCTGCATGTTAGGTGCAAACAAGTTTCCTCACAGTTAAGTCTTATTTCAAAACTACTACCTGAATTTGAGTTTTCTTCTCCCTTCATTCCTGGTTATTTTTATTTATTTATTTATTTATTTATTTATTTATTTATTTATTTTTGCAGTTCAAGTTATAGCAGTTACAAGATGCCAGCATAGAATGGGGTCGATGGATTCATGTCCCTGACTCAGGTGAGTTTCATATTGGGTTAGATGGCAACAGTACTAACAGCTACCCAGCACTGTGGAGAGCAGCTTACATAGAATTATCTCACTCCTAGTCGCTTAACAACGACTCTGTCAAGTAGCTTTGATTATTACCTCCTGAGGAACAGAGAGGCTAGATAACTGCCCAAAGCCACACAGTAGTATTCCAAATGACTCCCCCATCTGGGACAGAACCCAGACTGGAACCCAGAGCTCTCTGACTCCAAACAAAGCCCACATTCTTTACCACTCTACTGTACTATCACAGAGAAACAGTGTTCAGTGGCTAGAGAGTTCGCCTAGTAAGCGTAAGGTCCTGAGTTCAATTCTCCAGTACAACATAAGATGAGCAGGGTAGCACATGCCTGCCATGCCAGCACTTTGGGAGGCCGAAGCAGAAGGACTGTCTGAGTTCCAGGCCATTCTGGGCTATGTAGTTAATTCAGGACCAGCCTGGACTGCAGAGCAAGACCCAAAACAACCAACAAATCAGTATCCGGTATATACTCAAGTAACCAGGAAAGGTGTCAGAATAAGAGTTTTACATAGAAATGTTGAATAATAATCCATGTGTTTATTATGCATGTAAGAGTAATTTCAAAACTAACCCCCCTAATTGCTATTTTAACACATAAACCTTTTCTACCTCGATTGTGAAATCCTGGCACAATCATTGAATTTTCTCTGACAACAATCTCAGGGTATGTGTCTAGTGGAACAGTGGTCCCTAGATGCTCTGGGCCATGTTGAGGCTGCCTGCTGATCAGGCAGGCACACTCAGGTAGGATCAGCCAGTCTGTGCCCTGTGACTGTTGGCGGGGAAGGGAAAAGGAACAGAAGGTGAGGGGATTTCTGAGTAATCATTAAATACGTTTACAGCCAGTCCCCAGTTTTCACCACCTCTCCTTTGACCAATCCATCCACCCAGCCATGCCAGAGAGCCACTGATACTTAACTTTTCACCACCTTGATTCAAGAATTTGTCGGTTTCTAGCAGCTGGTAAACAGTCTATGCGAATACCTTCCCAGTCGGTGTATGAGCGCCACCTAGATGTAAATGCAGGTAACTGCAGGACACAGTGGGCAAACCCTGGTTGGCTACATCTTTCTGGGATCCATGGAGAGAAAGGACAAGACTGACAATAGCAAACTAGACAGTTATGGATTTGGTTTCTGAAGGCTTTGTTCAGTAACTTCAGAAAAATCTAACTTCCATTAATGCGAGATCACATGCACAAACAGAATGGTACAAGAGTTAGACTTGAGAGGAGGGTAGTTGTGTCTCACATGCTCCCTGCTACTTGCCTCGGACAGATGGAAAGCCTCTGGGCCCCTGTCTTCCCAGAATTCTCAGTAAGGATGAAGGACAATGTGATATCAGCAGTCTGTGAACAAGCATCTTGTGCCTTTAGTCCTTCCTCCTGTCCACATGGGCTCAGCAGTTGTACAACAGTCAACGTGTGCTCATGTATTGCTGGATAGTAGCACATGCCTCTAGGAAAAGCCTGGGCCCTTGTTGGGTTGCTGCTCATCAAGACAGGGAAGAAAGTATTTCTGAAGAGTTATTTTCTTTGGTGAGAGTTGAGAAGCATGCTGAGAACAGGTTTTAACTATCCCAAGTGTTAGACATCCAGATGGAACCATCCTGCAGGTGCTCGTTAAAGGAGGTGAAGTGCGAACTCCTGACCAGGAATGAGCTGGCAAGACCCACCCTCTACTTAATGCTTTGATGTAGAGGTGTGGTCAGAACATGCTTAACTTAAAAAAATGATTACAGTAAAAGGCTCATTGTCATTAATCCTTTTAAAATAGCCCCCACTTCTTGCTCATTACACATCTCCTTTCTTCTTGCCACTTTCTGATGCAGCCCTGGAATTCTTCTTTGGAGACTTTGTCTTTATAAGGTATGGCCAGGAATACGGTGGTGGCACAGGCCTTATAACTGCAACACTCTGGGAAACTGGTACAGGAGGAGACAGGAGGATTTCAAGTTTGAGCCGAGCACCAGCTCAACTTTATTTCCAAATAAAATACAAGAAAGACAGGGGAAGTGGCTCAGTGTGAAGGCCTCAGTTTGATCCCCCCATTACTGGAGAAAATAAAAAAGTTGACTGTAGCTACTGAGCTGCTCAGTGCCATCCAGAGGAAAGCCAGGAGGGTAAAAATAAAGGTTGATGTGACCTCACGGGCGCTTAACTCCCTGTCTCTGGCACTCCACCATGTCTGATCTTCCCAGATGTTTACCATGAAAAGGAAACATTTTAAACCAACTCAGAACAGCGAGGCAGCATGACTAACGACACAAAAGAAGACTTCCAGAACGGCTTGAGAGAGCGGCAAGGTGGAGGGATGAGAGTGGTCAAGGGGAGAGGGAGTATTTTGAGGAGGGCTGACGGCAGTGTGTCTTTTGCTATAATAGTTTTAAAAATATTTTATCATTCATTTATTTTTATCGTGCCTCATATATGGAAATCATAATATCACAAAGAGCCCCTGTCACAGGTGGCATTTGAGTCTTACAACATTGGAGAAGATTTTCTGAGGCATCAGTTAATCCTTTGATCTTCCCCAATGGCCCAAAGCATCATCTCAGCCAATACTTTGAACGTGAGACTTGGTTATCCAGCTCTTTACCTGCTAGCAGCCTCTGGGGACGCCTGGGAGGACTACCTAAGAACAGAGAGCGCCTCTCACTAATCAGGTAGATGAAGGGGGTGGGGAGTCAGAACATGGCCCCTGAGGCACTTCTGGAGTAGGACATGTACCCCGTGTGACTGTGAGGTCAGGGACAACTAGTGACACCTGGAGGAATGAACCCATCACTAGAGGCTGGTAGCTCCAAATGGACCGAGCCGGTTCCCAGAGAAATCCACAGCTGGCTGAATGACAGGCTGAGCTGTCCATCTGAACAAACAAAAACCCTTTTGGTAAAGAACTGTGCGCTGATTACTCGTGGCAGACGGGAGGACTAAAGATGACTGAGACAGAAGCAGGCCCTAGTTCAAGTTGTAGGCACCTGTGGGAGGAAGACACGCAAGTCACCAAGGGCCATGGAGAGTTCCAAGTGTCCTGCTTGAGCTCTCCCGTGGGCACAACAGGCAGAGGCAGTAACCCTCTTCAGAGCCCAGGAGCAGCAGCACTGTGGAAGAGAAGGTACCCAAGCAGGGGCGGGCAGGGCCAGGTGAGCGGCTCTTTGCCACATGTCCCCAGGGGGAGAAGAAGGGGCTGGGCCAGAGGCCTAAAACAGAGACAAGGCCTACCAGGGGGCTGCACAGGATTCAGCACGGCAGCAGTGCAGGCTTTTGGAGCCCACAGGGAGGCAGGAGTGGATCACCGAACAGGCTCTATGCGACACTAAGTGAGGGGCCTGGACTCCCACCTGGGGCAGCAGGGAGAGGCATGGTGGGCCCTGGAGCTGGGAAGTATTTTACTCCAATTTCTATTTTAGAATGCCTCTGGCAGTGGAACAAGAGGTCAGCTGAAGGGGATCAGGAAAAGGGCAGGAAGAGCAGTGAGGAGCCCACTGCTGTGATGCCGCATGGAAGGTAAAACTTAAAGGAAGCAAAGGCTTCCAGGGGGAGGAACCGGCCGCTCCATGCGCCTTCAAGGTGTAGAACCCAGAGGGAGGGAACCCAGCTACCACTGGATGTGGGGAAGGGAGGTGCAGGAGGCTCCTAGCCAGTCCAGCTCGCTGGATGGACGTGCTGCTTGCTATAGTAAGAGCAAGAGAAAAGCAGAGGAAGGTAGCGAGCAGAGATCTGAGAGTGGGTCCTGAGCAGCTGCGGGCCACCCGGGCCTATGTGTACGGTCATCCCTCGTGGATGAGGGTGGAGATCAGCAGAAAGGCCTGTGTTGTGGAGGTTGTGCTGGTTCTATCTGTCCGTTCTGGTCTCCTGGCCAAACATTACATTGACAACATCACTGGAAAAAATTAGTAGTGTCGCCTATGACTGCAGAAGAGAGGACATTAGTGTGGGACACTCAGAATTCCCTCCGTGCCTCAGATTTCTTCAGAGACTGAGTAGCAGTTTCTTAGGTGGAGAGGGATCTAGCAGGGATCTCATCCAAACCTGCACTCAATTTAAATGTCCCTTCTCCATAGCTACTTCTCAGGCTTGTCAGTGCCCACACCCTGCCTGTGTGCCTCTCTGTGCCTGCCCGCCCCCATCCCCACGTACACCGCTTACCAGGCATCCATGCCGTCCTAACTACAGAAGGTATCACCACACAGCAGGGGCCATTCCACACTGGGCGGTCTATTTCTCAGAAAGTTTTTATGTTGACAAAAGGTCTGTTATAAAGTCCCTCCTCAGCCTTGGATCACCATAGGACACATAGCTTTTCCACTGACAGGCAGCACCTGTTCTTAAAGCAACCCTTACAGTGCAAGGGACATGTGGCAGTATTTACTTCTAGGATTTACCTCAAGCCCTTTCAAAATTAAATAAATAAATAAATAAATAAATAAATAAATAAATAAATTTTTAACAGGACTAGGGGCACAGCTTCATGATCAAAGCACTTGTCTAGAAAGTCTGAGGCCCTGGGTTCGATTCTCCTAGCCCAATATAATAGTCCAGTGTGATGGCACACGCCTGTAATCCCAGCACTCGGAAAGCTGAGGCAGGAGGATTATCGTGAGTTCAGAGCCTGAGCTATACAGTGAGTTCAGAACTAGCCTGGACTACAGAGTGAGAACCCTGTCTCACAATAATAATAATAATAATAAATAGTAAGGGAAGCAAGCAAAAAAGGAAATAAGATATAAATTAGATGCATTCAAGGAGCATTTGTTGTTGAAATGACATTTGCCCTCTGTGCTGGAATTCAATGCAGAGCTTCACAGTCTAAGCAGGGCATGCTGCACAGGGAGAAGATCAGGGTATAGCTCTGAATGGGCATCTTTTATGCTTTTCAAAAAGCACGGCTTAGGAACTTTAAAAAAAATTTTTTTTTAAACAAGTGATCCAGGACGATGCAGCTCTGCAAATGCCCAGCAGAGGGACCTGAAAGGCGCAACACACAGATTTATTTATTTATTTATTTATTTATTTATTTATTTTTATTTGCCTCTAGACTTACTGCACATTTTCAAAGGACTATTTCCATGCACCCCTCTGAAAAGCTTAACATTGTCCTTCCTTGCGCCAATACAGAAGTACATCGCGGCTGCCCAGCGGCTTCGGGAGAAGTGCTCTCACGAATAAGGAAGGAGAAGGGTCTATTTTTCCCTTAACTGCAGACGGAACCCCAATTGCTCAGGCAGCTGGGTAAAGAAACCTGCCTGCAGAACGGACAGCTTCACCCTCTGGTCACAGAACTTACGAGAACCCAGAGCAAATACCAGGTCTCAGAACCTAGGCAAGCCTCCCTACAGAGAAACGCTTTGGAATCAGTGAGAAAAATGTATTTTATCTTGAAAGATTCCAAACCTCGAGAAAAAGTTATAAGAACAGCTGAACCCGATTTACGTAGTATCAGGTCACAGGTGTCACACTCTCCTGTTCCTCTCCCCGTCCCTCCCGGACCTTCCGCACGGGTTGATTCTACCACATTCTCCTGAGCCCCTGTGCTGGGGCCGGCCCTCCACTGTTCATGAGGGAGGCCAGGTGGGTGAGCCGTTCCATGGGCATGAGAGGGACGATGGGCAGTGGGTGCCAGTAACGCCCCACTGACGATGACCTGTGTGGAAAACAAAGGAAAAGAGGCTGGCAAGGCAGAGGAACCACCCTGCACGAAGGCAAGGAGTCAGGGGGAATGAGTTTGTGTGCCCTGTTTTTCATTTTCTGCTGTCACCCCCGTTACCCACTTCCTCCTGTTAGATAGTGACAATGGCTCTTTGCTAAGCTGTGCGAGGCATCTCAGGAGTGTCCACCCCATTCTCCCATTTAATCCTCACTTCCTTGTGGGTCTCAGGGCTGTTTTCAACGCGGTCCTTAACAAAGCAGACCCTGCGGTGAGTGGCAGAGGGACTAATCCTGTTGAATATCACAATTTCTTTTTTTCTTTCCTTCCTACCTTGTTTTCTCCCTCTTTCTTTTTTCTTTGCAGTACTAGGGATTGAACCCAGGGCCTTTGCGTTGAGCTACATTCCCAGCCTGTTTTCACATTTTTGTTTCTGACAGGGTCTCACTAAGTTGCTAAGATGCACAGGCTGAGCTAGAACTTGTAATCCTCCAGTCTTGGCCTCCGGAGTGCTGGGATCGCAGGCCTGCACCAGGCCGGGCTACTCTATGTTCTCAAAGCTGTACATGCGAGCCACTCTTCTCTGGGACACCTGGAGCTTCTGCCTACTCCTTCCTTTCACGCCATGCACCCAAGGCCGTGGCGCAGTGGCCTGCCCAACCTCAGGGCCACGTCGGGCGCACGGTTTCCTTTACTTGAGCTCGTTCGTGCGACCTCCACGTCCTGCTCATATTATGATGCGGTTCCTGTTGCACACGGGCCCAAGCTCCACTCACAATACCCTAGACAACTTCTGTACCAGATCACCACCCTCTGCTACCCTAGACGCCAAGATCCATGCAAATAAGCCTGCCCACACGCTCACATCCTCACGACGGCCGACTGTTGTCCGCGGGCCACTTACACGCCAAGCTCAGATCTTTACACTGGAGACGGCACCTCGTTTAATTTTTCCAGACTGTTATGAAGTGGTCTCCACGTGTCTCATTCACAGATTATATCTAAGAAAGATGATACGACTTCCTCAAGGCGACCTGGCTAGGAATTTACCCCAGGCCTGGCCTAAGAAGAGCCCAAGGGTGTTAATATAACAACAATAATAATAAAAACCTAGAACTAAGCCTGGATAGTAGTTATGCAGATTGTGGGGCTGCTTACTGCACATCTGTGTGGCTATGTATTTTCCAACAGGGTGCCCCTCCCCCAGGTGCTATTTACTTTTCACACTATCATAAGAAAAAAAAAAAAAGTTCAAAATTTCCCAGCTCTGGTTCATTATTCTACTTTGACTTAATTTCACAACTGACCACTAGATGTCACTGTCAACCAGTTCTATAAAATCTTCCTGTCCCATCCTTTCTAAGGTATCAGAAGAAAAAAACATCACCCAGAAGTATCAAAGGTCTTGCCCTGAGCCAGCCTGCGCTACACAGAGAGTTCAGGCCCAGCCTGGCCTACAGAGTGAGACCCTGTCTTTGAAAAAAAAGTTCCACATTGACTTGGTGTTGTGCTACATAATCTATAGAGGCCAAAACGCGGCATTAAGACACTAAATTCCATTACTAAACACTGGATGACCCTCAGCCTCAGTCTAAGGAATCAAGTAAAAAAAGAAAAGGAAGAAAAAAAGAAAGAGGAAGGAAAATTTATTTTCCCCAAGTAATAGCAAGAACAACATCGAGCATCATTTCACTTTATTTAAATCATATATCTGAAACCTCACACTGAGTTTTTAAAATTAGGTTTCTGGAAACTGATAGGAAGCCCACAGGATAAAATGATGCTTCAGCCATGAAAAGCTTATCACAGCTCGTACAAGGGAGACAAAATCCAGTATGGTTTTGCCAGGTACAGTTTTGAGAATATGAGGTAATATTTGAAATCAACTATTTTAATGCAAAATCTTAGATACATATAAGATCTCCCTTTCTTCCTCCTTTGGATGAGTATAGAAGAAGGGCAAAATAGCTAATAAAAATAATTATCTTTTCTCTTGGCATTCTTTCAAAATTTTGTTAAGAAACCAGGTTTAGATATTCTTTGGTTCTTCAACTACTAGCATTTTCCTGGGAATTGTGAAAACATGAGAAAAGTCAGTGGAAATAAAACCTGTTTTTAAAAAATATTTTAGATAATCAGGAATTAGACAGATCAACTTAAAAAATTGGTATGGTCCACATATCATAAAAGAACTTGTGGGCAATGTTATTCACTGAACAGGAAAAAAATTACTACCTCATGGGGTAGGTTTTTATCCTGTATTTTAAAATCAATCTTCTAACTTTCCAAAGTACTTAACCCCAAGTAAGTGACTTGAAGGTTGACATACTAGAACATTCTGTTAGTAACAACAGGAAAAGATCTAGAAACAAAATATTAGACAAGAGTTCCTAAACAACTCTAAAAGAAAAAAAAAAAAAAGAGCTAAGAGTCATTGACTGTGAGAAGAATATTTTTAAAAATAGGCTAATGGCACAGAAAGAAACAACTATTCGCTGAAATTATTGCAGAATTTTTTTCCCCAAACCTGGGAAGTGAAGATAGCATTTAGGACCCCAAATAGACAACCAAAAAAGAACTTCTCTGTGACATAGCATAGGCAAATTGCTACAAACTCAGGATAAAAAAATAAAAATAAAAATAAACAGAGGAAAGTGACAAGTCTTTTATTAGGGCAGAGTCATCAGAATGACAGCAGATTTGTAATAGAAACCATAAAGGCCAGGAGGATATATGGAATGGAGATTTTTCAAGATCTAAAAGAAAATCATTGAGAATCTATATGACAATATCCTTCAAGCCTACCCTTTAAAGTCAAGTTAAACTACAGACCATCCATGATCAAAGTGAAATAAAGAAACTGGAACCACCACCTAGCATTGTAAAAGATACTTAAGAGAATCCTAAATAAAGACAATAAAAAAAATTGATGAGGCCAAGATAAACAATACGTCTCAATGGAAAAGTAATTAAACATGGAGCAGGACTGAGTCAAATACTGTATAAAGAACAAAATGGTAGAGATCCATGGATACTTTTCAAGAATAACTAAATAATTAATATCAGTTCTCTAATAAAAAGACAGAGACTAACAGATTGGGAAAATAAAATACCTATCTGCGTGTTGCCTGCAAGAGATGTATTTCATCTGCAAAGACATATGTACTCTGGAGTATTAAAAAGTGGGAATGATACCCTAAGAAGCTGGAACCCTAAAGCAAGAAGGACTAGCTACACTTACATCCAACGAAGTTGACGTCAAACAAAAGCTGGTCAACAACAAAGTCTACTACCTCTTGGTAAAAGGAGCAACTCATCAAGAAGAAATAAAACCATAAGTATGTATGCACCAGACATCAGCACACCCAATTTCATAAAACAAACATGACTAGACATGAAAGGATAGGTAGATACCAATACAACAATACTGCAAGACTTCAATACTCAATTCTCACAAACAGGATGACCAGACCAAAAACAAAAAAAAACAAAAAATACCATCAAAGCTCAGAGTTAAATTGTACTTCTGGCAAAATGAATTTAACATGTTTTGAAGGAATGCTTCATTCAACAACAGAATACAACAACAAAAAAGAAAACAGTAGGCCAATATCTTTGGTTAACACAATGCAAAAATTAGTGAGATTCATGCAAACAGAGTTCAACAACAGACTGAAAAGATCATACACCATGACTCACTCAGTTTCATCCCAGGGATGCAAGGATGAATCAATGTACGTAAATCAACAAATGTAATACACTTAAATATAATCAAGGATAAAAATCATACAATCATCTCAGTAGATATAGAAAAGGTTTTTTTACAAAATCCAATACCTCTTCATGATTAAAAAAACTCTGATGATAATTGGCATAGCAGTGTCTTATCTCTTACTAATAAAAATTTTCAAAACTTCTGCACAGCAAAGGGAACAACAGAATGAAGAGATAACCCAAATGACAGAAAGTTGTTGTTATCTTCTGAGAGGACTAACAGCTGTAATGCATTTTAAAACTCCCAAAACAACCTCTGTCCCAAAAAAGAAATGGCCCAATAAAAAATGGACAATTGTTCTGAATAGACAGTTCTCAAAAAAAAAAAAAAAAGAAAGAAAGAAAAACAAAGAAAGAAAGAAAAATGGCCAATCAACATAGGGGAAGAAAAGTTCCACACCTTTAACTGGTAGAGAAATGTAAACCAAAACTCCTTTGAGATTCCCTCTGACCAGGAAGTGAGGGGAATTGAAGGAATTGAAAATGATCAGGACACATATAGGCATTCACCAGCTCCTCAAAATGAGCATCCCTATTCTGTGTTACAAACATGCAGAAGGAATTTAAACAGCCTGGGTTACAAGAGCGTTTTCAGGCTAAGACTAGGGCAGGGAAGGGAGGAGTTTAGGTCAAAAAAGTTAAGGAGCCTCTGACATTTTAGCAAGGCACCTCACTCACTTGATCCTCGTCAGACTTTGAACAGTTCTTAAAATATGAAGAGATGCTCAACCTCACTCAAAATAAGATGAAGACAAATGAAAACTGAACAAGACATCATTTTTCACTTGTCAGACTGGCAGAACTCCAAAGGTTGGCTAACGAACCACCCTCACTCAATACTAGTGGGCGTGGGTGTTGTTTCAACCACTCTGGAGAGCAATTCACCACCCATTTGCCATTGAAATCACAAATCCATATGTACTCTGGACTTCATTCCAACAGAGGCTTGCAAACCTGCAAAGTAACCCAAGCACAAGTGCATTTCTTGTAGCACTGCTGGTAAAGGCAAACCAAGCCAGATACAACTTACACTGTATCACAGGGAAGTGCATTATGGAGAATATTGTGCAAACCTCTGCACATGTACGAAGAGGAGAAAGAATATTCTTTAGATATTGAAATGAAAATCTCTCCCAGGCATGTAGAGGAACAAAAAAAAAAAGAAAAACAAGGTACAGAGTACTATGTGTAATATGCTACTGTCCATGTTTTTAAAAAAGAGAGTACTGTATGAACTGGCTTACAGATGCACACAAACATGTATCTTAATAAACTATCAAACAATGGCTATTTCTTTTCTGGGGATCAGGGAATTGGGAGGATGGGGCTAGGGATCATAGTTTTGATGTCTGAGTCATGAAAATGTCTAACCTATGAATAAAAAAAAAATTTCATCTATCCTTGAAACCTATTGCGTCTAGAGGTACAAGGCCCCAGCCTATTTTCCCAACTCCTTCCACCAAGTTCACTATTTACCATTTGGGTTGATCTGACTTTTGGCCAGATAGTAGGTGACCCATCCAAACTTGGTTATGGAATGATGGATGGTCCCTTCACCACGTCATTCAGCCACCCGGGCCGTACTGGAACCAAGGCCAACAGCAATAATGATCTAATAAAGTCTGATTCTATGTCCATGTTATCAGTAGCTAACATGAACTAATTCCACAGAGCATGCAGGAACCAGAGGGAAGGGGTCTCCTGTTTTGCTTGGCTCTGAGTTCTGAACAGAGACAGCATTAACTGTCCACATGCAGCACAGCTTTCTGCATTCCTAAACGTTTTATTTTATGGCTTGGAAAGCTATCTAGAGCTCATTCGGTATACAAGAATCCCTGTACAGCTCTGCAGTGCCCACACCGTGGCAAATGGTAGTCAGAGAGTACTGGTCTCTGCTTGGTTTAGGGGCAGGGTGGCCAGGTGGATTAGGGTGGGCTACTTGTCTGACCCAGAAGACTTTTCTCTGCTGAAACTTCCCCTGTGTCCTGGTTACGAGTGCCAGTCACCACTCCTGACAATTCTGGCAGTTTCCTTTTGAGTGAATGCTACCAATTCTGCAGAAAGCCAGAGTAAAACAGCCCCAAGCTTGCGCCTGACTTGTGGTGTGGATCTGGACTGTCCCCTCAAAAGCCTCATGTATTTGGATGTTGCAGATTATGCATTTCCTGAGCTGCCAGGAGGTGGGGCCTGTTTGGAAGAGGCAGATTACTGAGGGGTGGCTGATCACTGAGGGTTGGGCCTGGAAGGATACTCTCTTTCCCTGGCTTCTCCCCAAGCCTGATCTTCCTCTTGTGATGCCACAAGCAGCTGTTCTCTGCCAGACCCTTCCTGCCATTGCCAGCCATTGACAGACGGACTGAGACCTCCTGACACTATGAACTAAAATAAACCTTTTCTCCCTTAAGTTGTGGGTTTGGGTACCATGTTCCAGCAATGAGAAGTAACTAAGACATTACTTCTTTCCTTCTATCTCTGTCTGTCTGTCTCTCTGTACATATGCATGCATGTGTGTGTGTGTTTAAGCATGTGTGCAATACAGGAAGGCCCATCAGGAGCAACAGACACTTTGTCCCAATTTTACTTGAGAAGCCTTTCTTTAATCTGCTTTCATGTTGGAGATCTTCGGTGACCCAAAACCTCTTCTCTACTATTATGTTGTCCAGCTTACAGGGGAGAGTTTCTGTCCCAGAGAATGACTTAATGGAAGCTTCCCATTGCCAACACCAGCATGTGCTCAGGAACAGGTGTGGGCTCCTTAGAGCTCCATTGAGAATCCAGATTAACCTTTGGGCAGAAAGCAGGGAGCAAGTGCACAGTGGTCATCTCAACAGCTGCCAGGCCCTGGACACCTCACATGTGCTGGGTCCTGAGCGAGAGTCCAGTACAGATCTTCCTCCACTTTCCAAATCCCACAGGTCAATCGTACCACTTCCACTGGTCACCTGGCCTCAGGCCTGCTTGGAGACTGTCCTCCAGTTGTGCATTTAAAGCGGCCTCCCACTATTATCTGCTCTTCAGCATCCTGCTAACTGCATGGTGTGCATCTAAATCCGTGGCTCCTGCCAGGCACAGTGCTGGCACAGGCCTGTTATCCCAGCTACTAGCGAGGCCAAGGGAGGAGCAGAGCAAGCTCAAGCTCAGACCAAGTAGCTCAGTGAGACCCCGTCTCAAAATAAAAATAAAAAACACTCCTTTGGCTTGATCTCCACTACAACAGCATCAATAAAAAAAACTATTGCTCTGACTGTTAACTGACCTTTCAACTACACTTCAGACAGGGACAGTGTTAGTCTATTCTATTGTTTTGGTGCTGATGCCTTGTCTGGCATATGGAAGTGAGCTACTATTTATTAAATTAATAATTAAGTAAATGACTTAGTTTAATTATAAATTAGACATATATTAAGAAATCTAAACAGTCTTTCCCATCATATAGCTGCCCCAGTGGATAAAACAGTGAAAAATAATACAAAAGGGAAGAAGTATAAATAACTTCATCAAGTTTATATTCAATTTTGGCTTAAGGTTTTTTGTTTTTGCTTTGTAGTACTGGAAACTGATTCTAGGGCATTGCTATGTTAAGCAAGTGCTTACTGCTCAGATACATTCCCCGCCCTTTTTAAAAATTTTATTTGATACAAGAACTCAAATAATTTACCTAGGATGGGCTCAAACTTGTGATCCTCCTGCCTCAGTCTCCCAAGTAATTAGGATTATAGGCCTGTTCTACAACCACTGGCATAATATCTCTTCGCAGATTTTTCTGAGGCCGTAGAAACCTGACTATCCTATATTCTACAAATGCATCTGGAGGACTTTGACCCAAGCATGGCCTTCCTCCCCCAGGAAAGCTCACCCTCTCTGACTGTGCATGCAGCTTTCAGAGAGACACATACGCAGAAGTGAGAGAAGAGGCCAGATACCCGCTCTGACATCAGATCAGCTCAATCAGCCCTTGCTACCAAGCGTCACAGCCAGAGTTCCCTCCCAACCTCAGTCCTAAGAACAGCAGAAATCGCAAACATTTAATGCTTAATTAATTTTATTCTTCATTATTTTGGGAAAGGAGGCTTTACAACCAGTGTACAATTTTGTGCATGTACATACTTAAAAATACAAGCATGGTGGCATTCAGGAGGCTGAGGCAGGAGGACTGCTGTGAGTTCAAGGCCAGCCTGAGCTACCATAGTGAGTCTGGGACCAGCCTGAGCTACAGAGTGAGATGCTGGCTCAAAGAAATAAACAAAAAACAAAAAAATATATATACCTAAAATATTACTGAAAATTTTTAATCTGTTAAACACTGAGGATATAAATGTGTCATATTCAGTCTCTCTTCACGTACTCAGACATATGTTAAAATAACTAAACAGTAGAGTAGGCTTTTAACAGTTGTAAGTGGGAGGGACTTGTAGAGCAGTTTTCCTGAGGCGGAACCGAGAGAGTCTACAGAAGGTGGCACAAATTTGGAATTCAAGTAAATCAGAAGTTGTCCATGTGACTTCAAGTCCAAATCATGTGACCCTGGCAAAGGGCAGAACAGTGTGTCCAGTGTAGCTACTCTCTTGGTTTCCTTCAAAGAACCAAGTAACTTTAAGCAAAGTTTGCAAAATAAAGTTGGTAAGCAAAAGACAGACAGGCAATTTAGGGAAAACGGGCAGGGAAATGAGCAGGGTCCATTTGTTTGGTTCAGGAGAGAGGACTAGGTAGAAATTCAACACCTGGACACACACAGACACACACACATACACACACGCACCCATTATGTTAGGGCAGAACAGTGGTCCACAGCTTATCTCTAAACACTTGGAAGGAGTTACCCTGCTTTAGTTTATTAAATAGAAAACAGTCTGCCAACGTGTCCCAGTGCAGGCCACATGAAGCCCCGGCTCTCACTGGGTGTGGGTAGATGGCTGGGCCACAGGAAGCGCCTGCTGTGGAGCAAGGTGATGAGAGAGTGGGAAGGGGGGCTGTGTGAAGGGCGGTCAGTGGGTAAAGGGGGTCTCATTCCCTCTGGTGGGAGCCACTAAGAACACAAACTCATACTTACCTAGGTTCTTCTGCCATTAGCTGTGAATAGTACTTCCAGGGAGCAACAGAAAAAAATAAGATGAAGGGGACAGGAAGGAGGGGTTGCTAAGATTCTCCACCCTCCCAGACCATGCGCTCTGGGGAAGAAGCCGGGGGGGTTTTCCTCTGGGTTTATCTGTACCCAACTGCCCATCACAAGCCAACAGTGAGAAAAGTCTGCCATGAGCTCAAGACTAAAGTCACTGGCTGAAATCTAACACAACGAGTTACAAAGTAACCTTAAATTACTCCACATTTATTTTAAGCACTATTCAAATGGTAGGCATCTTGCTAAAGCAGAGTAGCCAGTGAACAGTACTCCAAGCTACAGGGACAGCCATCGTCCCCTTGCAAACTCAAACCAGAAGCCTGCTGGATCAGGGAAGTAACACCTCTAGGCCTGGTGAGCACTGGAACCACAAGGCCTGGACTCCACAGACAATGAGAAGTCACAAACAGAACTTGGGCAAAAGAGAGGCATGTCCTGCTTTGTGTTTTAGAAAGACTATCATTTTGGAATGAGAACATGAGAGAAATAGAAGAAGGCAGAGCACATTTTCCCCCATTTCATCATACACTACTTCCTCCCGACCCCCTTGCACCATGGGTACTGGGGATAGGACCTGGGGACTCCTGCATGCTGGGTAAGTGTTCTAACCCTAAGCTACTGTACTACACTACTTTTTGTGTTCTGGTACGTTCAACCTCAAAAGCCCACGTCAGTAGTAAATGCCTCTGTAGCCCTTAGTGTATGCAACTCACTCACCTTCACAACAGCCTTCTACAAATAAGGGTTAACAACTCCTATTTGATTGGGTCATTATGAACATAAGTACATAAACGAAATCATTTGTATACAAAGCCCACAGCATAGTGTTTGACGCACAGCAACCGCTCAGAAGTGGCTCTTTCTGGCTGGCTTCAGCCCCACTGTCTGCCTGCTTGGGATGTGCAGGAGGCTGATGTTTCCGCAAAGCTGCCTTTTAAGAAGCTAAGAATTTTTCTTCTAAGTCCTTTCCCAGCATGAGTTTGTTTCTTTCAAATAACTGCTGTGCTTTTAAAATTAAAGTTTCATTGATTCTTTATTCAGCTGCAAGCAAAAATAACTACACATACACATCAAATGGAAAATTCAGAATTTTTAAAACAAATTTTAAAGTTGAGATCAAGTAAAAAAAAAAAAACACTGTTAACGTGCTGCTTAAGGATAGAAATGATTACTGTGCTTTCTGCCGATTAACCTAAATGCTACTCCACGGCCATTAAAGATGATCGTGATGGGACTGTTTCCAAGACCTCTCTGCAGATGGGCTGGGTGTTGCCACCATTGTCGAGAGGGAAGGGGCTGGGGTGAACAGGTGGCATCCCTGTGGCCTTCAACACATTTGCTCAAGTGGAAAGAATGCCAACTCCATGGCCTAGCTATATGCAGCCACTAACAGGGGCCAACAGCTGGTTGGGTTTCTTAGTCTTTGTCAAGAAGGAAATGTCACTCAGCATCCCTATTTTCTGCCGTATCCCAACCCCCTGAAGCCAGTCCTAGGACCCTGTCATCTTCCTTGTGTCCCTGGAAATTGGGCTTACACAGGCTGTTTCAGGAGCCAAGCACTAAGCCTGCTCTGGGTGGGTCTGTGTGCATTAGCTGCCTTGGGGTAGGACAGCGGGCTCCCCCACCCCCTTCTTCTTTCTGGGATTAGCTGATATTGTTGCCACCCTTCCTTTCAACTTCCTGTGGTGGCCAGGGTCAGGGACAGCGAGAGTAGGGTTGGTGGGACCCCTGCAGAGGCAACATTCAGAACTCAGGGAGCTCTGTGAGTGAAGGCTTTCTCAAGGGCAAATGGGAGAGGCAGAGATACCAATTTGATTGCAGACTCACGATCAAATATTCAGAGAGAGACACTTTACCCTTTGAGAACTACTAAGTAAATAAAACCTCAGCCAGGCAGCAAATGTCCTCCTGATTATCTAAACTGAAGTTCTAGAGAGGGCGGGTAGCCAGCAGTTTCAACAACGTCAATGGGGGAGTTCCAGACAAAACACACGGAGCAAATGTAGAGGGTGTCATAGTGGTCCTTGCCACACCAGATTCATCAAGACACTTGCAGCCCAGTAAACGTGCATCTGTGCCTTTTAGAAATTGTTTTCTGCAAACTGTGTTGCCCTATAATTTGAATGTCTTCCATCAATTAGTAAGAGTCCATATCTATGTCCTTATCAAGTTTTTTTTCCCATATCATCAGCTCAGAGACACTGCGACACAAAGAAAACATTCTGTGTCTCCCACGAAAAGACCACATTTTATCTCCCCTCCATGTCCTCTCAACACCCCAATTTACATGACTGATGCTTGGTTAGCTATATTGTAATCAAAGCATCCTTCCCATAAAACTTGCTTCTCAAAGTAGGTCCAGGGACCCGTAGGGGCAGCATCATGTGGAGCTTAGGAGAAAAGCTAATCCTCAGGCCCTTCTCCAGAGACACTGAATCAGAATCCACAACCCGCTCAACACCCAGGATCCACACCAGTGTGTAAGTGCTATCTCGAAACACAATGTGGATCTCAATATTCACACACACGCAAATGTCCCATGTGTCATCAGATGTAAATGGGCACAGAAAGTGGTAGCAGATGCCAGTGGGCTCACTGAGTGGCCAACCCTCTTCTCCAACAGTCATGATTTTTTACCACAACAAAGAAGCAACCACCCTCTTCCTCATCTTTGAAGAATGTGTGGGGTACAGAGCAAACATCAGTCCCACAGTTGAGCAGGATCTGAACCCAAGAGGTCTGCTTCTGAAGGCATGCTTGTAACCATCATGTTAGGGGGCTGGAGAAATGGTACAGCAGTTGCCTTGCAAGTGCAAGGCTGTGTGTTCAATCCCCCAGCACCAATAAAGCCAGGAATGGTGATGCATGACTGTAATCCCAGCACTCAGGAGGTGGAGCACAGGGAACGTGGGACCTCACCGGGCTCAGTGCTGCAGGTCTGCAATCCCAGCACTCTGGGAAGCTGAGGCAGGAGGATCACAAATTCAAGCCCATCCTGGGCAACTAAGTGACTCAGAGAGACCCTGTCTTGAAATCAAAAATCAAAAATAGGCTGGGGATCCTGGGCTTGATCCTCAGTACCACAAGTAAATAAATAAGTAGTAAGTTGGGATCTTCAGGAAAATGCTAGAGTTCTTTGAAAGTCATCTTTTAGGTTGAGCAACATTTAGAAGAAGAGATCACTGAAGGCTGAGATCACAAAATTTTGACAGAACTCCCTCAGATACAATCTGAGGATGTTGAGGCTCAGGAAGAAAGGACGCGTGAATATCAACGGCTTTCCCCAAAAAAGTAGAAAACTGCAGGCCCACACACATCTCAGCCTCTGGTGAATTTCCCATTATGCTTTCTGCATCCTCTGCTGCATCCTAATTCCTTCAAGGTTTGGCTCCTTAGGAAGGCTGAGGCAGGAGAATCACAAGTTTGAGCCCAGACTGGTCAACTTAGTGACTCGGTGAGATCCTGTCTCAAAAATCAAAAAATAAAAATGTGCTAAGGACGTAGCTCAGTGTGAAAGCATTGGGCTCAATCCCTATAGTACTGCAGAATAAATAAAGTTCACATACATCAAGTACCAAGTGACTAACAGCTTTTCTCTCCCTTGACTTTCATTCTGAACACATGAACATCAGTTCTGCTTTGGTAAGTGAGTTTGCATGCTATTTGAAACCAACTCAGTAAAAAAATGAGAAAAGGGCTGAGAAGCTGTGTTATAAATCATACTTCAATTGCCCTAATATGAAACACATAGTAATTTACATTCAAAGTACAACGGGAACTGTCAGATGTTCCAGTCCTTTCATGCAGGTCACTTGTGCTAGCTGGCGAGTGGTAATTAACATAGAAGCTTCGTCTGGGCTTCAGAGTCACTTACCTGCTGGCTCTGAGCGCCACTAATGCATGGATAGATGAAAGGGGGGTGAAAGGCTGGGCCCAAATGCCTGTGGCTATGGAATTTGTGCCCCATCTACAATGCCGATTTCGAAACAAATAGTGCCTTCTGTCTACCCTGAGTATCCCATGAGAACTTTCTCAAGCCCAGAATGTTTGCAGAATGCTGGGTGGGGAGTTCCTGGAACAGACTTCAGAAGCCCAAAGAGGTGGAAACTCTTCCTGTTTAAAGTACGACTTCTGCTATAAAAGGCACGGAACAACTTTCCTTTGGAAGCCTGCCTCATCTCAGAGGGAGGCAAGATAAAATACACCATTCCCTTACAATGCCACCTTCGCGATGCCACCCATTTCTGCCTTCACCAGCAATGCCTTTGCTGTCACCTCTGCTTCACTGGCAGGGATGGAGCTCCAGAGTCAACCAGGAAAGAAGCAGGTGGTATCAACGTCAGTCACTTAATGACTGAGGTCCTAGGGAGCAGCGTGGACGTTCCCAAAGAACAAAATTATGTTACTGACAGGCCACCCCCTCCCGACCCACCTCTCCCAGAGCTCAGGGCTCTGGGGGTATGCCTGTGGGATTAGGGGCAGAAAATGCCCCGTCCCTGGAAAACAGCAGATCAGCAGTCAGAGATCAAACACTCAAGAGATCACCTTGAAACCAACTCAGTAAAAAAAGGAGAGGAGGTCAGAGAAGCTGTGTTATAAATCATACTTCAGTAGACCTAATATTAAACACATAGTAATTTACATTCAAAGTACAACAGGAACTTTCAGATGTTTCAGACACAAAGCTCTTTTACTATCCCGATCCAGGCCACTTACCTTACACTGTCCCGACACACAGATGGCTGTGCCGTTCTGGTCACAGGGGGTGCCATCAATGACCTTCTCAGCTTGCCGTACATAGAAGCGGTATCCCATTGCCTGGCAGTTCAACTCGCACTTTCGGTTGCCCTTTACTACCAAAAGCAAAAAAGATAAGGTCCAAATGGTGCTACATCTGTACACTCACCTAGTCACTTCTTTCCCCCAGTATTCTTTTTATGGAAATAGAATTCACATAACACAAAATTAACTATTTCAACCAAAAAGTACAGAGTAGCGGGTTTTAGGATATTCCTAAGGTTGTACAACTACTGATATGTACGTGCACAACATTTCTATCACCTCAAACAGACACCCCGTGGCTGCTAGTTGTCTCTGCAATTCCTCCCTCCTTTCAGTTCCTGGTAGCTACTCATCGTTCTGTCTCTATGGCTTTGCCTGTTTCAGGCATTTCTGAATCACACACTTCATAATGTCGTAAGAAAGCTATCTCACCTCCACCTCCCATACCACATGGGCTAGGAAAGAAATTGTGTGTTGATCTATTTGCATGCAGTAGAGATTAAACACTTGATGAATATCATAAGGAAATCCTTTCATTTTTTTGAGACAGGGTCTTATTGATCTATAGTTCTGAACTCACTATGTAGCCCTGGATGGCCTTGAACTCCTGCCTCAGCCTGCCAAGTGCTGAGATTACACTTGTGTGCTGTCATGCCCAGCGATCATGTGGTGCTGGGAGATCAAACCCTTGCACTTGCTAGGCAAATGCTGTGGGATTCCTCCAGCCCATAAAAGAATTCTTAAAGAATCTCACAATGGAAATAGGATTTTACTTTAACATATCCCCCCCTATATTTTGCCACAGTTGCATTTATATTTTATATACCAGCAGTCACAGTTGAGCACATACTGTTCAAGTTTAGCTTTTAGCTTTAGCTCTACATGGCTACAGTTTCCTTTGATAATCCTTCCCTTATGAGTTTATATCAGTGGTTTCTCCACCCCCTGAAGTTGAAGTCCTAAGTGAAAGATAAAGCGTCTTAACGAGGTGAGCCTCACCTACCTGTATGGTCTCCTTTCCTGCCACTGTTCCTCCTACCTGCCTCCGACACCCAGCTAAGCAATTCCTCTACGCAGCCATTGCTCAGCTAACCTTGGTCTCTCTTTCCCTTGGCTGGCAACCAATGAGACTTTGTTTCCATCCTCAGGTCACCTTCTCCAGAAGCTTGCTGGGGATCCTGATGTCACTTGCACACCCACCCCCATAACAAGCTGATGAGTCTTACTCTGGTGTAGAGTTAACCATGCTATACAGCAGTATGGCCTTGAGGGAAAAACAGAAGTGCACCTGTCCGACCCACTTCTGTATCCCCAGCATAGATCACGGCACAGAGAAAATGTGCTATAATTTCCTGAGCAATGAAAGAACAAACTGATAAATAAATACACTCCCTTTGGGCATTTTTTTCTGGACCTTCCCCCACCCCACGTATTCTCTTATCTCAGAATGTTTTTCTGGATTTTTGGCACTTCACATGAAGCACAGGATACAGGAGGTGCTCAATAAATGCTAACTTAATCACTGCAATAAGGGACTATGTGGTCACTTCCAGTATAAGAAAGAGAAAAAGCTACACGCACAATACACTTCTATATCCAAAAGAAACAGAGAAGCCAAGTATACAATGATTTTTTTTAAACTGTACTTTTGGAGACAATACTAATGCTACGCTTAGCCACAGATAGCACATTCCAGGGTTGTGCCTTTGTCTACAACACAGATTACTGGATTGGGTAATACTGACATTTTCCTACACAATACAATACACCATATTTTCCCTGGGGTGGCTGCCTGACTGCCATAGCAATGAACTTCCTTTATTCCAAAGCCATTGAAAACCACCAACAGGAAATAACATGGAGCCTCCGGGATCACATGATTCAGGGAAGATTGAATCCTCTGTGTGTATTCGGAGCTCTGTCTTGGAAACCAAAAGACTTGCTTTCCTACCCTGGCTGTCCAAAAGATAGAAGAGGTGATTTTGGAACAAAACCACAGATACCAGGATGGAAATACTTTGGATATTATCCCAAACCAAATCATTTTATAGGTTTTCATTGGTGGTGTTGTTAAATCCAGGGGCTGGGGGTGTAGTACAGAGTCACAGCCATTGCCTAGCCTAAGTGAGGCCTTAAGTTTGATCCTCAGCACTGGAAAAAAAGGGGTGGTGGTGGAAAATGACAAGATTATAAAGGCAGAGGCCAAGCTCACCTCCTACAACCTGCTTTCTCATTTCATCTGTCTGGACAGTGTGTGCTTCCCGGTGCTGTATGGGTGTGCTGCTTTTACATGATAAAGCATCTATACAAGCAGCCTGGAGCCATGGGGCTTCACCAGGGTCCTCACTTACTTCTCTTGGCTTTCTCCCAACGACTTCGATCTTTTGCAGTCACAATTTTTTTTCTTGGTATTTACAACCATAATACAGAAGCACTTTTAGAGAAGAATAAAAGAGGTAAACATGAGGCAATTATGACAGACTCCTCAAATGGCCAAAGGAAATTACCCCGGGGAATGGCCTTAGGCCAGACCTCTTCCCACCTGTAGCTCAAACTAGGATTTGGATTTGACTCCTGCCTACAGACAATTCTCATGCCTTCTTAGATTTTCAACCAAGAAATACTTGAATCCGAGCTCACGTGATTTCCTGACCAAGACTTCCCAGTATCCTGTTGCCTCAGAAAATATTCACCCTGGTGCTTCTCATAAGCCTGTCGGGACACCTCTAGAACCTGTAAATGCTCCTAATCCCTCTACAATTCCACACAAAAACACACTTGAAGGGCTTCAAGTGAAGGTCTTCTATAAACAGTCACTTCATTTTTTCTCCCTTTAATAAAACTGCAATTCTAGTTTAGTGGTAGATTGTGAACCCTGTATGTACAAGGCCCTAAATTTGATCCCCAGCACTATTTAAAATTCAAAAATCACAGTTCTGATGGCAGGAGACTCTTTTCTAAGCATATCATAGCTTAATCAGCATAGAGAAAGTGGAAACCAGGAGAGCAGCTAGGGCTGGGAGCAGTGGGCTCGGCACAAGGGAGCACAGGTTTCTTCTGTTCTTCTCCCTTCTCTTCCTTCCCTTCTCCATTCTCATCTGTTTCCTAAATGTCTTTCTGGCTTCCCCAGGAGTACTTGACCCTTTACATATTACAATAGTGGTCTTTAGGTGGGCCCAGCACCGGCCCCCTCCGAACTTCCTGAAAATGCAAACTCTTAGGACTCACCAGGATCTCCTGACTCATGGACACGCTGGGGATAAGGCTCAGCACATGGTCAAGTTGGAGAAACATAGACTGGTTTTTAAAAAACAAGCAGCAAAAAACACATTTTGGAAGCTGCCGAGTCTTCTTATTTGGATCAAAGAGGCTCAAATACTACAGCTAAATTTAAAAGATAATGTAATCCCTAACTTAAGCATACTAATTTTTAAATTTCAGATATTACCAGGTATCTGGCTCCTTGATATTTAAAAAAAAAAAAAGTTCTGAGATCATGAAAGAAAGGCTAACTATACAACCATATAAATAGAATAAAGTAGCCAATAACTAAAGGATTCACCTACTAATCCAAGTTCAGAGTTTAAATTACTCATTGAGCTTCGTTCTTTTGTTGGGGAGGAATCAATTGAAGTAGGAGTAAAGACTTTTTTAAACTGATAAACTGGAAAGAACAAAGAAAATTGTAAGAAGTTAATCAAAAGCCAAAGGACTCATAGGTATGAGTTAGAAGACCCAAGAAAAGTGGCCCAAAGCAGGGATTGAAGCAACAAAGCTACACAGGCACAAAAAAATCTCCTAAGGATAACTTTGGAAAGAGGGCAGAGAACAGGCCTACACCCCAAAAATCTCTAAGGATGTTTTAGAAGTAGAATCAGTTTCCCTTTCCAAAATGGCTGATCAATGCCTCCGAAAATCAACTTGTCCACAAACACACTAAGAACGCTGACAAAAAACAGTGGGAGAGGCCATCAGGATAGCAGGCAGAAACTAACACATTAAAAATGATATTGGAGACAAATAATAACACTTGTAATGCTAAAACAATCACTCCCTCAGGACAGGATAACAATGAAGTCTCAAAATACAAAAACTGGTAGAATTAAAAGGAAAACCAGACAATTCAACAACAGTAGCTTTCAACTTTGGTACCGTACTATTAGTAATTTATCAGCAATGAGATAGAAAACAGAAAAAAAAAATACTTGGATTATGCTGTAAATCAATTAGACTTAACAGGTATCTGTAGAACGTACTACCCAAGGGCAGTAGACCATGCATTCTTAAGTATACAGGAAACATTCTCCTGGAGAGAGCAAATCCTAACCTTGAGACCATAAAATAAGCCTTCATAAATTTCAAATACTTAAAATAATAAAACATTATGTTCTCCAGTCACAGTAGTTTGAAATTAAGAATTAACAGCAGAAAGAAATTGGGGCATTTCACAAATATGTGAATATTAAACAATAGAGTCCCTAACAACAAATCAAGAAACACATACAAGGGAAATTAGAAAATAATGTGAAATTAATAAGAATTGAAATACAGCATATTTAAGAATTTATAAGACACAGCTATAGTGGTGGTTAAAGGCAAAACTTACAACTAATAACCACCTATGCTAATAAAAAGTTTCAAGTCAACAACTTAATTTCCTATCTTACTAACCAGAAAAAAAAAGCTGAACCCAGAGAAGAAAAAAGTAGAATGAAAATAAACAGAAAATGAGAGACAATAGAGAAGAATCAATGAAGCCAAAAATTGGTTGGTTATTTGCCAAGATCAACAAATTTGATAAACTCTTAGATGGACCAAGAACAAAAGGGAGAAACCTTAAAATCAGGAATGATTATGATACTTGTGATTTCACAAAAATAAAGGACTCCAGCCAGGACAATTAAGGAATAAAAAAGACAAAACATCCAAATTTAAAAAAGAAGAATTCAAAATAACTACAATTGCAGATGACATGATCTTGTATAGAGCAAATTTATAAATTCACCAAAACCTATAAACAAAGGTTGTAAGTTCAATATGCAGAACATTATTTGAATTTTCATATATAGCCAACATTCTTAAATACAGTAAGAAAGCAATTTGCAACAGTATCAAAAACAATAAGATATTTACAGAGGAATTTAATAAAAGCATAATATTTATGTATAGAAATCTATGAAACATTGTTGAAACGCAAGAAAATTGAAACAGAAAGACTTTTCATCTTTCATGGATCTAAGAATTTAATATTGTTAAGATGGCAACAGTCTCTCATATTGATCCACAAATTTAACATAATCCCAATTAAAATGCCAGCTGGCACTATTTTGTTTTGTTTCTGGTGCAAAAAAAAAAAAAAAAAAATGACAAAGTGCTAGAAATGCAAAGGATTAAGAGTAGCCAAAAGTACTTGAAAACAAAAAACAAAGTTGGATAATTCAGACATCGTGATTTTAAAAGTTACTCCAAAGCTACAACAGAATAGAACTGAAGAGTCCACATTCAAACCCTTACATTTGATTTTTGACAGAAGTTCCAAGACAAATCAACGTGGAAAGAATAAACTTTAGGATTTGGAGAAATAGTTCAGTGGTTAAAGCTCTTGACTAAGTGTCTGAGTTTGATTCTCCAGCACCACACAAGCTGGATATGGCGGCACACACCTGTGATTCCAGCACTAGGGAGGCTGAGGCAGGAGGATTGCTGTGGGTTCGAGGCCACCCTGGGTTACATAGTGAGTTCAGGGCCAGCCAGGACCATAGAGTGAGACCTTATTTCAACAAACAAATAAATAAACAAAAAACAAAAAAGAATAAACTTTAGAATAAATGGCATTAGGAAAAATTTGCATGATACATGCAAAAGAATGAAATCAGACCCCTGCCTCATGCCATACATATGCACACATGACAAAGCCTCAACTGTATCACTGGCTGAAACGTAAACATTATAAAATTTTTAGAAGGAAATTCAGGCATGAGTCTTTGTGATCTTGAATTTGGTAAAGGTTTCTGAAAAAGTGTTATCAAAAGATTAAATGATTGTTGGGCATGGTGGTACACACCTGTAACCCCAGCACTTGGGAAGCTGAAGCAGGAGGACTGCTATGAGTTCAAGGGCAGTCTGAACTATAGAGTGAGATCCTGTCCCAAAAAAATAAGTTTTTTTAAAGATTAAATGACAAGAAAAATAGATAAGTTGGACTTCAACATAGAGCTTTATAGAGACAATGATATGACACAAAGGATTTATATACTAGTATTTATTAAAAAAACTCTCGTAACTTAGCAATAAAAAAGACAAGTCAATTTAAAAACACACAGTTTGGACAGACATTTCTCCAAGTTATATAAACAAACAGCCAATAAAAAGATGTTTGGCATCAATAGTCATTAGGGAAATACAAACCAAATCCACAGCAAAGAACTTCTTCACTCTCACTAGGAAAAAAATGTGGAAAAAAAAAGTGTTGACAAGAATATAGAAAAATTATAACTCTTTTTTTTTTGAGACAGGGTTTTGCTCTATAGTTCAAACTGATCCTGAACTCTCTGTGTAGCCCAGGTTGGTCTCAAACTCATGCCACTTCTCCTGCCTCAACCTCCCTCCCAAGTGCTGGGATTACAGGTGTGTGCCACCATGTCTGACAATAAATTAAAACTCTTGTACAATGCTGGTGGAACTATAAACTGGAAAACTTTGGCAGTTCCTCAAACTGTTAAACAGAGTTACCATGTCATACCGAAATTTCACTTCTAGGTTTACACGCACATGATATAACACTACACATCTACACAAAAACTTGTATACAGCTCAAGTATTTGGGCTGCTATACCCAAATGGATCACCTATAAACCACAGAAATTGATTTTTCAGTTATGGAATACAGGAAGTCAAATATCAAGGTGCCAGCAGAATCTGGTCTGGTGAAGGCTCTCTGCTTCTCTCTGCCTAGTTGCTCTATCCTCACACAGCAGAAGAGTCAAGGAAGCTCTCTTAAACCTCCTCTGGCAGGGCATTAATCTCATCCACAAAGGTGGAACTCCCATGACTTTATCACTTCATACCTCAGTCAGTATATTTTCTGTTGCTATAATGGCATACCTAAAACTGGGTAATTTATAACAAGAAGAAATTTATTTAGTTCACAGTCATAGAACTCCAAGGGCATGGAGCTGGCACTGACTAGCTTTCTGGTTAGGGCCCTGCGATGCTCTGTGCATGGTGGAAAAGCAGAAGGGAAAGTGGGTACATGGGCAGGAGAGGAACAGGACGAGGAGCTGACCCACTTTATAGCAACCTGTTCTTGACAGAATTTATCCATTCCCAAAGAAATAAATCCAATCTTGCAAGAAAAACGCCAGTCTCCCTTAATGATGGCTCACTGCCCCCCAACACTCCTACACTAGCAACCAAATTTCAACATGAGTTTTGGAAGGGAAAAACCATAATTAAACCATAGCACTTCCCCAAAGGCCTTACCTCTTAATGCCATCACACTGAGTGTTAGATGCCGACATATGAATGGGGGGGGGCGGGGGTGAGCCCAACATTCAACATTCAGATTATAGCAGAGAGCATTATTTATAACAGCTAAAACCAGAAACAACTCAAGAGTCCCTCAGCTGATGAGAAGATAAATAAAATATGTAACATCGACACAATGTAATGTTATTTGTGATAAAAATGAATGGAATACTCACATGTTCTATGACATGGATAAATACATTCAAAACATTATGCCAACCAAAAGAAAGAAGACAGTCATACAAAGCCACATTGTATAACTGCATTTATAGAGAAAAAAGTTCAGCGTTAGCAAATCCACAGAGAAAGAAAGTAGATTAATGGCTTCCACGGGTGGGAGAGAGAACATGGAGTGATGGTTCATGGGTATGACTTTTACGGTGATGAAAATGTTCTTCTGTTGTAAGTCTCTAAATGTCTCTAAACATACTAAAACCAATGAAATTAGCAAAGCTTACAATATGTGGATCAAAGATTAAAAAAAAAAAAAAACATGAGAAGCAGCTACTTTCCAAGATCCATGAGAAATTATCAAATAAATAACTCAGGAAAATTTCTGTTTCCACATCGAAGGGGCTGCTCAAGTGCCCAGAAAAATGATGTCAAAAGTGGGATGGGATCTTACCTCTTCACCCTTAATTAGGTACCCTGTGTTACTATTTCATGAGTACAGAGGGATGATGGAAGACTTCCTGAATCAGAGATAAATTTACCAGTCAAGGAAGAGTGTGCATTGGCATGTGTGTGCTAGTCCATTTTGCTCCCAAGTCCCACATGAGCAATGAGGAGAAACCAAGGTAGATATTTCACATGTCTCAGTCCTGCATGCCGGATGAGAACACTGAGCCTGACAGACCCATTGCTGTGCTTGAGAGCAACTAGCAATCCTGGTCTTTGTCCTCAGGGCAGCCTACCTTCTCCCTCAAGTCTGCACACTGCAAAACAAACAAACAAACAAACAAACAAACAAACAAACAAAAAAACAAAAAAACCTGAGAAAGGATCTGGATTAAGGTGGTCAGGGCCCTGGCTTCTTTTTTCTTTTGAGATAGAATCTCACTCTGTAGCCTACGCTGGTCTTGAACTCACTATGGAGCACAGGCGGCCTTGGGCTCATGGCAATTCTGTCTCAGCCTCTAGAGTGTTGGGATTACAGGCGTGTGCCACCAAGCCCATGTTATGTGGTGCTGGTGAATCGAACTCAAGTACTTAGCACTTATCTTAGTGTACTAGGCAAGTGCTTTAACCGCTGAGCCTTTCCTCAAGCCTGGGGTCCTGGATTCTTGACACACTTCACAAGACTTCTAAGAGCATGGGAGACCTGAGAGAAAAATATCTCCTCCAACTGATAGACAAAAATAAACCCCAACTCAGGGCACATCTTGAGAAATCTCAAGATAGTTAGGACAAAGAAAAGATGTCACTGGCTTCCAAGAGGAAACAAAGCAACAAGCCAAATGGCATTAGAATTTCCAGTGATAGCTACAGAAGCTGGATAATAACTGAGAAACCCATTATAATTTCTTATGGAAAATAATTTCAAAACTATATAGTATGCAGTTTATCTTCTGTGTACCCTTATTGAAGAATACATTCTAAGTAAGCAAACTAGGCAGGCATAGTAGGACACATTCGCAATCTCAGCAATTGCAGGGCTGAGGCAGGAGGGCTGTGAGTCTGGGACTAGTCTAAGTTACTCAGCAAAGCTCAAGGCTGCCCTGGATTACCTAACAAAATCTTGTCAACAAAAGAAACACAAAAAAGGTTCCAGAAGAGAGTTCCTCAAAAAGACGAGATAAATTGAATACCCTATAAACATTATGATGTTTAGATTAAGATATTAAGTTATTGAGAAAAAAGATTTATACAATTTAGAAAAGCCTGGGGTTGAGCAAGTATGAAGTAGGTAGAAAATAGGCACAATAAAATACCAAATGTCTTTAATATCTTTTAGATTTCATTGTGAGTAAAACAATAGAGAAAGAAAAAAAAAAGTCCAGTATGTGCAGTTAGTGCCACAGCACAATATGCAGACAGTCTGCCCCATTCCATGATCCAAGTCAGTAATTCCTCCAACAGCTGGAACCTGGCACACACCCGTCCTTCTGGAACTTTCTCTCAGCCCGAGGAAGCCACCTTTTCCAAGGTCAAGCTTCCTCCTCAGGAACAACCCTATCTAATGATGGGTTCATGCAGTACGAAGACCATCTCTGTCTGTCTCAAGGCCTGGCAGTCTTCAGGGCTCTCCGGATATAGACCTTCCCCTGAAGCAAGCTGAGACCTTTGTGCGACCCAGTCACAGCACAACTTCTCCCTCTGCCCAAATCCTACCTCTGACATTGCTCCAGTTCAGTAAACATGGGTGGCAAACCTCTGCCTCAGGATCAGTATCCTGACGTAAGGAGGGTGCCACTGTTCTGCTGTGAATGATGGGCACACAGGCATGACGATGTGAGCAGAGGTTACTAATCTCGCCAAACTCACATCCTGACATGGAGAGAGCATGGGATGAAAAAGAAATGCCCATCTGATGAGGCCATAGGGGAGGGTGATGACAGAAGATAGAGTTTCCAGCTTCAACAGAAAATGTTTGGAATGGTCAATTCTAGAGGTAACAATGTAAGCATCAATTACAGACAAGAAGGTAAATATTGAAGTAAGGGGTAAAATGGGGAACAAGAACTATTAGAGAAAGGACAAACAGGAATATTTGACATTAAGAGATTACTTATGTGTGTGCACACGCATGCACGTGTGTATGTGTGTGTGTACGTGTGTATGCAACTTGAAATAAAAATAAAATTCTGTATTATAACTCGAAATACAAAATAAAATTTAACTTAAAATGTGTGGAAAAAATGATCTCAACAATTCAGGGTCTCAAAAACAGACTCCTTCGGCACAGTTGCTATTAATTATAAGTCCCCCCTTTTTTATTCAAATTTAACACAAAGTGATCAAAACTCCCTGCTGTCTTTCTAGGAATTCTGCACAAGTGAGAGAGCAAAATGTTGCTTTTGCAGAAGCCAAAGGTCTGCGTATTTAGAATCTAGACTGCAGTGAGCTTTGCATCCCTCATAAGGAAGCAGGAGCCTCACAGAAGGATGAATGAAAAAGTGGCAGGAAGAGAGGTTCAAGCTGTTCCCATAACTATACATTCTTCCTCCCTCACTCAAGTGGGGAAAAAATTTCAGGTAAGCAAAAAGGAGAGATTCCTGCACATAAATATGCAAGTTGAAGAATGGGTAACATCTGGGCTTGGTTTCAGATGCATTCAGATTTCATGAGTTCAATCCAAGTTTAGGACCGAAGCCCTCATGTCCCAGGCTCGAGTTCCATTTCTGGGGTAGAATATATGATACCCCTGTTCTGCTCAAGAAAAGCAGCCTTGTAAACGCAGCCCATAAACTCTGGATGTGGCTGGGTACTTACCCAACGGGTGCTGATGAGTGAAGTGTAAACCAATTAGAAACTGAAGGGGTAGGTCATGAGCCAATGTGTGGGGCTCAAATGAAATAAAAAGGCATTTGCTCAAAGCAGAGCCACAGAGGCAAGGCTTGCAACATTTATTCTGAGCCAGAGCAGAGGCAGCAGGGCAGTGCCTGCTGGTAACAAAGAATCTGCCTGCCCTTGGACTCCAAATTCTGGGTGAGATTCTGATTATTACTCTTTGAACTGCTTTCCCCCAGACTGCATTTTCCAGGACACAGTTACGGAAAATAAGATGAGGAGAAAGCTTCTAAAGGCCCAGGCTGTGCTCTGGAATTAAACTATTCTGCAAACGTCAGAAGAGGGGGGAGACTGCCTAATACTTCACTTTCCCTGTTCTGAAAAGGAAACTCTATTGGGAGCGTTCCACGATAAACGCGTAAGTGCAAAAACATACAGCTTTATCAACTGCCTAATTGCCCAAACTTTCCATCACACATGTTAGAAGGTGGCTCACATCACAGTGGGTAAGGAAGCAGAGTGAGAAGACAAGGTATTTACCTCTTCGTGGTAGGCCCTCAGGGCAGCATCCCTCCATCCAGGCCCTGCCTCCTAGTACACAGGAAGTCACCAATAGAGTCAATTAACCCCACAATCCAATCACTTCCCAAACACAGGAAGCTCTGAGGGGACAATCCGGCTCCAAGCCACTTGCTAAGAACCACCCTACTGGAAGGCAGTAAAGCCACCAGGATTCAAATCCGGGTTTGAGTCACATATAAAAATCGTGAATCCAATCCCAGCATCTTACAGAATTGCTAATTATTTTGCCTGAGTACATATTATCTAAATAGACAGTTCACCAAGGTCAAGGGCAGTGTTGCATAATGTCACCTATCAAGTAATTCTTGCTTATTCACCCAACAAACATTTATTGGGCACCTACTGTATTCCAGGACCTGTGCCATGCTCTGGATATAAACAGATTTCTAAGACAGTATCTGTCCTCATGGGACAATCAACTTTTATTCATTTTAAAAATTCATTTCCTCAAATGTTTGAGGCTACTTTATTCCAGATGCTACAGAAGTGCTGAGGAAATGAAAAGAAAAAAAGACTTTGATCTCATAAACTATTCATAGAAATAAATGTGAAATTAGATACTGGAGGAATGGAGCAGTGGTTAAGGCACTTTCTTAGCAAACACAAGGCCCTGAGTTTGATTCCCCAACACTACATAAGCCAGATGTGGTGGCTCATGCCTGTAATCCCAGCACTCACGAGGCTGAGGCAGAAAGATTGCCATGAACCCAAGGCCAGCCTGAGCTACACAGAAAGCTGAGGACCAGCCTGGACTTCAGAGAAAGACCCTGTCTCAAAAAAAAAAAAAAAAAAGAAAGAAAGAAAGAAAGAAAAAGAAAGAAAGAAAAAAAGTAAAAGTAAAAAAGAAAGAAAGGCAAAATTATAAGTATGAAGGATAACAGGGAATTAACTGTGTGTGAAGGAGAGGGGAGGAGAGAGATCTTTTTTGAGTCATTGTAACAGAATACTGGAGGCAAATAATTTATGCAGAGAAGAGTCGTGGAACTGAGCTTTGAAGGTTCAAAGACCTGGTGCCTGTACTGGCTCATTTCTGGTGAGGGCAGCAGATGGCAATGATTGGGAGTGTGTTGGAGCAAAAGGTAATTTCTCAAGCCAAGAAGCCAAGGAAAAAAGAAAGAGACTGAAGTCCCACAATCCCCACTGAGGGCACAACCCCGAGGCCTAAGGACCTCCAAGAAGACCCCAGGTTCCAAAGATTGTACCACTTCTCAATAGCTCCGCTGAGGACCAAGCCTTTAATATATGTACCTTTCAAATACTCTCATATTTTACCCAAAACATAGCACAAGCATGTAACCAAAGATGGTCCAGGAAATGGCCTATCCCAGGGGCCAAGAGACATTGCTCATATTTGAAGAATCAAGATCAAGTGCAGTGTGGGTTGTGCCAGGGAGACCGCAGAATTAGATCAGCCATCCGGATCCCGAAGGCCACTGCCCTTGCAGAAAGGACAAGCGAATGTCTCTCGAATTCTCTAAGATCATACTTTGCCTTCTGTGCACTTTCCAGAGCAGTCTGCAAAGAGCAGTAGCTTCCTGCTTGCAAAATGCTTCCTGACATGTAATTTCATGTAGTTTCATGGGAATTGGCTAGGCCAACTTCACTCGTGTTACCCAACCTCCTTCTGAAATGTTTCCTTTTTCTCTCATGTCACAGTAAATCTAAAGCAGGAAAAAGTGACTGAAAACAAATGTCATGGAAAAAAACACCATGCTGTTCAAACCTCTTCAAGCTGTGTGACATGCAATGTTACATCTTCAAATGCTATATTTAATAAAATATAAAAGGTGGAAAGGGGTTCTGTCAGTAGAAAGCCAGTTTGGCCAGCTGTCAGGAGAGCAGCCTGACAGCTTCAATAGAAGCAGGAGGTCATAACTAGTTTCTTATGCCTTGGGAAATCACATCTCTATCTGGGAGGATATATACACATTAAAATATGGAATGCATACATATCCACTAGAAAAACTACGTGGCAGGGAGTTTTCTTGTCAAAAACCGAGCCTGTTGAGAGCTGTAAGAAAAAAGTCAGGGAGAATGGACTGTGGTACCACTGCCATGTAAAGGTCTCAGAGCCAGGAAAACTGAGGCAGAGGAAACGGTAATACTTCCAAAGAAGGAACACCTGGGGTGGGGGATGTGTGGATGTGTGTGTACATACGTGTATAATGAGTGTATTGCATTTAAGTGTATATGTATAATGTATGTATTTGTACATATATACACTGTCTGTGTGTGAATATGAGTTATGTATATGCACATGTGTGTTTTGTGTTTGTGTATGTATTTGTGCATACATGTATTGCTCAGAGTGTGTTGCTGCCAGGCCAAAGTAGACAACAGAAATAATGCAACAAGGACATTGAGGTTGGATCTATAATGCTCCCACAGGCTGATGTGTTGAAGTCCCAGTCCCTAGCCTGCGGCACGACTGGGAAGCACTGGAACCTTCAGGAGGCAGAAGTCAGGTCACCGGAGCTGTGTCCTTGGGAGAACTACTGAAACTCCACCCCCTCTTCTCTGTGTTTGCATCCTGGCCACCACACAGGGGCTCCTCCACCGTAGGCTCCCATCATGGCATACTGCCTCGTCACTGCCCAGAAACAATAGTCAAGTAGTCATGAACTAAAACCTCAGAAGCCATACGCCAAAACAAAATTTTCCTTCCTTATAGGTTGATTTTTCCCCTTGATTTTGTCACAGTGATGGAAATCTGGTAACAATGGGGAGGCTCTTAGGGTGGAAAAACTGAAGAGAGAGAGAGCAAATTCTCGTGCCTGAAAACCCAACAGCAGACTCAACAAAGGCTCTCTCTTCTCTAAACTACAGAGAGAAGACATGGGAAGACCATGGAAAAAGAAGTTTCAATAGGAAGAAACTCTTAGATGGCTTCAAGAAAAGAGTGTCATGATGTGACGACATTTCAGAATTCAGGAGAAAACTTCAAGGAACCCCAGCATAGACAGTGTCAACTTCTGACTGAGGAACAGGTGAGCAGGGACTGTCTGTGAAACTCCCGTCGTCTCAGGGATCTGCCTGCGCTCATACAGCTTTGTGCCTGGGAGGCAGCATGACTGGTCCTCTCTGCCACCCTCACTCGTTCCTCAGTGGCCTCTTGCAGTCTTTCCTTACAATCATCCTGTGTCTTCACTGTGTCAAGGTGTCTCTGACCAACCCCTAAGATGATTTCAGGACACTGTTCAGCACACGGGGTTTTAGACTAACCACTGAGCTACTCTCCTCACGGATCTGGAAACACGCCACAATATCCCTGCTGCATCTGCTCACCTACCCAGAGTGTCTGACAGACCAGGCTCCCCTCCCAGACCATGCCTCAGCACAGGGCTCCAGCCCTGGAGCGCCTGGGTGATCTTTCGTCTGGTCATTTGTTCAGAGATATCTGTCTAGCAGTTAGTAGAAGGAAGAGATGCCAGAGATACTGATATTATGCTATTAAAATGCAAAGCCACAAGAGACTGTACAAAGACCAACTCATGCCAAGTGCTCCCTGGGGATCTGTGACAGAGGAAGTGACTGTGTCCGGGGCCTCAGGAAAGGCTGTACTGGAGAGGAGACGCTGAAGTGATATGAGCAGGAGAATTGGGAGCATCTCTGGGGAGGGAAACCCAAGCCGGGGCCCTCGCCTGCACAACAGCTCTGTGGTCCCTGTGACCGAAGTATAAATGGAAGGAAGGCCAGCATGCACGAACACCCGATGAGGCAGCTGGGAGGGGAAGCCCTCCTTTAGAGCCTGGTCCATGTGTTCTGGCAAGCAGGTTTGCCAGGTGAAAGTCAAAAGATGCTCAGGGAGATAGTCAGGTTTACAACATACGATGCATGAGATACATCCATTTTGAAATGTTCAATATTTAGATATATATTCTTTGTTTATCTGAAAGTCACATTTAACTAGGCATCTGGGATTTTTACTTGCTAGCAACTTAACTCTGGTTACAACTAAAGAGTGTATTCCTCTATGTAGCTCAGTTATATTCTTAATCACAGTGGGTCTTATCCTTTAGTGGGCTTGATATCCTTCCATCTCACTGATCCCCTCCACCCAAGACCTTGAGAGCAAAAAGACTAAGAAATCAAGGGGCTCAGAAAAGTGTCTGAAGCCGTTCAAGGTCACAGACACAGACCAGCTGGGATTTCCTTCAGGCTTCCCTGCTGTGCCAGGGGCAGCACTGAGCACATTAAAAAACAGCTTAATCAATTGCTCAGTTGAATTAACAAGCTCATTTACATGCCTCTGTACAGGGGCCAATGAATGGGCATAATCCCAGACACCCAGGAGCTTTCAAAACAAAACAAACAGTGAGCCAGACAGAGTATGAGCCATCAGCACATGTACAAACACAGGGACAGACACAAAGGACACCAGAAAGTGGCCGCTCCCACCTACCACTGTCCAGCCTTTTCCCTGAGATAACACAATAGCTTGGGAACCAAGGTTTGCCTCTCCGGAGCTTTGCTGGGTTTATTCCTGAGGCCTAATGGATTCCCATGGCAAGTGTGGAAAATGCTCATTTTCACCTTAAGAAGGAAATGGTGGCCCTGAAAAGACTCACTCATCAGTCCAGTGCAGCCCCTTTGGGCCCCAGTTATTTGCTGAGAGACCCTTTTTCAAGGTCGCTCTGCAGGCAGAACACGTTCTATCCAAATATGCACAATCGCTGGGAGAAAAAGGCAGGGGCGGGTCCTTCTGTCACTATTTACCAAACGAATGCAGCCCTCCACATTGAGCCCTGAATGTGGGAGAATAATCCCCCCTCCCCCCCCACCCCCGTAAGCTTGGCTTTCATTCCTCCACAGACTTGAAAAGACGTCAATCCATCCCAATCACAATCAAACGCAAGCGTTTCACTTCCCCAAAGACAAACAAGGGCTTGGACAAATGAGAAACGGAGGTTCCCTTGTGGCGGCATGAAAAGGAGATTCAGCAGCCCAGGCTCCCTCTCAAAGAGAGCACCAGGAAGGACGTTTCTGTCCGGGCCACACAAAGCGTGGCATGAGCTCATCGTGCCAGAACCTAATTGAAACCTCAGGCTGAAACAGTATTTCGTGGTATTTGGGGGGAAAAGATGGACAAAGACAAAAAGGAAAAACAAAGGATGTGTACAGAAGAGGTATGAAAAGCAGCCCACTTCTTGACCATGGGACAATTTGGATGGTGGCCACTGAGTTAAATGAGATGTTGTCTGGCTCTCGAGCTCACTGAGACCCAAGGCCACTCTGCAAACCTGGCTGCTGTCAGCAATTTGGTTCCACAGTCAAGGACTTTTAGATTCAACAGGACCTTCAGAATGCAGCCGGATTCAAAGACACACGACTGGGAAGATGCTGATCAGACTCAGCATGTGAGATTCTAGTAACAGATAGAAATAAATATAAAAGGCAAAGGACATAACTTGTGCATGGTCCTTACCTGTGTCTGAATCTAAGTTCTGCCATTAACAAAGCCCATACTGTGTCTATGAACCTTGCTTTTCTTGCCTGTCAAAATGGGCACTGTAATGCTCATCTCAAAGACTTGACTAAGTCTAAAAAAGCAAGGCCTGTAAAAGCACAGGCATTTAATAAAAGCTGACTTCCCTTCTTCTGCCCTGAAACTGGATGCCCGGGAACTAGAGGAACGTCTGCACTTCAGAGCTTCCTAAGAGCTGCAGGCACGGAAATATCTACCTTTATCATAATGTGGCAACTCTTGGCAGAGAAGCTGGGTGAGGTGGTAGTCCCGGGAGGCTCCGGCTTTAGGAAGACTTCCCTCACCCCCTTGGCTGTCGCCAAGGTCCTCCTGAGCTGCCTGTTCTTCTAATTTTCTTTGATAATTATCGTAGAAATCAGGCCAAGTGAAAGTGTGCCTGGAAGCAGAGCAGGCAGAACGTTTTCACACTTTCGGCTGCACTTCAGGCTCTAGCCGCTTGGTAGCCGGACCTTGGGAACGATGCTCAGGAATTCATTATTCTATTTTCTTCCTCTGTGTGCTTCTTTCAAGTAGTTACCTGCAAGTGTCATTTTGGTTTTGAGTCTGCACAGAGGAGTAGTTTTAATCTTCCTCCTCAAGAGTGTCTGCTGTATTCTAAAGATCTACTCTCTTATGGTCCGAAGGGCCACCATCTCGTACAGCTTAGCTACCACCTACAGACAAATACAAGTTTTAAGGAGAAATTCACACTCTTTCTAGAATAAGTAGTTCCACCAATAAGTACATTCAACCACAATGAGACATGTATGTCAGTAACCAGGAAGTCTGACAACCCCTCCCCTGACACCAATACGCACACACACACACACACACACACACACACACACACACATGCACGCACACACATGCACACACACACCCTTCTTATATGAGCATAGCCTGTAAACCTCCATGATACTGAATCTTTTATGTCTGTATATGTGTGTGCATGTGTACGTAGGTACTGTGTGTGTGTGTATGTGTGAGTGTGCATGCATGCATGTGTGTGGGACTGGAAATGGAGCCCAGGATCTTTGTGCTGAGTTACATCTTTGGTGCTTTTTTTTATTTTTAATTTTAATACCAAGTCCTGCTAAGTTGCTAAATTGCCCAGGCTGGGCTGGAATTTTCGATCCTCCTGTCTCAGCCTTCCATAATCTCTTGAAACTACAGGCCTGCACTGCCAAGTATGGTTCACAAAACTGGATCTTTATCTGAGTTCAGCTTGTGTGTCTCCTCGACCACGTGGCCATAGCTTAATGTTATGTCTTCCTTTAAATAGATTTAGTTAGCCATTATTATATAATAATTGGGGATCCAGGAAAAGAATTCTCTCTGAATGTCTGATATATTTGTGATGAAAGAATGCCGTATTTCTGACTGAGTAATCCTAGTTATTGCCTATTGTTCTTCCCACTGCACTATGTGGATCAGGATACAAGGGAAATGATTAAACAACTCCATATGATAAATTATCCTCAAGCAGGCAAGCATCCATTTAGATCAAGGAAACACGAGGTCTTTTATTTGCGTTCGGAGTGCTGGAAGCTCATGCGATGAAGGAGTCATAAGGAGACACAAGACCCAAAACTGGATCTGTAGACTTATGGGAAGTCAAACTTTCTGTACCTTGTCTATGCAATCCAGAAATCTTCCAGTAGTGTCAACCTCTGTCCTCTCTAATCCCTTCTTGGTTTCCTTGTCTAGTAAAAACCGTAAGAGCAGTTCACTGAAAGCAGACCGTCCCATGACAATCGTATTTGACAAGCTAAATTGAGAGGAAATGTCCGTAAGCTCTCTTAAACTGTTGACCTACTTTGTGCCGGGCCCATCCTGTTTGGGTTTTGGCACTATTTAGTTTGAGATAATAGGTGTATGAAGGCAACTGTTTCTTGACTTGCATTTATTTGGAAACAGGGATTTGGGCTACACTGTTGATTCTCTTCTACTATTTTGCCCTGAAAAATAAAACCAACTCCACCCACCCATCAGGATGGCTACCATCAAAAGCAGAGAAAAGAAAATAATGGGCAAGGATATGAAAAAACTGGAACCTTTGTACAGTGTTGACAGGAATATAAAATAATATAGCCACTATAAACACAGTAAGGTGATCCCTCAAAAGATTAAAAATAGAATTACCACGTGATACCACAATTCCATTTCTGACTGTGTACCCCAAAGATTTGAAGGCAGACTCTGAGAAATATTCATACACTTAGGCTCACAGCAATATCATAGGCAGCAGCCACAAGGTAGAAGCAACTCAACATCGACTGACTAATGAGCAGATCCCCAAAATGTGATGGAAACACACAATGAAACGTTTTCCAGCTTTAAAATAGAGAATATTCTAATATATGCTATAAAATGGTTAAAACTTGCAGGTGTATTCTGAGTGAAATAAGTCAATCACTAAACAACAAATACTATATGATGGTATTGAAGTGAGGTATATGGTGCAGTCAAATTCACAGAGACAAAGTAGGATGAGGAACAGTCATTGGGGGCTGGAGGAAGTGGGGATGGGAAATGACTGGACCACTAGCAGGGTCTTCTAGTTTTGCAGGTAAAAAGTACTGTGGAGACAGGCTGCACACAAGGTGAACTGACTAAACACTCCTGCGCTACCCATGTAAAACCGGTTAACATGGTAACTTTTATGTTGTATGACTTCAACAATTTTTTTTTACAGAAAGCAATATGACAGAATGCATACAAATATCCAAGAGCCTGTCCCCTCCCCATATACAGATACTACTTTCCTGGGAGCTAAGGAACAGAAAGCCCTTATTAAAGGCCAAACCCCAGGAGCTGTGCTGGTCACCTGGCAACCATTCTGCCCAGACAGAGATTCACTTTCTGGTTTCTATTCTTGCCCTCTTCACCTGAAGCTACACATACAAGAAGAGGCAGACAACAGAAAACCTTCCAGAAAGAAACTCCTTCTGGAAGATGAAAAAATCAGCTATTTTTTGGAAGTGAAGGTGACACTGTGGACCAAAAATCAATGAAGCAAGAGTGAACGTTACTGTGTCCCAATTACTGGGGCTAAGTTTCCACTGCCCACGCATATTTTCCTTCCGTAAAGGCTCTGGCACATAGTGGGTTCATACAGCTTCGGTACGTAAATGAATGAATCACAGAAAGGCTGAGGAAATCTAAGAAGCAGCAGAAATCTGAGAAGCCCTCAACTGTGTTAAAAGCTCATATTGACTGTTTATTCCTAGACAAAAATTCAGGGGATGACTTATGTGAAACAAAGTGAAGAAAGTTCTCCTGAAAGGCTCAGGTTTTATCGAGAACATGGGATGCCCTGAGCGCAGTCTTGGTTTGTTGTCTGTATATGTGTAGAAATCACAAAAGCTGTTAGCTGTTGATGGCCAAAAACAAATACTTCTGCCTGTCCAGGGAGACATTAAACAGCCCTGGGTGGGGAAAAAACAGAAGATCACAAGAAGAGTCCAGCTCTCCCTGGCTGGCAGGCAGCAAGAGCTCTCTTGGCCTTGGCAGGGTAACCTCTGTTTGAACTAGGCGGGATTTGGAAGAGGGCCTCTGGGCTGACAAGAAAATCTGAAAGATGCTTCTTCTAAACCCTGCTGGTCAGGATTCTGAGCTACGTGCCAGAGATTCCTTGACCAGAGCACAATATTAATATCTAAATCTTTGCATTCTATTCTTACGTGTATAGCTAACACAAAGGTTTCTCTTTTTTAATGACAGCATGTGACTTAAGTTTGGCATGAAGCTAGTCTCTCTACACCCCTCGTACAAGGCCTTATGGAAAGTATGGCAGATACCAAGTGACATAATTCATACTCTCTAACCTGTTCATTCTCCTCCTGGAATTTATTCTACAGCTAAAATCTCAAACAGCTTATTTCTGCCTTCCAGAAAGGATATTTCAATGGGCTTGAGTTCTTTTGTTTACTATCATCAGGAAAAAAAATTATGGGGGGTGGTGGGAAACAAGTTATAAAAAGTTATCCTTTTTCTACTTTAAGGCCACCCTGCCCACTTGCTGCTACTTCCTTGATTCTTGGGTACCATCTGGTTTGGAGGAAAGATTCACCTTGGCATCCTAGGCCGATCCAAAGGTGCTTTCCTAACACCTGAAATCACAACCCTGTGGGTCAAAAAGATCCCTCTCTACAGTCCCTCAGGCAGGTGTTTAACGTTAATGAGTGATGCCTAGCAGATAGCCTCCAAATCACAGCTATTCAGTTCTTCAAAGGCCTTATAAAGGCTGCCTGCTTCGGTCCTCAGAAACCCTAAACAAAATGCAGGCAGGCCAATACAGCAAGTTGACCCCCTGCCCACAGCCACAAGGGAATTTCTATAGATGAGGGCAGAAAAAAGACAATAAAAACAACAACAACAAAAAAACAAAATAAAACTCTGGAACCTTGACTCCCAAAGGCAGCAAATATTATAATGCAAATACATGTTGATTAAAGGGCAAACAGAAAGCTTTCCTGCCTACGGTTTCCAAATACTGGCTTAAAAACACAAATACTTATGGCTAAATGCTCCCCAAACAAGGAAACATCTGGCTTCTGCTTCCATCATTTAAGAAGCTTAATCTCTAAATTAGAAATCTAAGTCTCCCTTGAAGCTTCTTATTAAAAGTATTAATGATTTAAAGCTGAGGAATCTACATATTTTTGGGGTCCTCTCTGCCTCTCCCTAGTAAGAACACACCATCTGGTTCTACAGGAGGGATGTGCAGGGCTGGGTACACCTGTCAAATTTCTCTTTCATGTGGTAACATCTCCATCTGCTGGAAATTCAGATGTCTGCATTAATGTCTGCAGATAATGTTGGTCTATCTTCCTGTAAATGTGAGTCCAATTTGCATTTCTCTTTTACATGTGTCACTGTTTTACTGAAGTCAACTGCCTCTTTTCCTTTTTATTCTGCTGTCCCCAAGGGTCTTCATTCCCATGGCATTTTCAGTATCTCCCCCTCAAGCTCTGGGTCCCTGCAGGTTGGGCAGTGCTCATCTTCCTTCCTTTGCAAGGAAACATCCTAAGGTCAGCCTGGAATTCCTTTGTTGAATCTAGAAACAGTTCACCTCAATGCCAGGGCTTCTGACCCTCCTTGGACTGGCACCCTTTGACTTGTCATCTTAGCTGTTCACAGCATGAACTCCTTGATTTGGTGAAGCAAACTGTTTGATTGAATTTTTGAAATGACTAAACCCACAAGTATTTGGGCAGCAAGGACTAAGATTTGATTGCCACTCTGTCATTTTTGGTGTTCCCAACGTCCTTGCTTTTCTTCAGATGTGTATTTATTCAACCAAGACCAAGCACCCACTCAAACAGCTTGCTGTAGTTTGGATTCATGTCCCCCAAAGGCCCATATGCTGGATGTTTGGTCCCCAAGCAGTGCTACTGCCAGGTGGTGGAACCGTTATGAGGTAGGGCCTAATGGGAGGCTGTTAGGTCATTTGGGACATGCCCTAGAAGAGGATAGGCTAACCTCAACTCCTTCCTTCCTCTCTGTTGTTTCCTGGCTATAAGGTGAACTGTTCTGCTCTACCACACACTGACTGCCAGGTTGTACTGTGTCACTATGGGCCCATGTTATCATGACAGAAAGCTGACCCACACAGTCCCAGGAAACCCTAATGCGTACAGGTATAGGGGCTTCTTGCCTCAAAGAGCAAAGAGGATGCCAGTATTTCTCCTCTTTTGGTTTTGTTTCTTCATCAGCTCCTTAACCACCCATCACTTTCCTCTTCTTCCTTAGCTCCTTCACCTCTATTCTGCCATTCTTTTTCTAAAATAAACTAAATGTACCACTTCATTAGAAAATGTTGCTTCCTATATTAAACTCACAATCTGAATTTGGGCAGCTTTCTGGGCCTCTCTCTTTCTCCGATTAGTAAAGAGGCTGGGATGATCTCTGGTCCATTGTATTTAAGAAGGTCACAGGAAAAGCACACAGATGCATACAGGAGCCATCTGCCTCAGGAGTCTGTCATAATCAGCAAGCCCGACTGAGTTGCAGATTGGCAGGAAAAGCAATGAAGGGCTGGTGAAGGGCAAGGAAGGCGTGAGAGTACGTGGTGGTCAGAAAGGAAGAGCTGCGGAACCCACTGGGCTGGGCTCTTCCTCTTTCTTCCCGAATGAGAGACTTGGCCTGGCACAGATGACAGCGTGGGCTTGCCTCATGCCTCACCTCCATCAGCTGTGCGGGACTGACCCTTACACACCAGGAAATGAGACTAGATAAAGAACATCTCTCTCTGCCCCTTTCTCTCTCTCACCACAGATGCTTAATCCTGGAACAGAAAAAAGCATCTGACCCCGACCACTGACGGAAAACAAATTATCTTCTTAGGCCCAAAAGAAAGAATTATGGTTATTAAGGGGTGACTCACAACAACAGAGAACTATTAAAAACCATTAAAGAGTATTTTTCAGTATGGCTAATCTTACAGCTTCCTGAATTCGAAAGCAGAAGCATAATGAAGTGGAACCTTGGCTCTGGCATAGTTACGTTGCAAACAGAATTGGTGCCGTATGTTGGTTTCTTTCCTGTGTCCCCGGTGAAATCCTGAGCTCCTTGACAAGAGCAGGGCCTTGCATCTGCCAGCCTTACAGGCTAGACAGCTTTCCACTCACACTGTAGGTGTCCTACAGCAGTTTCCTGAAGTGAGTGGACCAGTCAAAGCCAATCTCGAGGATTCACATCAGGTGGGAAGCTGGCTCACAACGTAGTTGCCAAACCTGGGCCCCTCGCCCATCTTGTGGGAACACGCCAGGTTACCTCTGTGATGCCTTTACAAGAAGTACAAAGGATATCCCTTCCATCCTCAAAACACTCTACCTCCTCCTAATGGAAAACTGCCATAATGCCTTATAGGAAAAGAGGCTTTCCTGCCATTTGATGGAAAGTTGTCAAGTTAGTCATACAAATCAGAGACAACACAGTTACAATAGAAAGTATTTTTAAATCAAGATAATAAGGATACTGTGGCATTTAGGGTGGTGTGTGAACTTGATTGGCTTCAGGATCTACTAGTGGGGGGGATGGAACACAAACATCTGCATGAGTCACTAAGGTGTGATCTCAGCGTCTATGTGGGTCCCTCGCCCCTTCCTCTCTGGTGCTGCACTCCTGTTCTGCTTCCCAGCAACCACGAACTAACCATCCTTTCCCTGCTCTACACTTCCACCACTGTGCTCCTGCCTTGGAGCCACATGCGGAATCCTCTGAACCACGAGCTACCATAAACCTCTCTTCCTCTAAGTTGTGTCAGGTGGTGTGTCCCAGCAATGAGAAAGCTGACGCATAAGAATATCTACAATAAAAATGTTTCCTTCTTAGGAAAAGGACGCAAAGGTAGACCCTCCAGCTTGCGCAGTGCCTCCAACCCATCCCACCGGTCTAGCGCCAGATCCAAGACGGCAAGTACAAGGCACGAGGCCTCCCGTTCCTCCACCTGTAGAAGGCATTACTAACCAATCACGGTGCTTTTCACCCTGGGCGCAGTCATGCCTCAGAGTCTTTCACACAAGAGTTCCAAACAGACACTTATCAATCAACTCAAAGTAGCACGTAAGATAAATTTTGTTTGCCATGCCTGGTCCCAAAGTCACAGGTAGGGCCAAATCAGTCTATGAGTTCACTGGTCTCTGTGGCACATAACCATGAGTCATAGAAGCAAGGTACTAGGTCAACGGTTCTTAAAATCTAATGTGCGTCATCACCACTTGAATGGCTTACTAAACCCAGAGTCCTTGCTTTAGTAAATGTGGGGTGAGGCCAGAATTTGCATTTCTAACAAGTGGCTGAGGATGCTTCTGGCCCAGCGACTCCACTTGGAGAAGCACTTCACTAGGCAACCACATCATTTCTCTTCTTGTTCTGTGCTTAGCTAACTCTCAACGCCAGCTGCAGTCCTTTCCCCTGGATTTAAACTAACTTTCATCTCCGTTCTCAGAGGACATCATCAATACTGTTTATAGAAATTTGTCAACAAACAGGCGTTGTGCCAGGAGTGACACAAACAGGAAAAGTGCCTGCTCCCACAAAAGTCACAGAATGGGGCTGGAGGGCAGGGGAGAGGACACAAACATTTAAATAGCCAATCTACAACTCAGTATGAAAAGTCTATGATTAGGGAAGTGGGGGAAACTGCCAGAAACGCATAGCGTGAGCCCCTTCTCCAGTCTAGGGAGGTGAGAGAAGGCTTTTCAGAGGGAGGCACAGTGAAGGCCAGCTCAAGGTGAGAATGTGTCTGCATGAGGGGAGGACACATGACTCCTACCTTGGGTTGCAACCTTCTGCACACATCTGAGCCCATACACACCTGCTGTACCTTATCTGAACAGGCACCTACCTGGATATGGGCCTGATCTTTAATCTTTACAAACATTCCTCAGGATTCTTGGTCTCTAGTAAATAGTTTTTATTCTGTGACAGTATGCACATTTGTAATAGTCTGGACTTTTTCGGTATTTAGGGAGCAGCAGGAAAGGAAAAAAGGAGTGTGACGGATTGCGATTTGGGTGAAATCTGCTTGGTGGCTGTCAGTGATCTCTGTGGCAGTGAGGATGTGTTTGGTGACCTGTAGTTTGGGTGACTGGACAGGAAGCTCTTCCAGCCAACCCTGTTTTGGCTTAGTACTCTCACAGACACCCAGAAGCATGGGTGTGCATGGTGATTAGGGGTCTCTGGTCCTCGCCTCGCATCCACTCCCAGCCCAAGCCACCATCTGTAAGTAGTCTCTTGTTTGAGTAATGGCTCATCTAGAGGATTGTTCTGCATGCTTATAAAAATGATGGGGCGTTTTTCTTTGCTGCCCTAATTTCGAGTGATTAGGCTGACCTCATTCCACACAAGCAGCCCCTTTCCTAGAACTCCAAGTGTGAAGGTCAGGGCCATTGCTAAACTCAAGATTCATTTATTTGATAATGCAGCTCTGAGTAAGCTGAAGGGAGGGCCACAGCCTGCTGAAGTCCAGGCAGCCCTCCTGAGAGCAGAACTGGTAGACATGACTCCAGCCCCCTGGGCCAGCACTCTGACTTGGCAGTTTAGATGAGCCTTCTCTTACCACACCCACTTTGGTACTGCACCCATCAATTCAAATGAAGATCACAGTTCCAAATATACAGCAGCTTTCTGATTCTCACCCTTTTTTATCTCCCTTGAAGATGGGACCACTGGACACATACTGAATGCTCAACAGGAAAAAAAAAATCTGATAATTAAAATTGATTCAGTGATTAGAAATGAGGCCAATGAGCTCTGTGTGTTTTGCAAAGTGACATTTTGCCTTGCACCCCCGCCCCCCTGAGAGCTTCAATCACTCCACAGTCAAGGGCATCACAAGAAGTACTGGAGTACGGGAGCACCAGAAACGTGTGTCTGTATCACCTTGGAGAAGGGCAGCATGAGCTCATGTGCAGCTGTTCCAGACAAGAAAACACAAGCCAGCATCCTGCAGATCATTATAATCTACCCCTGATCTCTAGTCTGTACTTGAACGTAGTCCAGGGCTCGAACACTATCCCGAGGAAAGGGTTATCCCAGTGACTTTCCAACTGATGGCATATCAGCAGTTCTAGCAGTTTTTTTTTTTTTTTAAAGAAATGATTTTTAATTCCCAGAGAACAGAGTACAGCATTTGTGTGTACACTATGCTTTCTCCAAGAAGTGCTCACATTCCCTGGGAACACTCTCCTTCATGTACTGTCCCCGACCCTCCTCATGAGAAGCCAGAGACCTACTGCACAGAGCCACAGACTTTGAGAGAGAATGACCTTTGAGAACATCTGCTTGGACCCCTGTATTCATATAGAAGCAACTTTCCCAGGGACAAGTGGGTGGCAGAGCTGGGCCAAGAACTCAAGTGTCCTGACTTTACCACCCAAATAAAGCGGAAGGAAAAGCTCAGCACCAAATCTTACGGAGGCCAGCAAGGCCACCTGCTCCAGCTGGCGTTTCAGAGTGCCAGCGGGTTTCAATGGTAATTTTCAGAAATATCTCAGAAATGCCTGCTTTTGAAACTGGGAGCTCCCTGTACTAGAAGCTGTGGAAGTCTAAGTTAGAGAAAGCACCAGAAGTGTGTACCTGACAAAGAAAGCAAGTGAACAGTCTTTTCAAATACCCATGACAGTAATTATTTAAATTGCCCATGCATTTGGCCACAGTACTCACTACGTTTTAAAGAACTCACTCAAGACCTTATAATGGGAAAAAAGTTTTAAAAAATCCTACAAATTAATAATAAAAGATTTACTTTTAATCCATCCACTTGCAAAAGACAGTTTTTCAAATCACATTTTGATTAAAGAGGCCATCGAGACTGAAATTATAAACTATTTAAACAGACTGTTCCCAGACCCAACTCTAACACTATCTAAATAGTCTTGGATGAAAATCTCTCAATTTTCTTCTCCCTACAAGGCAATTATTACAAGAATAAAAAGAGCTACCAAGAAATAAGGCCTGGCATAGATGCATAGAAAAATTACCCAGAAAGTATAGTGATAGCAGTAAGGCTGAGCTTCCTGTAACTCTGTGTTAACTAGGGCTGCTCTTGTTCCCTGTTTAGTGAAGACATTGAAATAGTGTCTACGTACAAGACACAAAATGTCAAAGCTCACGAGTCAACACCCGTAACAGAACTGTGTGATGTTTTACCCACTCACTGAGTCACGTTATCATTCCTCTTTACTTCTGATTTTGAGATAAGTTGCCCAGGCTGGGCTCACACTCATATTCCTTGGCCTCAGCCTTCTGAGTAGCTGGTATTAATGGAATACGCCACCATACACAGCCTCATTACATGCCTCTTGAATCTATTTACTTTGAGGATAGAACAGTTTCAAGAAAATAGAGCTTGAAAGTACATTTCTTTGGAAAGATATGTGCTGGCATTCCCTTGGCCAGAGTGAAGAGATGGGTCCTTGTCCCTCAAGGTAAGAGAAAGAGGCTGCAATGAGACAGTTAGAGGGTTTGAACTTGTTTTTCTATAATTAATGGGAAACAGAGCACTGGCTTCAATTTTTGCATGTACAATCTAAAAGATCGGATGGTATAAGCGAAGGAAACGTGCCTACCGAGCAGTGTTCTGCTGGGAACGGCCAGGGCAAATGGTCTGAGTGCTTCTTATGAACCACAGAGAAGACATGCTAGCAAGAGAGGAAGCCCCAATCAGTAAGAAATTCCCGTTAGGAGGATTCTGTAGGAAAAGGCAGAACTTGCGTGGAGAGGGTCCAAACAGAGTGGGCCACTGGGAACAATGAGGAGAAGGAAAAGGCAGCCAGACAGAGGAAACTCAACATGTGGGCCAGGGAAACGCAGGTCAGCATTTCCAGTCAAGGGAGCAGAAGTACCAAGACCAGCTCACAAGAAGAGTCAGAGCTGAAGACCTTCTGGACCCGTCCTGTGAAGGCATGGTACAACAGCACTTAGCAAGTAAGGGCTTTCCTGCCATCTGGTCACCAAGAGATATCAATAAGGACCTGATCCCTCCTCACCTGGAACAAGTTCCAGCTTGCAGAGAGGGGAGCAGAATCAACTTTAAAGTAAGTCGTTAAGTTTTGATTGTTACACAGCCTACATATTTTTAAGAAGTGAATGGAGACTGTGATAGTAATTTCCAGTAGTTCATGGGGTTTTTATTAACTGAAAGTTCTCAGAAAAGTCATGGGATTGACCATCTGATTTTTCAACCAAGAGCAGTGAAATCTCTCCTACTGAATCATTTATAAAGGAAGGGATCAAAACAGACAGAGAAAGAGAGGCAGGCAGGCAGGGAAGCAGGTAGGCTTGTAATTACACCTCATGAGTTTCCTGTTCAGTTTGCTGGCTGCATGTATAAACTATTTCCATTCCAACTAGAGACAAATTTAGGATTCTGTGATTGTAAGAGCTCCAACAGAAGCAAGATTCTGAACCAGACCTCTTTGCTCTTATAAACGCTCTTCCTGTCCTTTATCTCATTCCTGGGTCTCTATAAATTATCAAAAGATTGTGCAGGAAGAGAGGAAACTCCACGGAAGAAGAGGGAACCTAGGAAATGGAAATGATGGGGAAGAAGCTGAGCAACAGGTGGTAACAGCTAGGGTAACCATGGCTACAGGGTGATAGAACGGGAATCCCAAGCTGGCACAAGGAGGCTAAAGGGGTAGAGAGTGGGCCCTGGGGAGAGGCTCCTACTATGGAGTTAGGCCTGTGGCATGCTTATATCAGCCTTCTTGCTGCTATATCAGCAACAGTAACAGGAAAGACAGAGACAGACCACTACAAAGGCAAGTACAGACAGTCACAAGGAAGAGCTGTGTTTGCTCATTCGGAATTCTCATGCAAAGTCCTTTGCTGTTGCATATCCAGTTGAGCTGAGCAGGTCACCCTGAGTTATGGCAGAAGAAATAAAGGCAGAAAGGAGACACAACGACTGTAATTTTTAAAAGTGTACTTTTAAGGAAACCACAGATTTAATACATAATCAAAGTTCCTCAATGTTACAAGGCCTTTTCAGCTCTAGGCCTGTTTTTCTTCCAGGTTTCTCACTCTTAAATTCCCAAGAGTCTTAAAGATACAATAAGTCTGTAAACTGGGCCTGAGCTTTTCTTCTGACTATATAAATTCACAAGTTCCTCCCTCAAAGAAACCACACAATTAACTGGGCACCGTATCTTTAAACTTCAAACACACATAAATGGTTTGCATCCTAACCTAGTCCAGGAATGGGTAACCCAACAAACACTAGGGGTACACATTCTACACAATCTGTCTTGAGGACTCCCCCAAGGCCACATAAATAACCCAGCCTCAGACCACAAGGCTCCTCACCCTCAAGCATCTGCAATCCTTCCTGAATGTATAGTTCTTTAACTCTGCTTAATAAATCTGCCTATACCTCTGACTGAGTCCTGAAATGCTTTTCTCTCACAGAGGGGTGAACATACAAGTTGGGGAAGGGGGTTTGAAGTTCTTTATAAGGGACCTTCTTGGACCCCCATCTGGTGAGAAAAGGATCTGTGTGTGTGTGTGTGTGTGTGTGTGTGTGTGTTTGAGAGAGAGAGAGAGAGAGAGAGAGAGAGAGAGAGATACAGAGACAGAGACAGAGACAGAGAAAGGAGGAAGAAAAAGGGAAGACAGGGGAGGGGAGGAGAAAAGAGAGGAAAGAGAAATACACTTTCATGAACTACATGTAGAATGAGCACCATTTCCAATTATCTGATACAGAATTTTTCTGTTATTTTGAGGGAGAGAGAAAATCTTGAAGATATACAATAATGTAGGTACAAAAACAAAAGGATATCTGGGATATTTTATTACTTAAGTGAAAGCTATGCGACAAAATATTTGTGATCAGGGCTAGATTAAAAAAAAAACCCTGTGACTTAACGGAGCTTTAACCATTAATTCACATGCATACCATATGTTCCATAATAAGACATCCCCCAAACGTTTCAAATAATTTTATACTGTTTCTTGCTCTCTCTGACCACAATGCACCGCCCTTAATCCCAACACGCTTTAAAGCTCAGTGCTCTACAACAGACAATGGTCCAGAGGTATGTGATGAAAATAAATGACAAAAGCTTAAGTATACACATGCTTTAGTCCTATGCTCTGTTCATATACTGAACTGAGTTTAAAATGCTTGAATTTCTCCATCTTCTATAACCTAACATGACTATATTGAAGAATGATATGGTTTGGATCTGCATTATTACCTCAAAGCTTCACATATTTGGATGTTGTAGATTATCTATGGATTTCAAATGCTGTTAGGAAGTGGGGCCTGGTCAGAAAGGGTGAATCACTGCTGGTGCAGCCTGGAAGGAAACACTCTTGCCCCAGCTTCTCCCCAGGCCTGATCCTTCCTCTTGGGATGCCACGAGCAGCTGTTCTGGGTCAGACCCTCCCACCATTGCTGGTTTCCTGTGAATGGACTTGAGACCTTCTAAATGTTACCTAAAATAAACCTTATCTTCCTTAAGTTGTGTCAGAGATTGTGTCACGGTAACACAAAAGTAATTAAGGTAAATACTATTTCTAAAAGGAGAAACTGTGAACACTGAAAAGAATAATAATAATAAAGTATATTTTCTGGCGAATGATAAGGAATTATTTTTTATTGCTAAGTTTACTGTTTATTAGGTAAGGAAGGCAGTGGCGGGGGGTGGGTGGTTCTTACTTTCATTGATCCTGTGTCCTTGGCTGCTTCTCGGTGGGTGGGGAGTCATAACTTGCACCTGGTTCCATGACCACTGGAACACCCTGCCCTGGCCTTTTGATCAGTCTTATCCTACTCTCCTATCTGTTAATCTCTAATACCACCAAAAACTGTTACAGGAACTTCCTGGCAAGATGGCGGCCAAGTAGGAGTCCTGCTCCGTGGCTTCTCAGGAGGCATTATTTTAGGAACCATTTCTGGACCATCAAACTTTATAGGCCTATGCTTCTTTTTGTCTTTTACTGAGATACTTTTACAACTTTATAAATTGTAGAAAATAGATATTCTCAGTAGAGATGCAAATATAAGCCTTGCTTGCTCTCCAGGGGGCCAGTTTTACTGTGAGCAAATTCCTGCCAGCTATAAGATCATATGGCTGCCTTGGCTATTAACAAGTTAAGTAAAACCTTAGACACATTAGACACATTTTCATTTTGTATTTGAAAAGGAGTCATACTTAACCTTTAAGAAGTATATTCTTTAAAATTTTCAACCATTGCCTGAGAGACTCACCAGTCAGCTTGGACTAGACCTGAGCTACCCTACCCTACCCTACCTTACCCTAACCTATCCTATCCTACCCTATTTCAAGTTTATTACATTGTATTTTATTCTAAAAGCACAGTATATTCCCTCTTCTCTTTTCAGTTCTTCTCTTCTGGAGGATCTCTCTCTCTCTCTCTCTCTCTCTCTCTCTCTCTCTCTCTTCTCTCTCATGTACACACATAGGAACATCAGCCTTCTTCGGAGAGACAGAAAGGGGAGAAGTTGCAAAGGGAATAAAATAATTAATCAGAAGAAGGTCAGCAAACTTTGGCCCTAATGAAGGGGATTCATGGAATAATACCCCATATATGGAGTTCCTAGTAATAATGATTTATTGATTCTTACATCTTGCTATTGTTTTGTCTCAATTTTTTTCAATAACAAGAGTCATACAGTTCAACATTCAAAAGGTACTAAAGAGTACACAGTGAACTATTGTACTTCTGTATCCCAGAAGTAGACTACTAGAATAAGTAGAACATTATCCCGGAAGTAGAATATTTATTAGGAATAAAACTGGAAATCCCTTAGGCTTCCTTTCAGAGACATATGCACATTTGAGCAAATGCACATACATTCATTTTTTCCACCTTTTCTTTTACACATTTCCTTTTGTACACACATGTTTTATTCACTCAATATTCCGGAAATCCAGCCAGATCAGCACATATTGAAATTCTCATTCTTTCTTCAAGATTTCATAGCATTCATCTGTATGGGTGGGATATAATTTATTCAGCCAGTTTTCTTTCCACGGCATCTAGATTGTTTCTAATCTCTGCAACTACAAAGAAGGCTACAATGAACGACTGTATGCATTTGTTGCTTCCTCCAAAAACTAGAATATGTAGACCGAGAAGTGGAGTTGCTAGGTGAGTAAGTACGTTTGCAATTTTGATAAATACTGTCAACTTGCTTTCCGTGGACAAGGTTCCCCAAAATACAGCTGTACCAGCAATGCAGGAGATAGCCCATACATACCTGGACCAAGTATAATTTTAATTCTCATTTTCCTCATAATAAAAGAAATGGAGTGTTTTTCCATCTGCTTAAAAATCTTGCACTTGCACATCTAAGGAATATATGTTAAAGTATTTTGGTCTGTTTTCCTTTTAGGTGATCAGTCTTTGTGGGGGAAGAGGAGTGGCATTTAAAATTCATCTATTATAAACTGGTATGTGGCCATGATGGAGTCTGTGGACAGAGAAGTCAGTTAGTTTACTTACGTCCTTTTTAAACTCTTCCCCAGATAAATGGACCATGTAAAGTCTTATCCTTCAGCAGTTCCCTACTAACTACAAATATAGTGTCCATGCTCCTCTGTAAGATACCCAAGGCCCTCCAGGACTTGGAAATACTGAACAGCATAGGCTGCCCTAACCCATTCTAGTTCTTAACTGTTCTCTCTCAGGCTATTTCTCTACAAAAGTGTCCCTTCTTTGTAACTTCCTATAGAGTTGAACATTCAGTTTAGGTTTCATATTCTAAGAAATCTTTCCTGAACCTCAAATTGTGTTCTATGGCTGTCCTCTGGGTTTCTACTGAATCTTGTGCAAATTTTTATTAGAATGATCCTAGGGGATCTGTTACTTATTGAATTGTAGCCTCTTCAGGGGCAGGAAGTGCGTCCTCTTCTTTGTGTTTCTAGGTCAAGTCAGTTTGTAAGGCTGACTGTCCTGAAAGCATCAAGAATTAACCCTGCAATTTTGAATATGCCATCTTAGGGTCCTGACTGCCTCCTCTGCAAAATGTGAGTGTGTGACTGGATAATTTCTAAAGTCCTTCTCAGATTCATGAGTAAATGAACCAATGAACGAAGGAGACATATGATGAAAGTTTGTCTTTATGCTAGCAAAATACATAATGGATTAGGAACTGGGGACAGAGTCACAGTCCAATTAGGAGTTGGTTGTAATGAACCAAAAATGAAGCCCAACACACTGAGCCTACTGATGTGTCATTAGTAGAATAGAATTACTAAGAGAGATTCTTTAGAAGAAAAATATTTATGGGCTTTGGTGACTGATGGGATAAAGATGGTCACAATTAATTTATTTCCTCATCTATATACCTGCTGGTTCTCATAGCAAGAGACAGAGTTGAATAATCTACCCCATTTGATTTGAACTTGTTTCAGTAACTTGCTTGACTAATAAAATGTGGCAAAAGTAATGGTCTGGAACTTCCAAAGATAGGTTAGCTGAAGTTATATTACAGCTTTTCACTGGATGTTTTAGAATGCTTGTTCTTGGTAAGGTTCACCTCTGTATGTGACATCTCTCTACTGTAAGATCATCGTACTACAAGAAAACTCAAGCTAGCCACATGGATAGGTCACAGGAGGAGGAAAACATGACCTGTCAGGTCCAAGTCTTCCTAGATGCCAGACATGTGAGTGAAGGAGTTTTAGATGACATCAACCTCAGTCATCATTTGAGTGCATGTGCCTAAGAGACCAAGCAAAGCTTGCCCAGCTGAGTGGAGTCCACCACAGGACCATAATAAAGAATAACAATGTATACTGTTGTTTTAAGGCACTCCATTCGGAACATCTGATGAAGAACCAAAGAAAATTCAAGGTTAATGGGTAAATGATGATATTCGGGATGCAATGAGGACAGGAAAGAGTTTCAGGCTTAAATCTGATATCCAACAACGATGTCCCACACATCTTCATGACCTCCTTTCTCTGCTGGACATGTACAAGGTCCTTCTAACTAATTACCTGACCGATTCCTAGCAGAGGAGAGGATACAAAGGGGAGAGGACTGGAGGGTCAAAAGAAGTGTGGATCATTTTTAGATGGGGACACTAATTTACACAAAATTACAATGACAAATAAGGACAGTCCTTGCTGTTACACAGCTAGCCACACTTCAATAAGTTGGATCCTTCCATTCTAGTAGCTAAAGGGATGGTTCTACTGAGGCAGGACAAGAGCTCCTTACCATCATTTCCACTGGGTGTCAGGCCCTAATCTATCTTCACAAACACTCTTCCCTCTTCACCTCCTTAGCAATTCTATTAGTGTCACATACGTTTCGCACAGAAGGCAGCTAAGTCTCAGAGAAGCAAAGTAAGTAACAGTAGGCCATCCAGGTAGTAAGATGATGGTAACAATGGCTATCGCGTCACTCAGCTGTGATGTTCTGAGAAACACACTGCTCGGCAGCCCCACTGTTGTATGCACACCAGAGCGTGCTTGCACAAGCCAGAGAAGCAGATCCGTGGAAGTCACATTAGCTCTCCAAACAATGCTGCTCCATTTTGCTGGCCTGGTAATTCAGGAGAGAATCTTGGAAGAGAAGCTGGGTCACGTGCAACTTCTTACAGCTCCCATGGAAGTTGCGTGCTCCCGGATACGCTTAAAGGTCCTGAGGTTCTCACTCTGCCAAATCAGAACGAGTTTCAATTTGTTGCCTGCCACATGATCCCCAAGCAAGGCTGCTACCCAATCTTTAAACGCCTGGAAGCCCGGTAGTGACTTGGTCTCCTTGTAGATGAAAATCCTTTCACGATCCTATTTCCTGAATGAGGAGCTCTCATCCACACTGAAGATTTGCTCAGGCAAATAATTTTCTTCTGCAACAAGATTATCTAGAGCTTCCAAAAGTTCTGACACTTCCTCTCATCAGCGTATGTAGACTTACCACTCTCTTTCACAAGATATAATGACTAAAGATTATGAGTCCTTTAAACTACTCAGAGCTAGCAGTGAATTCAACACCACAATTAGGTCTAGTTGTTTCTTCCCACATTGCTAACAATCTTCTGCTTTGATGGCGACTTCACGGTACCAAGAGAGATGCGCTCTGCATTTTCAATGCAGGTATTTAGATGTTTGTCCATGTCTATTCTAGATGCCTCTTGAGTTTTTGTTGGTCTTGTTTTCAGTGAAAAAGAGCCTTTGACAGCTTAAACTGCTTTGTTTTTGCTCAAGATCATAGACCTGGCAAAAAGGGATATGTGCCTGACTGGTCAGCAAAAAACCATCATTAATGTCCTATCTTTAGCCTTGTTTCCAGGTCAGTCACTCCACCCGCCTCTTATGGAAAACACAGGCAGAGGATTTTGTACTTAGGAGCCATGATGAACTAAGCAACACATGCTACATCAAGCACAAGAGGATCTGGTGAAATCAACTGGTACAGTAAACCCAAGATTCAGTAGGCTGCAGCCAGCATTGACATAGTATTATGGTACAGATTTGGCCTGTCCCCCAAAAGCCTCATGTATTTGGATGGTGTGAAATAGCTATGGAATCATGTGTTGTTAGGAGGTGGGGACTTGTAGGAAAGGGTGAATGAAACATGGGGTTTGACATGGAAGGGGCAGGTCACTGGAGTTTAACCCAGAAGATACAGAACACGGAGGCTAGACCTGGAAGGGTGAATCACTGGGACAAGACCTAAAGAATAGACACAAGTCCTGCCATCTTCTCAGGCTTGACTTCCTGACTGCCATGCTGTGAACAGCTTCCTCCAGCTAGGCTACTGACATGTACTTCTGCCACTGCCAGCTGCCCATGAATGGATCAAAACATTCTGAAACAGTGAGTTCAATAAATCTTACCTCCCTGTGTTGTGGATATTGGGTATTCTGTCCTAGCAATGAAAAAATAACTAAGACACATGGTAAACTTTTGGTTTTGGTATTGGAAATTGAATTCACAGCCTTCACACTGAGTTACATTCCTCAGTCTGTTTTTCTTTTTCTTTCTCCCTTTATTTAATTAATTTATTTGAGACAGAGTCTGACTAAGTTGCTAAGTTTCCTAGGCTAAGTTTGAACTCATGATCTTTTCTTATAAGCAAAATAAAAATAACAATAAAACGTTTAGCATACTGCAAATACAAATCAGTAACCCAGTAATTTATTATCAAGTATCCATACTGTACATAACTATATTGCTATACTTTTATATAGATTGGCAGCACAGGAGGTTTTTTTTATCCCAGCATGACAACAAGTGCATGCGTTAGTCAAGTCCTGTGCTGTAACATTACAGAGGCCAAGTCCTTGCTAGGTTTTAGGAATTTCTCAGCTTCACCCAAATGTCATGGGATGTGTGGTCCACTCTTGACTGAAACAGACAGTAAAAATATAGTAAGTGACTGTGATATTAATTGAGCGGTAGCAGACACTGTCCTGAGCACTTTATGACTTAACGGTCCCTAACTTTCTTGGCACCAGGGACCAGTTTAGCTGGAGACCATGCTCCCAAGGAGGGCAGGGGTACTTATTATGCAGTGCGTTGCTGCAGTGCAGCTGTGAGATGGTGAGCAGCAGCGGGAGGGGAGCCGGAGCAGCGGCGGCACTAGAACCCAACCCCAACAGGAGGTTGCTGACATGAGGCAGAGCTTTGCTCACTGCTCCCCCCCACCCCCCGCCCCACCCACAGCTCATGTTTCTCAGCAGTCTGCATCTTCCAAGGCCACGGACAGTATGGGTCTACAGCACGAGGGTTGAGGACCCTTGCTTTATATTCATTATTTTATTTACTCATCAGGACAACTGGAAGAAAATTACTTTTTATTATCCACTGTAAAGATGGAAAAACTGTAGACCAATGAAGTTAAGTCCTTGCCTGAGGATTTGGTTAGTAAGTGCCTGAGCCAGGAAAACAAATTATGAAATCTGTCTCCAGCATGCAGCTCTTGAAAGGCCCACGCTTGCCATCTGTCACCCAGTGTGAACAGGACAGACCCAACTCATGAGCCTAAGTGGAGAGGTGTTTAATGAGATTTCTATTGGTCGAAAAGTCCCAAGTCCCATCTTATCACACTCTACAGGTAAAGTCCAGTTAGTAATGGTTACTAAATATTCCCTGAAAAGATAATCAACAAGTCTCACAGCCCTGATACTGGGAACACCCCCATTAAACCTCCACAAAATGAGGCTTAGGGCAGAGTTCAAGGAACAGTTCAGAAGACCAGAGGGAGGCTCTGACATCACGTCATGAGGCAAGACAGACACCTCGGGGCGTCTCCAGCCAAATGTGACTAAGCCTTCCAAAGCCAAGGTGGGGGCTGTCAGGGAGGGTGGTAGGAGGGGACTTGTCGGGAGGAAGGGACCAGCCAGCCAGAACCGGAGGAAGACAACCGCCACCCTTCTCACTTCAACACTGGCATCACACACAGCTCCTGCTGACAGAAAGCCACCTCCTCGGGCCTCATCCAAGCCTGAGGTATCTGCTAGGAACCGGGACACAGGGCCCAGATGTGTACTATTTTGTCCTCTCTCCTTTTCAAATCAGTACGGCAATTGGTAGAATGATGGGGAAAAGGACAAACCTCAAAACAGATTATTTTACAAAATAACCTAACTCAATTATTTTCAGCCGGCAGAAAGGGAAAATCCATTTCTCGCCACATTCGATTGTCTCTCTCTCTATCCCTCATCCTTCCCAAATCTCCACTGCTGCATCTGGAATGTGATCCCGATGTGCTCTCGCCTCCCTCAGCCAGAAAGGACTCCAGCAGCTGGATCCTGCCAAGACACTTAATCCAGCCCCCGCCCTTATTAAAACTGCAGGCAGAGAGGGAGGAGCGGAGTAGGAGCAGGGCGTGGGGCTGCTTGGGCTCCCGTGCCTCCGGTACTCTGTCCAACCTGGCAGCAGCTCCTGCTGCTCTTGGCTGAGCAGCCCACGCCCTCTGGAGAAGCAGCCTGTGGGAGTCTCTCTGGGCCGAGCTGCTGAAACACACACTGAAGAGCACGCCTGTCAGCGCCCATCCGGCCAGGAGCAGTAGCCAAGGAGACGCACGCTCTGGGCTGGCCAGTGATGTGAGGAGGCCCCAAACAGGGACCAGTGACACCTTCACTGAGGTGCTCACAGTCCCTGCTGCACAGAGATGTTCCAGGAGGCAGCCTGCCCACACAGTGGCCACCATATCCACAGACTGCCAGCCGTGAAACCAGCTGGGGTGAGAGAGGAGGAACAGCAACTTTCCTGGTCATCCCCTCCACCTGCTGACTAACAATGAACCATTGCTGGCGTGCCAGGAAGCAAAGGTCCTTCATCACATGTGGCAGGGCATGAGCAGAGTGGCTACTATGTCCTTCGCATCTATTGAACTCGGCAGCACTGACACCATTAAGTTCTTCTACTGCAAATCAACAAGGAAAATTGTCATTCCTGTTCTGGAGTGTTTGGTCTCTCTGCTGCATCCCTGAGCTGGGCTTGACTGTCACTCTGCATCTTGGTGGCCTCCAGAGCTGCCAATCCGCTGGGAAGAAAACTCCCATGGGGAAGGATCTGCGAATGGGGAGAAGGCAGGTGTTCGGAAAGAGGGCAGCTCCAGGCTCCAGGGTGCGCCTGTCAGAGTATATCTGGCTCCCTTCTCTCTGGCTCTTTCCCTATTTTCTCTGCTTCCTGGCTGCCATGAGGCAAGCAGCTTTCCTCCACCATGACATTTTTGTCTTGGAGCCAGCGGACCGCAGACTGAAATCTCTGAAACTGTGAGCCAAAACAAACCTTTCCTCCATTAGGTGGGTATATCAGATATTTTGTCTCAGCAACAGAAAAGTGACTAATGTGGACATCACTTAAGACAAAGCATTGTAAACACAGCCAGAGTTGCATGTAGATGTGAAAGTTGTTTGCTGACCAACCCATACCTCTCCCAACTTGGCAGGACAATGACGTAGGATTTACTTTACACTGATGTCATTCAGAGATAATCCTCCATTCCTCAAGCCTAGACAGGTCATGTGGGCTGCTCACGGGTGCACAGAAGGACAATATGTTGACTGGCTCCTTCTATGTTCATTAACAACTTCAGGGGCATAAATCATGTTAGAGCCCGAAGGCGCTAAATATGACACCTCTTAAACCAAGCGCAACATCAGTAGCTTTGCCTGGCACATGTCACCAAGTAAATATATGCTGAACTAATGGAGGAATTGCTGGGTATGGTGGTACAGACCTGTCATCCCAACTAAGGAGAGGCGGAGACAGAGGAGACTGTAGGTTAGAGGTCAGCACAGGAAATTCAGTAAGACCTATTTAAAAGGTTATAGCTCAGTTGCCAAGTGTTCCTAGGTCCATTCGCTAGCATGACAAATAATCATTCAACCAGCCTATCATGTTCTTAGTTCATCAAGTACTTCCTTGGTCACAGTCTGGAGAAGTGTGACTGGGATTAAAATAAAAATCCAAAGGACTCTTCTTTCTTTCCTTCCCGTGTCCTTCAGGGGTACCAGTATACTTCACCAATCCCCTTTTCTGGAGAATTAGGTTAAGGTTTGGATCTAGGATGATCCCCAAAGCCTTGTGTATATGGATGCTGTAGAATACTTATGGGACCATGTGCTGTTGAAGGGTAGGGCCTGATCAGAAGGGAGAGAACACGGGGGCTTGACCCAGAAGAGTGGATCACTGGGACATGACCTGGAAGGATGTATGCTGGTGTCACCCTTCCTTGCTCACTGCCTCCCTGTCTGCCATGCTGTGAGTAGCTCTCTTCCCGCTGGGCCTCCGCCATGTGTTTCCACTATTGCCAGCTGCCCATTAATGGACTGAGACCAACTGAAACCATGAGCAAAAATAAATCTTTCCTCCCTTAAAAGTTGTGGATGTTGGGTAATGTATCCCAGCAACGAAAAAGAAATTATGACAAGTCCTGTCAATAGGCTTCTTGGAGCTGGACTGAAACTTCTGAAACTGAGCCAAAACACCTTTTCTCCGTTAATTGGGTATGTCAGATATTTTGTCTCTCAGCCTCTTTCCCCTAAGGCACGCAGCCATCTCACTGGCTCTCTTTAATCGGTTAGTCTCTCATCAGCTCTTGCTGTATTGGTTTCCAGATTTGCAAGAGACAAAGTTAAAGGGAAGTGGTCACACAAGCACCACACAGATGAGGCAGCATTCACATTCAACCTTATCTGACTCTTACAGTCTAAGTCTCCCATGCAAAAAGCTGGAATTTCATCATCCAGGCCCTGAAGTAGTGGTGACATAACCTTCTATGGATAACCTATAAATCTGTGGCTTCTGTGACCCTGGAGACTAACAGACCCTTCTGAGGATTACAGGAAGCCATGGACCTTCTCCACAGAAGCTACATGTGTCAGTGAGTCAGCAGATAAAATATTCTGTATATAATTTAAAGAGTTTCTTGGATCTTCTGGACTCAGAGGTCATCACTGACTCCCTCTGGGTCAGGCGCCTCTGACAGAAGAACTTGGCCTGTAAAGACTCCGAAATCACTTCTGTGGTTTAGAAAGAAACCACAATTTGGGTGTCCTTTCTCATCTGCTCTGGCTTGCTCTAGCAAGCAAACTGAAAATGGCAGCACACCATGGATTGTTTCACAGTCAGATTAAGTGATGGCTAGTTAAAACTGGATACTCGATTTTTATGAACACGGCTTATTTATTTTCAAAAGCAACTAGGGGCAGGGACAGCGGCACACACCTGTAATTTCCAGGGAAGCTGATGTGGGAGCATGATAAGTTTGAGGTCAAAGCAGGTAACTTAGTGAAATCCTATCTTTAAAAAGAGCTGGAAGTGGAGCTCAAAAGTAAAGTGCTTGTGCAGCATGCCTGAGGCCCTGGGTTCAATCCACAGTGTAACAAGACAAAATAGACAAAAAGAATTTGGCCAAACCAATCACATATGTTGTGTCTGGCAGAGATTTTCTTCTCCTCATCCTCCACTGCTCATTTAAGAGTAGCACCTCTAAATGAAAAAAAGTTTTATAGCAACACCGCAGATGAAAACAGAGCAGTCTTTAAGAATGGGAACATCCTTTCCACTTCATGTCTCATGTATCTGTTGATTTCGGAAGAATCTAACCAGGATTCCGTGGTTCCCAAATGAACACAGTGTTAATAAAGTACTCTGCTGGAAGAATGTGAATTATTTTCTGCAAGGTCCTTGGAAGGTTGCACACGCCCTGCCTCTTAGAGCCTTACCTCCTGACCCTCCATCCTACCCAACCTCTACACAAGCCACAAGGACAGAGTAGTACTCCAGAGTTTGAGGGCTTGTCCCTTCCCCCAGTACTAGGTCTAAACCCAAGGCTTCAAACATGGTAGGCAAGTGCTTTTCCACTGACTACATCTGCCCCTTCATATTTTTTGTTTTGAGACGGAGGTCAAACTATATTGCTCAGGTTGGCCTCAAACCTCTTGCTTCAGCCTCCCAAGTAGCCGATATCATAGACAAGTGGCACCACACCCAGATCTATTTTGGGGCATGTTCTGAGCCATTGCTAATGCTGTTCTTTTTCCTAGATTGCTCGTCTACCAATGTATCCATAGGAAAAATTCCATTAAGGCCCAGGGTAAGTGCTCGTCTTTTCTCTACCACCTCCCAATAGTCCTGGGATTCATCTTCCTCTCATCAGGACTCAAAAAACCTCTACAGATAAGCCTTACTTATAGCACATATGACACTGTTATAATTATTTGTCTCTCCCTTGTATCTTTGAGCTTTAGAGGGCGGTATCCATATGCCAGACATTTGTATCCCTGACTGACCACATACACTCTTAATTAAATACTCTGCAATAAACTCAACTACATCAGCAAATCCTTTCTAAGTTCCAAAGTATCTGGAAGCCTTAGTAAAGTTCTGCTGTGTTTCAATTTACCTGGCTTTTAAAGACCCAGTCTTTCCAAACCTATTTGTAAAGGGCCTGGCATACACAGCACTGACTGCTATTCAATTATGAGACCATCAATGTATGACACATTCTGTAATTTGTCTCCACACAAACTCGCTGCTAAGGGAAAGAAACAGGTCTCTTTCTCAGAAAAATGGCTGGCAATCAGCAGGGCTTGGGATCAACTCAGGCCATGTGTCTTCAGCCAGAACTTGAGTTCGTGGACCAATCATCTAATCTCAACCTGGCTGAGAATTGCACGTGACATGAACAGTGACACCAAGAGTGGTGGGCCTAGAAGCTTCAGTCTTTCCAAATGAACATTCAACAAGTTTCTGGCTGGGAAAGGATGCTGAACAAGAAGGAAGAGGCAGTAAAGCAGCTCTGTTCAAGCCATAGACTTGCCCAACACAAGTGCACACCATAAAATTTTCTTTGATTACCAGGCCCACTTTGGAAACCAAAGAGAAAAATACGTGAGCAGCACAGGGTCATCATGATTCGTCAAAGAGAGATGGGCAGCTGCACACATGTGTTGAGAAGTGCTTTTTAAAAGCAGGACTGGTAAACTGGGGGTGGAAAAAAAATAAGTAAAAGAAATTGAGGTGAGCACGGTGGCATACGCCTGTAATACTAGCACCCTTGGAGGCTGAGGCAGAAGGACTGTAAGTTACACAGCAACTTAGAGAGACCCTGTTTCAAAATGAAAAAGAAAGCAAAGGGACTAGAGATGTAATTCTAGTGTGAGGGCCCAAGGTTCAATCCCTAGTTCCACCAAAGGAGGCGGGGGGAGGGAGTTTCCTCATTGTGGGACAGAATAAGTTTCCCTTATTTGGTGAATGTACTTGGCCCCTGAATGTACTTGGCCCCTGCGAAGGACCAAGGAGAACAAAGCAAAGGTGTGAAGTAGCCTGGGACCAATACTGCAGAGAGAGATTGGTTTTCGTGTTGTTTTCAGTCCACGCTGGCCGAAACTATCGCTAACTCAGGAAAGGCCAGACAAATGCTGTAATACCAGCACTCCCTGGGTAGAGCCCCCAGGACAGAACGTGGCCGCAGCCGCATGCGGCAAGGCTCAGGGACGGAAAGCACAGGGCACAGGGCCCAGGGCACAGGTGAGTGGTATTTCCGTATTATCTCAAGGTTACATAAAGCTTGCTTAGTTTGTACACAAGGAGGAACTTAACATCAAGCAGCCGGGAGAAGCAGCAAACTCTCGCCAAATCCCTCAGTAAAGAGCAAAAGCAGCAGAAAGAGGGTAAGAAAATCAATAGAAACCATATGGTTTAAAGGAGTCTATGGGACATGTCTGTTTTACTTGTGTGTAGTTTCCCTAAAGAAGGTATTTTTCTTTTTCTAGTTTGGGACAATGACATTTACCTGGGGTGTTCAGAGGGAAATAGAGCCAGCTCAGCCCAGTGCGAGAATCAGACTGGCCCTCCCCTCCATCAGCTGAGTTTGGGCCCCTACTCCCCAAAAGATAGGCAAGGCCTGATAGTCCCCAGAATCTCCCAGCACTTAGTTGTATATCACTTTACCATACACCGCTGAATTGTGTAGCAGTTCTAATGTGTTTTCTGACACAATGCAGATATATTTCTACTACTCCATAGTGTGCCAAGTCCTTGTCTGGTCCCTCAGGTACCCAGTTGGCCCTGGAATGTACTTTCCAAACAGAGGTCATAGAAACCCCTGCCACCAGTGCAGTGCTCAAAGCAAAGCTGTGCCAACCCCAGAGTGCTGACACACATCAACTGCACTCCTTGGACACAGAGGCCTGGGTGGCTTCACACATCAGACCAGCTCCAAGGCCACAAAATCATCATTGCTCCTGTGTTTTTTCTTAGCAGGATTACCAATGAGCTGAATGCAATGTCAAGAACAGGTACGTGGCCACATGGCTTTGCAGATGACACCACCCTTTCACAAAAGAGGCTCTGGGGACGGCACGTCCTTGTCACCAACTCTGTGTTATTTCCTCCATTTCCCCTGTCTTATCCTTAGTTTACCTCCCATACTCTCCTCTGTGTCCTGCCCTTAAATTTCCAGGGACATCTCAAACTTGTTGGCCATTCTACCCAGCTGAGTTTCTCTGAAACGAAAGAAACTTAACTCCAAAGGCTAAGATGAAAGAATTGTGCTTGAAGAGACAAAGCAGGAAAGATAAAAACCTCAGTCACAATATATTCACTGAGTGTAGATGTACCAACACTCTACGTGGTTCTGTATGTGCCAGAGACACAGAGGGGAGACCATGCCATGCAACACGGCAGCCCCAGGTGCAGAATGCAGAGATTCGGATCCCAGGAAAGAGTGGGCTCTTCCTGTCCCACTTTGCTCAGCAGGGAACAACTGTCTGAGTTCTGGGCGCTGGGCTGCTTACCAAGAATGCACGCTTCAAAGCAGTGGTGCCAAAAAGAAACATTAAACAGACACCAATATCAGTTTATTCCATATTCTAAAAGGTATGAAGTTTGGGATATTTTTAGTGAGGGAAGGTGGTCAAACACAAGGATGAAACCAAGTCCAGCTTAAAATAACGAAGCTTAAGTTCACGGACCCTTTCTTATTTTGGGCAACACCACTGTAGCTTATACAATTATAAGGTTGGGATCTACCTCATCAGCTGAGTAAGGAGGCACTATATATGTGCTATAGATGGAGACTTAATTATCATTTGACTCATGCTTTTAAATAACAGTGTGTCAACACTTCCAGAAAACGATTTACATTATCCTAAAATTAATGGACCAGAACCCCATGCTCCTGGAGAAATGGCTCACACCTTCCTTCTCTCCCACTCTCCACCTGCTCCCCAAGGCCAGCTGTGAATTGGCCGACACTGAATTTCCACTGCCATTACAAAGCCCCAGTGGCCTCTACTAGTCAGGACCCCTGCCCTATCCTCTCCCCAACCCAAGACCACCTGCTCAGTCACCCAGGACCTGCTACTGTGGTCCTCAAAGCAGCAACAGCAGCAGCAACGGAGGCTCACAAAAAATGCAGCACCTCAGGGTCACCTGGACCTACTGAATAAGAATCCGTGCTTTAACAATTCTAGGAGGTTCTTCAGCAGATCAAAATTTCAAAAGGGAGGAGGAGGCCCTGTGACAAGGGTTAGATGCTGAGAAGCTGAAAAAGACAACCTAAAATTGAGTTTCCAGGATTGACCTAAAAAATTAGCTTTTGAAAACTTCACAAAAATAGGAGTGATGACATTTATTTTATAATTATCATGGCTGTAAGTGTAACATTCATTAAGACTCTCAGTTGCAAGCATTCTGTTCCATCGACAGAGCATGCATTAAGGATGGCCTGGAGCAAGGGGACTGGACACAGGAGTGTTGGGAATGAGTACTTTGGTACGGAACTAAAGAGGCTGTTACCATGTGGTTATGGGGACAGGCTACTTAGCACCAAGAATGGAGAGGTGTCTGGACAGCCCTGCCAGTCATCTGAACAAAGCAACATTAAATTGAAGTCAGGATTATGGGGGAGAGAAGAGGTTATCAATGTTAAATCAGAAAAAAAATAGAACAGATTTATACCACATTATGAGAACTATGCACACAAACGTTCTTCAAAAACAGAAATGTTGTATATCTCTTCTGTCCAATATAGTGCCTACCAGTTACATGTATAGCTAGAAACTAAATTTAAAATTTTTATTTTAGTGATTTGAATTTAAAGAGTACATGTGACAACTGGCTACCATACTAGTCATCTTTTAGACTTTAAAAGCATACTTCAGGGGCCAAACAAGAAAGATTTCCAAATGGCAAGATTTCAAAATCTTTCCCATGGCCCTGAAGTTGGTGGCAGGCAAAAGCCCCATCTGCTGAGTAGAACCTGTAACGCACAGTAACACAGCATCCATGAGGGTGAGCAAACGAAACCTTTTTGAATGTTTATGATCCAACTTGGTACTTCCATATTTTTGTTAATGTGTACAAAATAATGCTCCTCCCTAACCCCTGAGAAAAGGTTCCAAAGCCCAACTGGAAGGAAAAAACTTTCATAGGAAGGGTTAGCTGGTACTAAGTGGACACCTCATAGGACAGCAGTCATGGTGGCAAAGGGAAATTCATTACACTCAAGGTGACTGGGCAAACAAGTAAATAGTTAAAGTGACAAGAGGGGGCAGATTTCTCATTGTCACAGAAGATAGAAAGAGAAGGCACTAGAATGAGATCTATGCTGTTACACTGAAATTTGAGTCATGAATGTGAACTCAATTTTCAAAATACATAGGTGAATTTTAAAAATACAGATATAAATATGTGTGGACATACCTATAGAGGTATTGCCTAGCTGTGTCACAGACAGTATGAGAGAAGCAACACTCCAACAGCAACAGGCACACCTGCTGCCCAGATCTTGGCTTCTAATAATCATTTTCTACTGAAATAAACCAAGGCTCCTTAAAAACAAAACAAAACAAAACAAACAAACAAACAAACAAAAAAAAAAAAACAGTTGACTCCAGGGCTGGGACAAATAAAAGTATGATGAAAAGTTGGCACATCCCGTCATGTCAGAAAGTGAGGTGTTCAAAGAATGATTTGAGCATGTCATAAAAGACAATGGAGCCAGCTCAATGGATTCCACCAGAGTCTCCAGGTAAATAATGACAGTAATAGGTCATAGTCCACTGAGTAAAAGAGGATCCTTTGTGTCCATCTGATGGCAGGGGGCACGCATGTGTTGGGGGGAGGGGAATGATGGCTTATAACATCAGCAACTTACTCTCAAACTCAAGAAATTCCAAGTTCAAGGGGGAAATTTTTATTTTTTTTATTATTTTATTTTGCAAAGAGAGCACTTTATTGGGAAAAATGCAGAAGGGGAAAGAAGGAGGGTGAAGCTTCTTCTAGCCAGAAAGGGGACCCAGAAATGTGGGTTGCTCTGGGAAAAAAATTCTTAATACATGGGTTCAGCTTTACTATCAGTGAGACTATCAAACAAACAAACAAACAAACAAACCTACATTCACCTCTTTCTGGCCAATGCACTTTCAGGGGACATCTTCAGGGGCATCTCAGACAGATGTTCTTCCCTAGCAAAAAAAGAACCATACGAGCCACTGTTTCCCCTTTACGTGATGCAGACATCTGAAGTCAGAGCTGATGCCTAGCCATGGCAGCCCCAAGAGCTGGGGAAGCACTGCTCACCCCCAAGAAGCCACCAGCAACCGAGAATGACTGAGATACTAGATTAACCAGCTCTTACACTAATTACCTTCAGATTTCTTGTTATGTGTAATTTATTACAAAACCCAAATTGCTTCAAGTTTAAAAATATTTTAATCTGTGTTCAAGCAGCCCTGATCCTCCTGGTTAAAGAAAGGGATCACACTCAGTGCTCAGCACTCTCGCTTCTCACGGGCTGCTCAGGGCCTCTGGCCTCCACAGTCCAGCTTCCCTCCTCCACCTCCTTTCATCCCATGCTGGGAGATGCTGACACACAAGAAATGCCCTTCCTCTTTGGCAGATTGGCAGCCTATCAGTCAATGTCTGTACTCCCTCACCTGTACACTGCAGCAGGACAAAAGTCGACTTAAGACATTAGAAACCATGTAAGTAATTATAACTAATGTCACGGATCCTGCCTAGACTAAATAAGGGTCCAGCGCAAGAGTCAAGAAAACTGAAAATAGTTTCTTTGGAATTGTGTCTTCTGACTTCCTCCTTGCGTACTTCACCCTGTGCAACCTGTCCACTCCTCGCCACACTCGTCCCTCAGGACCACACGCTTATTCAACATTCTTGGCTTGTTTTCCCAGCATCGCACCTCTAGGCCACCTCCCACCCTGGCAGCCCTCATGAGTTGAACCTGAGAAAGAAATTTTGATACCACATCATTTTCAAAATCTTTCCCATGACCCTGAAGGTTGTGGCCGGCAAAGGCCACATCTGCTGAGTAGAATTTGTAATGCATAGTAATGCAGCATCCATGCGTGTGAGCAAAAGAAATCTTTTTGAATGTTTATGATCCAACTTGGTACTTCCATATTTTTGTCAATGTGTATGAAATAATGCTCCTACCTAATCCCTGAGAAAAGTTCACAGAATTTGCTTTTATTCCTAAATTAGCGTGTCCACGAAGAAACAACTAAAGGTAGCCTTGGGAGCATGAGGCTAGGTGTGGTGGAAGTTACAAGATAAAGAACAAGAGGCTCCTGGAGCAGGTAGCTTACCTGGCTTCTTGCATGTGTGCTGGGTTAATTGGCTTGAAACATTTCTGGAGAGGTTGCCAATGTGGTTGTGCAAACGTAACATTCCCCCAAAGATGCCCAAGTCTAGTTCTTGGACCTGTGAAGATTGCCTCATTTGGAGCCTACAAATGTAATTAAGAATCCTCATATGAGTTCATCCTGAATTTAAGATAGTCTTACATGTCATGACAGGTGACCTTACAAGAGGAAGGCAGAGGAAGATTTGGGTCATGGAGATCCAAAGATGAGGCCACAGGAAAATGGAGGCAGAGGAGGGAGCATTACATCTGGAAACTAAGGAAAGTCAAAGACTGCTGGGGTCTCAAATACCTTCTGAAAAAGCAACACCTGCTACCTCTTCGGGGCTCTGAGGAACCTGACAAAAAAAGTCCAGGAGAATTGCCAAGAAGGAATGGAGGCAGCCATGTTTGAGAAGAGGGATGAACTCACACACCACAGAGTGTCCCCTTGGCCTCCTACAGCCCAGGCAGGGACAACATGAAACAGAAGGCAGTGAGAGGAAGTAATCTAGAAAGGGGACAATAGTCAGCTCTATGGAGACAGTCCAATGTGACGTCAGGGGAGAAGAGGGGTGGCAGGCCCAGATGGTGTCTCAGCTGTTCCTTTTCACTCTCCAGTCTTCGGCCTGGGGCCCTCCGCGAGCCTCGGGAGGACCACGGCCTGAGCCTGGAGCACACAATGGCTCCCTTCCTCTCTTCATCTCGTGCATGAGTACCTCATACTTCCCACCAGTCTCTGTACACAAACTCTCTATTCCAGCTGCCTGAAGCCTAGCTTGAAACCTCACCGGCTATGTTATTTTTAAACACCCAGAGGGAAGAAGGACTTAGATGTTATCAAATAAAGTCTACTGTCCTTTTAAAATATATTCAATAAAAGCACTTCAGTCCTCATCAATTAAACAATGCATGAGCATCTCCTTCTGAGAATGCTTCTCTCTGTTTTTTTCTTTCTCTCTTCAACTACAGATGCCTGGAACTCTGGCTGCCCACTGTATAAGTTAATAATCAGTGGGATTTGGAGTAATTTTTTACCTTCTTCTTGGCTTTCAACCGAACTGTCTGAATCCTTTATACTGGCCATATGCTACTTTTAGAAAGAAAGTATAATTAAGGTCATTACTCTAAAAGACACGCAGTAAAATCCTAGTTAGTGAGAATAGGAAGGAAAGAGAGAGAGGGAGAAGAGAAAAAGAGAAAGGATAGAGAATAAAAGGAAAGAAAAAAGTATGAGAATGAGGGAGAACGCCACATTGAGAAAAAGTGGTGAAGCCGTATCTGCAAAGCCACTGGAGGAACGCTCGGGACCAGCGCAGACCCTGGCCCCCCTTTTCACAAGTAAACCCTATGGAAAGCACACAGAAGCGTGTGGAAGCTCTTTAGGTCCCAAGCACCAGCCTACAGTAGCCTGTTTGGAAGAGGGGAGGGTGTCACTCTACAGAGTCGCCATAGAGGTAGCAGCACAGCAAGTTCCAGCATGGCAGGACGGCCACTCACCATGGCTACTCCAGCTCAGCCCTCAAGGTTTTGTTTGACAGGTAAGAACCTTACAGCACCAAAGTAGTTGGCATGCTAGCCTGGTCCAAGCTTCCCCTCAAAGTTCCAGGGCTTCTCTCAAATCTCAGTCTTTGAAACAACTTTCAGCAACCTCTCTGGGCCTCAGTCTCCTCATCTGTGAAATGGTGATAAGGCCCACTGCCGCCAGGTACGACCCCACCATGCACAGCACAACCAGGACATGCCTCGCTTCCTCAGCAAGCACACGGTCCAGTCAGGGAGGCGCACACCTCCAAGCGAATCACCGAATGCCTCGTATGTCCTAAGCTCTGAATAATGTAGTGGAAACTGGAAATTCAGATCCATCTTAATAATGATTACGAATTAATAAGCATTTAGCATTTGTCACTTAATGCTCCTAATACCCCTATGAAGTAGATCATTTTAGTATTCCCATTTTTTCAAATTAGGAAGTTGAGGCTGCTCTAGTTTGGTTGTTGACTGTCCCTGAAGGGTCTATGTGGGAAAGGACTGATTCACAGGGTGGTGCTCCTGGGACGTAGGCGACTGTTTAGAGACAGGGGTCCTAGATCATTGAGGACACACCCTCATTAGGGGATTGTGGGAACCAACTCTTTCTTTTCCTCTTCTGCTTCCTGGTCATGAGATGAACAGGCTGCTTCACCAAGTGCTCCCCATCACTGTCATCCGTCAAGCTCTCCTCACTGACAGCCCCAGAGTGCTGACCCTGGCTGGTTTCTAGACAATGGTTGTCAACTACTGGTCTCTGTTCTGGCCACATCAAACCGGAGACTTCAGGCTTTCCCAGGGCACTCAGGGGTGTAAGCTGGAAGGTCCTTTCTACCTTGTCCTCTTCCTTTTCTTTTTCCCTTCTGCCACGCTCTTGTGATAGCAGAAGGCTGGCTGGGGAGGTCACTCTTTGAATAAGCTAAGATTTCGGTCACAGATTAGCCAAACCCAAACAACAGAAGCGGCCCAAAACCAAGGACCAAACTTCAGCTCTGATGGGCTGAATAAGTATGTTCGTGACTTCTCAGTCAACGGCCTCCAACCTCCCTGCCTTTCTCTAAAGACACCATAAAAGGAGAAATCAGAACAGAAAGGACCTCACTGCAGAGCAGAGCCACCTATTAATTTATAACAGTCCACATACTCTCGGCATTACTTCACAACCCGATTCTAGGGTCCATACGTGAGTATAAATCAGGACTGTGTGAAACTCCCAGGTCCAAAGAGAACTCACCACACAACACATAAGGAAACTTTGGCTTTCAGAGCCTCCTGTGTTGTTGCAGAGTATGCAGAAAGATTAGAGCAGGGGGTGCCTGAGTCATTATCTGAGGAGTCTTCCCATTTCATGGGGTGCTGAGACTGCAGGAAGGATCCAAGGTCACAGAGTTAATTAGGGAAACACCAGGATTCAAAGCTCAAGGCTCCGATTCTCCATATTTAAATGAAGTCCTGTTGCTCAGGAGGGCTGCTACCGCTGACAATAATGTATCATATACTTCAAAACTGAAATATAGACTATGTTGAATGTTCTTATCACAACAAAATGGCAAATGTTTGAGGTGGCAGATACACTATTTACCCTGATATCGTTATACAACGTGAACATGTATGAAACATCACATGGTACCTTATAAATGTATATACAGTTAGACGTCAATTACAAATAAAATAAAAAACTTAAATGTATTTTAAACTCATTTCTTAGAGAAAAAGGAGATAGGGTATTTCTGAGGAAAGAGAATTCAACAATGGAATAGGGAAGGAAAATAGGATTGAACACCCCTTTGCAAGGTACTACTGGATGTTTTATGTAGATTCTTCTAGTTAATCCTCATAATCCTTCAAGGAAGTTATCAGCACCACCAAGTCATACATGGAAGGAGCTGAGGCCAGAAAAAGCCCCAAAACTTGCTCACAATCACGAGGAAATGAGAACCCAGAGTAGAACCCAGTCTGACCTTCACGTCCTTCAATCTGACTTAGTTACATCGCAGCCAGAAATCTTTTCCTAACCCTCAAGACTTCAGGAATGGTCCCCAGGTGTCTCAGCCCCTGTACCAGGCTCATGTCTGGTCCTCCAAGGCCCTCCCCATGCGTACATGAAGATCGACATCTTCTGGCCAGGCTGACAGCCTCCTCACCCAGGGCCCAGGTTTCTGAAGACCTCTCAGAGCTCACTAAAGTCATGCTGGAGGACAGCCTGCCTAGGCTGAATGAGTTTGGAGGCTTTCACCCCATCCCTGGCTGAGAAACCTCTTATTAGCTTTTTATCAGGCCAGACCAGTTCAGCCAGTTTTGGTTTATGACAACCTTTTACAAGTTAACTAGTTGTTCCTTGTGGGCAAGAGTTTAGCTCACAAGGTAAGTATTTGTGGTTTTTCTGGTGGGGTTGTACACTGATTAAAGAGGGCCCAGCCCTCCAGGGCTGGTTTTCTTCCAGCTGCTTTGGGCTCAGCCTGCTCCTCCCTCCTGTGTCCCATGAGGGTCACTATGCTGGCTCCACTCCCAGTCGGCCAGTATTGTGGTACTCTGAGCCTCTGTGATGGAGCCCTGTAGATTCAGCCCTTGCCCTCTCCCATACTTCTTTCTCTTCACTTTCTTAGTGCATTTCAGGTGTGAAAGGCAGGAAGTGACTTGGCACTGGATGTAGCCAGCTGAGTCGCCTTCATATGTGTTCTGCCTGGCCAAGGACCAGGGAGACTGTTACAACTCATTTCCTTTCTTTCCCTGTCTTCCTTCTGCCCACTACAAGAGACTACCTACATACACACACACACATACACACACACTGACAAAAAGGCCCCTCAGCAAATAACGTCCTGTGGTACCCATGCAAATAATGCCCCTACTCTTCCCGATGCTTAAATGTGATCAGAGACACTTTCGATAAACATGAAAAACAGTATTTTCCCTTGATGAAAGTGAGTCAATTTCTCCTTGACAGGTTTGTATGTCACTCTTAGATCATCCCTTCTCTAGGAAAATTAGATCGGGGTTAAATCCATTCACTACTTTAGAAAGTGGATCTGAGCTGCCAAACAAAGGTAAGTAAGTTATAAATTCAAAAAAAATATTTTTTGAGGAATAAATGATAAATTCTTACATTTGGGTCTTGAAAACACATATTGCAGAAATGCAATTATTTTGTACCTCTTAAAAGCCTAACTCACGGAGAGCTATTACTTCTTTGAATATGTGGTACTTCAAAACAAACTGTGATATGGTTAAATATGGAATATAATTAATGACTACTGGTAACACCCAACGCTCTAACTGGTCTTCGAGTTTAAGAAAAACAACTGTGCCCAAATCAGCACTTCATTTTTCTTTCCATAAAGGCTAAAATGAAGTATAAAATTCATTGCTTTAACTATTAATAAATAGAAGCCCTAACTTTTCAATAACTTAAATTTTACTTTCTTTTGTGTTTAAATAGGAACTGAACTTCAGGCTTAACAGACTATTGCACACTTGCAATGAAGAGTTAATGTGTATTTCTTATCTTCTTTCTACATGTTATTAGACCTTCACAGCTTAGGCCAAGGCTGTAAAATTTATTTTTATCTTTAAAATTGAAAAACAATTGTTCTCAGCCACTCAACTGATGAAATAGGCTGCAGGAGCTTTAGCCTTTGAGGAACAGGGAGAGCAGGCATGCCCTACATGTGCAGACAGACGAGGACACAGCAGATATTATTTTGTTTTCTTCAGAACAATCCACTGAGGTAACTCCTGTTCAGTTTGAGAACTGTTCTGTGGACTGTGTTTTATCGTGGTTCAGCCTTTCAAGCATGGTCTTCCATGTCATACCTCTGCCACACACCCTCAGACTCTTCTAAAGAAGGTGACCTCAAGAGGAAAACAATCTCCAGCATCTGCTTAGGGCTTTGATTTTGTGGGTTTTTTTTACACATCCTAATACTGCAGGCACCTCCCTGCAGATGTGGAGGAGCCCTCCATCACTGACCTCTTGTTAAAAGACAAACAGCCAGAAACCAAAAACATGACCAGGAAGATAAACAGCTGCTCGGATCTCAGCTGCTCACCATAATGGCAACATCTTCTGCAACAAGTTCCAGCACTCCTCTTTATAAAGAAGGTTGGGTGCAAAAGTTGCTCTGTAAAGGCAGAAAGAGCATGGCACACATGCCAACCACCTGTCTCCCAGACCCATGACAGACATCACTAATCAATTATTGAATCTTTTCCTCTATGCCTGAAATTAATGCCAGAATTCCTCTTTTAAAAGGGGGGGGGGGGGTTCACTGATAAAGACTGATAGGTTGGAGTCTTTAATAAGTAAATGGACGCAACTTGAGACCATCATGTTTAGTGAACTGAGTCAGAAGCAGAAGGTGAAATATTGAATGGTTTCTCTGATATGAGAAACCCAGACCACAATTATTTCACAGAACTTATTGTGGAGAATAATGGGAACTGAAGGAGAGAGAGAGGGAGTGGGAGAGTCAAAAAGGGAGAGAGTAAAGATTTGTAATTTTGCCATAATATGTATATGCACAAAATACTTATGATCAATGTAAACTTTATGTATTGCACTTATACATATCAATAAAATGGAGATCTTTTTTCCAGAAGGTGGGAACCTGGCTCCAGCTCCAAACAGAGTAGCAAAGTTTCTTTGAAATACTGTCTTCAAACCCAATAGCCGTGACGTAAGCAGAAAGCCAGCAACTAAAAGATGCTGCTGGTGGTGCTGATGAGTGTGCACATTTCCCAGTCGTGAGCTGTGGGCCCGGAGAGGCTCTGAGCTCCTCCCATGTGGTGTCTTACGTAATTAATAAAAGATGATCCTGATGCTAACATGACCCAGGATCCAAGACTCACTTCTCAGATCCAACGTGTTTCACAGACAAGCACAGCGCAAGTCACATAAGACAGCTACATGCCAAGAGTGTGCTCACCCGCCCAGGACCTAAGTGTCACCAATTCTGCTGAGAAAGGAGGGCCTTTCTGAAATCCGGCACAGCCCTGGCCCATCTGTTCCAATTTGTCACTTAACCATATTCTATTTCTGAAAGTGCCACTCCAAAAAGCAGCAGTAACACATGTGCCCTAATCCCAGATGGACAGCACAGTTTCCGTGAAGGACGTGTGCTCTCTTTCTCCCATCTACTACAACTGTTGACAGTTTTGAGAACTATGAGGGCCACAGATTTACCCAGCAACAGATCCAGCTGCTATCAAGGGCTGAACTCAGAGAACTGCAGAGATGGAGGAATGCTCTGCGGCTTCTCCTGGGCCCAGATCAGACACTGGCATGCAGGTGAATTTGCCGGGATGGGCAAGCCTGTGGCTACAGACTCGGCCAGTGCCAATCCCAGTGCCATTTGTCTCTGGGGGTTTCTCCACAGATTCTGGGTGACAGCCTTACACAGCTGCCCCCAAAGCTGGGAAATGAGAAAATAATAAGAATAGTGATGAAACGAACAATAAAAATGAAGGCTAACAATTTTATTGGATGTTTAATAAGCACCCAGGAAATATGCCAAATGCTTCACACATACGCTCACACTTCAACCCCAAACTCTCCTACGACCTTTAATTTAGAAAGGCTGCTGATGTTCCCTCCTACAGAAAGGGTTCTGGAGTAACCAGGCGTGGGCTTCTCCCCCAGGATTTTGAGGAAAACGTTGAGCTGTCTCTCCCCATGCGCGAGCAGGAGAGAATTCCTCCTTGTTTTTCAGGTTACATGTCACAAAGACAAATGATCCATAGGAATATGCTTTGGACTATCTTGTGGAAAAGAGCTAAAAAAATTCTCCATTTATGACCATTATAGCTGCTGCTGTACTACTCCGGCTTCCTGTTTGCAGGGCGTACCTTATCACACTGTTATCTCTACACTATGAATTCACAAGCTTCAGAATAAGTCTTTTCAAATGCTTTCATCACTCAACTAACACACAACAGACTCAGAGGCCACGCATTTCTTGAGGGCAGAGGCTGAGTCTTACTCATCTCTGAATTCCACATATTTGGCATAAAACAAACAGCCGGTCATGTTATTTGAGGATAAGGGACCAAAGGGGAGAGGGAAAAAGAAGGCGAAAGCCACAGCGTTTTTTTTTTTTTCCCATTTTATTGATATGTATATGTGCAAAATTTAAGGTTTACAATGGAGCATTTTGTGCACATATGTATCTTGTCAAGGTGACAAGGACTTTCCCACTCTCTCTTTCTGTCCCTCCCCCACCCCTCCCCACCCTCCCTCCTCCCCCACTCTACCCCGGTTCACTTTGCTTTTCGTTTTAAGTTCCATAAGAGAGTCCCAGATCACAACTCTTATGGAACTTAAAAAGCCACAGCCTTTTTAGTGCTATCTTGTCAACTACAGTTGACACTTTCCCAACAGGCATTCGCTAGGCTCTGTAGGAGAGATCTGTTTTATTCTTGATGAGACATTAAAAACTGGGTGTCTGATGCAAGCGCTGCCTTCAGTGAGCAGAAAAGAGGACTGAGTAAAGCGTGAAGCAAAGACTTACAAGTCCCCAATGGCAGTCACAACCAACCACTCCTCCCCTTGTCTGCCCGCTTCTTGGGAAAACAGAAATGCCCATCAGTGATGCCATGGGAATGACCACTAAGATCTCTGCCCTCTGCCCTGCACCAATCGCCAGCCACTCAAAGCCACATTTTTCCTGTGCAAAACTGTAGATGCCAGAATGACAAGGCTCCTAGCCAAGGAAAAGACAAAAGCTCAGCCTAATTAGAGCATGCGGAGGGTGAGAAAGCTGAAGTTGGAGAGGCTGCGCACAAGAAAGGGGACGCTAGCAGAGGCAGCTGCTTGGAAGGCTGACGAGCAATTCTCCACTTCCACGACACGGTAACGGTGGCCAGGACAGGGCCACGGGGCCCAATGTGTGCGCCAAGCCTCAAGAATGCTCCTTCCAAGATGATTTCAGCTCAGAGTCTCAGAAGAAGAAAACTTCCATTCTGGGGCTGAGCTGCTAATGCCTGCATTCCATATGTCCTGCTTTTCAGCCAGCAAGAACAATGCCCAAGTAGCTCTTTCTGCCACTGCCCTGGGGCAACAAAGAGGGAAGATACCTTTCTCCCCCAAGCCCCTGAGTCTCCCCACAGGAGCAGCACTGTGGTGAGCCTGGTGGGGGAAATACTCAGACGGAATCTCAGTGAGCTAGACTGGACCCTGGCACAAAGCACATACTTAACAAGCAAAGGCCTCACCATGTTGGGTACAGCAGGGCAGAGCAGGCAGGCATCCCTGCCCTTGGGATCATGATGCCTACCTTGACCTTTGGGGCAGCAGCTGGGCCATAAAATGTTAATGTCATGAGACTTCAGATTCATATCCCAAGAATGCTGCATTCTAACTTTCTGGCCTCAGGCACCTGACGTCCCTGGGCTCTATAGAGGATTAAATTAAGGAACTTATTTGAAAGACTCTATGCAGAGTCCTTTCTTCCCGTGTGGCTACCAGATTTCGTGCCTGGTATTTTTTTTTTTTCCTTCTATATTCCACAGCCAGGAGGATCCACACATACATATAGCCACACACAGACACACACACACACACACACACACACACACACACACACACACACACACACGTCATCCTGAGACTTCCTATTCCCTACATCTCTCACCTCTACCGTCATAGCACCCTGTGGTGTAACGTTCACAGCACCCATGAGAATGAATGCCCTCTGCAGACTTCCAACTACGTAGCAATACTGCCCCGAGTCCAGCTTCTCGCTCTGAAATCCAACCTGCAGGAGGAGTGGTGCCAGGCTCTGCTTCCCCTAGTCGGCTCTTGGGGGTGATGGTTGATCACATCCTAGCCAGGGCACTGAGGCAAGAGACTCAGGAGACTCAGGGCTTCTCTGACAGCTGACTGACTACAAGATTCCCTGATGGCCTGACTCTATCTTGGTGGTGCAGACTCCTCCCCTCTACACACACCCCCAACTCCTTCAATCAAAGTCAATCCAGGTCAGACTTGCATTGGTGTGTGACATTCTTCCAGCCTGCTTTTCCCCTTATAAAGCTCTCTTGTGCTGAATTCTGCCTCAGCATCTGCTTCTTGCAAGACCCTGACAGAGAGATTTCTAGCATGCATTACTAAAGACGGGGAAGCTTAAGTTCAAGCACAAGAAAGTAGCTTGCTCAAAGTTACACAGCACGTGAGCCAGGTTTAGTGGTGCACCCCGAGCCCCGGCACTCTGGGAGGGCGAGGCAGGAGCATCCTGAGTTCAAGCCCAGCCTGGGCAACTTAGTGACTTAACGCCTGTCAATGAAAAAGGGCTGGGGATGTAGCTCAGTGTGAAGGTCCTGAGTTCAATCTTCAATAGTGGAAGAAGGGAAGGAAGAAAGGAAGGAAGGAATGAAAGAGCAAAAAAGGGAGGGAGGGAGAGAGGGAGGAAAGGAGGAAGGAAGGAAGGAAGGAAGGAAGGGCTATGATTTAGTGTCAGCTCTGTGTGACTCAATGCCACAGGGACTTCTCCCATCCCTTTTACAAGAAGCCTTGAAGATAAGCCAAGCATGGTGGCACATGCTTATAATCCCAGCACTTGGGAAGCTGAGGCAGGAGGATTGCCCTATGTTCAAGGCCAGCCTGGGCTACATAGTGAATTCAGAACTGGCATGGACTACAAAGCAAGATCCTGTCTCAGGAAAAAAAAAAAAATGTCTTGAATGTGGATCCTTAGGTGTTTCTGGAAAGCAACAGGCCTCCTCCATGTCCCCAGCTCTCACATCTGAGTAGCAATGGGCCAAGAATAAAACCTGAGCTTTTAGCATCTTAACTGCTGGTTCTTCTGCCTGCTCACCATTGCTCCAGGGCCAGATTGCTGCGCGATCCTGGCTAGAGTGGGCCTCTGCGGCTCGCCCCCACCAGCGGTGCCTGTGGAGTCCCAGCAGGTTTTCGCATCTAGCAAGTGTTTGGAGATAATCATTTCATAAAAGTTAATCCACCTGAGTTGCAGCCAGCTGAGACTGATAACTCCAAGTCTCCCAAAACACGAAGTTCAAACACAAAGCCACATTTCTTCCCAGAGATCTTGGCCACCTGAGTTCTAATTGTCTTCAGATGAAACCAAGCATTCACGTGTCCACATCCAAATTTTCTTGGCTTGCCCCAGCTAGATACTTCAGAGCCACTTTCTCTGGCCAGGAAGTCAGAAGAAGCCCAAGAAAGGGCAGCCACCCCTGTTACCATCACAGACCAAACACGTTTCCCTCTTATACCTAGGTGGCTGGAAAGTCACTGAAATGCCACCTCAGGAAAACCAATCAACACTGTCTAAATGGCTGTAGCAGAACACTGGAAGGGAAGACAAACAGCTCTGCCTGCCAAAGGCCACGAGAGGAGGGCAGGAGAGAATAGCTCAGTTCTCTGCATAAGTCCTCGGAGGACAAGGTGGGAGAGCAAATAGCATGCCTTCCTCCTGCTTCACAAGGCACAACGCCAGGCACGCTGGGAAACAGGCTTGCGTCTGTGTCATCCAAACCCATCGTCTGAAGACTGAAGTCTGTTTTATTTTAAGTTACTTACTGATGGAGCCTCTCTCGCTCTTCGTAACAACAGAGCAACAATCTGGTGGCTATAGCAGCAGCAGAGACAGAGAGCATGCAAGTGAGAAAAAATGAGTGGAGAGGCAGGAGGATCACAGGTTCAAGCCCAGCCTGGGAAACTTAGTGTCTTACCAAGACCGTGTCTCAAAGTAAAAACAATAAAATAAAAATGGGCAGGGATATAGTTCCGTGTGATGGCCCAGGGCTCAATCCACAGGATGGCAAGCAAACCAACCAACAAACAAAAAGGTGAGTGGGAACAGTTCAGTAGTTTAGGGCAGCACAGTCCTTCAACCAAGCCCCAGAAAAACTGCAAAGGCAGGAAGGAAACAGCCTATAGCTACTGTAGGCTGTACCATGTGCCAGGCATTGGGTGATAATTGATTTACACCTATTATGTTCTCTAATCTTCACAGAAGCTGTAGAAAGTTGATAATATTACTATTACTATTATTATTTCCATCTCACTGGAGAAGAAATTCAAGTTCAGAATGGTTAAGCAACTTTCCCAAGATGTCCCAGCTAATAATTGAAGTTGGGCTTTAAACATGTCTATGTAATATCAGAGCTGACACTATGGACCACGGCAATGCACAATTCCCTGTTTTTACTAAAATCCTATTGCACACCAGGTGTTTAATCATAAGACTTCATGAAATTCTTATAGTAACTTTACAAAGCACACATTTGACATATTTCTGAGAAGTGGGAATAATGAATTTAACAAAATCTACTCAGATCTACTAAGGGGGGAGAAGAGGGTCTCATATTGAAGCCACATCTGAGTGACTTCATACACAGAGAGCCTGCCTGAGGGAAACCCCCAGGACCAACTGAAGCTACTCCTTGCTCAGCTTAGGAGGGCTCAACTCTACAAAAGCAGTATTGTTAAATAATGAGCATTTTTGCAAGGTGCTAAGCACCCACCCCTCTGTCTGTACCATCTTTCCATAGCTCTCAGCTGAGCAGCTTTATCTTGGCTTCACAATAGAAAGTTCAAGGCTCAGAAGGGAAAGAATCCACCAATTGTCTGAGCAGAGATGGAGGACTGACACACGTCAGCCATATTGTTGGCCTATAGGATGTCTCACAAGAGAGCACAGGGAATGTAGCTCAGTATGAAGACTCTCGGCTCCAGTACCGAGAGAGAGAGAGAGAGAGAGAGAGAGAGAGAGAGAGAGAGAGAGAGAGAGAGAAAGAGAAAACATCAATCTTTCCACTCCACTAAAATATGCCTTTTGGCTAAAGAAACTCTTTAGGTAAATTCTTAAGAAAAATAGCAACAAGAGTTTTAGGGTTCCGTTTTGAGCAGGATCTCCTGAGAGAATGCTTTAGAAATTATGAGCAGTGTGGGTCACTCAGAGGTCTGGTCACTTTTCCCTCCAACTTGAACTTCCTCAGGCTGAGTCCTCCCACAGTTGGCCTCAGCCTCCCCAAGAAAAGTCTCGGCCCTTTCAAGTCAGCGAGATTTCAGCCACAGCGTGACCTCAGCCTCAGACTGGCCCTCTCTCTGTCGCCAGGCAGCCAGTCCTTGTTTTTCCTCCCATGATGATGGATACAACCTGTCAGGAAAGCTGGGAATATTTTTAGCTCCCAACTGATTTTTATCTAAATTTAACTTCGGGCCACAGCACAGAACCAGCAGACGTACATGTGGAGGGCAGCCAACATTTTCGTGGCGACACATCAGAACAGAGGCTTGGTATTCCTCACACGCCCTGGCTCTGCCTTCTGCTAAAATAAGGCCAATAGCTCTTCAGGAAAAGGATCCTGATCTTACAGCACCAGAGCTGTTAGACTAGACAGATGGCGGGAACCTCAGCTATTAGGCAGTCCCGTTTGAAAGGCAGGGAAACTGAGGCCCAGCAAGCTTAAGTAACTGGAACCATAAAGCTTCATCTTGCTTTTTCCATGACATCACACTGACCCTTGGGAACAGGGTGAACCAAACCAACAGAACGTCTGTGAAGGGCCATATCTTTTTATTCTATGTATCATAAAGTCAAATGTGCTGTGTCAGGGAGCTCACGTTTGTTGATCTCTGAACTCTAGTAAGCAGCGATGATTGTCTGGTTCAATGTATTTAATAAACCACAGAAAATGGACTTTTTCCAAGGTTCAAAGTCTAAAAAAAGTTCCAACTAAACAATGTGGTGATTCGTTCTTGTGGCCAGCACGTACGCTCCTGGGGAGCTTGCATTATCAGTTTGATTCACCTTGATAAACATGTATTAAATGACAGACTGTCCAAATAAGGAAACCAAAGCGTAAGTATGAGTAGAATTGCCAGGCCCCAGCTTAGTGCTGGGAGGAAGCAGGAGCCAATCCACAATGAAGTCAGATTGGCTTTTTCCCTTGGTACCACCAGGTAGTGGGCGAGGGTGGGCTGCCTTTTAGGAATTAGATGAAGTTAGGCCTGGTGCACAGACATGGAATCCCAGCACTCTGAGAGGCTCAGGCAAGAGAATTGCAAGTTTGAGACCAACCTGGACAACTTAGCAAGAGTCTGTCTCAACGCAAAAAATAAAAATAAAGTGCTGGGGAGGTAGCACAGAGCAAAGGCATCCTCCCCCAAAATAAATCAGAGGAAAGTTTTTTTGCATAGTCAGGCAATAAAAGGCAGAAAGAAATCCCCAAATGCCTAGTCACCTGCACAGAGGCCAGACTACATGACAGAAGATAGAGATACATAGAAATAGAGGAGAAAGAAAGAAGAGAAGCAGCACAAAATCACCGTGGCACAGTTGGCTGGCGGCGGGGGCCCTAGGATACCTTGAAGCAAGAGGCAGTAACAAAAGTTCAGGTTTTGGGAAAGGAGAACACAGAGATAATCTATCGGCAAGGCAGGACAAAAAGTGGCTCCAGCTGTCCCCCATTCTTCACTTTAATAATTTTGTGATGAAAGAGGCTGTAGTTGCTGGGCTGTGCTTACTTAAACTGAGAAATCACCATTCCCACAGGGACACGCTGAATTAATTACTACATGCCAAGACTCCAGCAGCACCAGGGTCCCCGGCCGACAACACATTTATTTTCACAAGCTGGTCACTAATGATAGAAATATAAAAGTTTGTTATTTGTGTACATTTGAAGACACATGATTGATATACAGGGAGTGGGGTGAAGAAAAAGGAGAAGGAGGAATGAGTAGAATTTGTAGAGAAGCACCCAGATACAGTTTTGTAGTTTTATTTATTACCTACTTTATTACCCACTAATACCCATTATATGTTCAGCACTGTGAGGTGTTGAGGGGAGCACAAAAGAATGGGGTAAAAGAAAGGTGTTGAGATTCAGAAAATAAATATGATAGGATTTTTTTATTCCACAAAACTTAAATTAGGGAGGTCAGACAAACACAAGGGAACAATTACACATAAATAATATTATGCACTTTAGAAGTGATGAAGATTAGTGAATGGGTTTTATTAAGTTGTGGGTTAAGAGTGTCCCAAAAGGAGGTCAGTCAAGGACGGCTTCTTGGGGGAAGAAGCCAATGGAAGGAGGTGAAGGCTTAGGCTAGCGGGAGTGGTTGAAAACAACAGTCCCTCCATGACTGACTGTGGGAATTTATGTATTTCAAAGGGGTAATGGCTGCCATGAACAATTAAAAGAAGGAAATAGAATATATAGAGAAGTCTGTTGGTATGTTCGACTGTTTACTGGACTTTCCTCCAACAGGTGCTTTCACACCCATCATATTTTACTATCACAGAACAGGCCCCACTCCCATTTTCACCGGTGGATGATGGGGTATCACAGAGATCACTGCTCTAGGTCTGCCAGCCTCCCTCAACTTCATTCCTCCTGCTGGATCTCACTGGTGGATGAATTTCATACTGCCCACAAACAAGTTACTAGCTTCTTTCTGGGCTACAGTATCTCAGCTACTTGTACAACTGCAGTACAGCCAGAAAATCATTATCATAGAGTCCCTCAGTTCCCATCACTACAACTGCTATCGCCGTCACCACAAACCCCGTCATCCAGGTACCACCCCACCATCGCCATCGCCACAAACCCCGTCATCCCGATACCACTGTCAGCATGACCATGAGCATGATCACCATCATCACCAGGTCCGTCACCGTTACCATCACCACCGTTAAATAGTAAGACTGTCCCTTACAATTTACTGAGAGTTCACTGTGGGCCTGGCACTGACGTGCGCTCTTGACTTGCTTTCCCTCACTAAATCCTCTCTACAACTCTTCAAGGGTACATATCATTTATTCCCTTCATTTTGTGGATGAAGTAATTGAGGTTTGGAGATGTGAAATCACACGAGTGGCTGAGTCTGGGGTCAAACCACATCTGTCTTTCTCCCACGCCATCCGCTTTACACTATACCCAACTGACTAAATTCCACCTCTGGCAGCTTTGCAGAGCAGTTACATGGAATTATTAAGCAGATGTTCTTTCTCTACTAGAATGCAGCATTGTTATTACAGAGGCAGAAATTGTTAGAGGATTTGCCATAATGTATTTCACATGCATATCATTAGAATTACTCAAGGGCACGGGAAAATATTCCCAGTAAAAAAAATCTTTATTTCTTTCTGGCATTGATAATATCATAAACCTACAATGTTCCCTGGACACTGTCTAGAATTCCTAGAGATTTTCTTGTTTAATTGGATTCGTACTCAGAAGTGAAAGGAGCTCTAATTTAGCATTTCCTCTGACTTCTACCTGACTTGGCCTTGGCATTTCACCAAATGAGCCCCAACCATGAAGACATGAAAAATCCCTGTGCTGTTAGTATTTCTAGCCCATTGTACAGATGCGGAAATTGGGGTGCGCGATAATCTCAAGCGACGCAACCTTGTGCCCTCACTTGAGTTCCAAGGAGGACCAGGCTTGCAACATGTCACACTTCAAATGACTTTAGAACATTCTGTGGATGTCTTTGCGTACCCACATTTCCTGCATGCTTTTCACCCCTACACCTGACGCCTTGGGCTGGGAACTCTGCATAGACAAACTGATTTCCCCGGCATCTCTTCCTGTATCAGTAGTGCCAGACTTAGGACTGGCTGGTACAAACTAAGTACGCAAGGGCAATGTAAATGAAATGAGTAATGATGAGACACTGCGGGCCACAACATCACCAGGAGAGGAGATCACGTGAAAGCTCATAGATATGAGCCTCCTCCTTCTCCCGGATGAAGAAAATGAGTCCGCATGTGTATAAAGAATTCAGTGCAGTATTATTTTGCAACCAGCAAGATCTGGAATAGTCCACATCTTCACTATTATGGTTAGATATACACGTTATCAAATACTCACAACATGAGATAGCATGAAGCTACGTAAAAGGCAGCAATAGTGAATGAACTGGCAAAGCGGGTAAAGATTTATTCTTGGAGTTTTAAAGAAAACTACCAAAATTGTTTGCAGCCTTCTAATGAACCACAACATATAAACTGCTATGTGGTATAGCTGTGGTATTAAAATTTCAGGATGGCATTAAGAAGGCTTCTTAGTGAAGCAATAATGAAAAGAAAATTGAGAAACACAGCTCTCATGGAATTCATGATGGACAGATATTAAAGATGAATGATACCAGTGAAAAGCATGTTATAGGAACATGGCACCACTTTGGAGAAACACACAATCTACATACACAGAGAGACGGCAATACATTCACACCAGTAGGAAAACCTAGAGACCTTATTTTTTGATAGTAGTCTGAGTCGTATGGTTACAGATTATTTTAATTTACTTCTTGCTTATCTGCATTTTTAGAAGTTGCTATAAGAAATATATCCCATACAAGAAAAAGAGCTCCATGGGTGTGTATTTAAGAGTCAGACTACTGGGGTGATCGGGGTGCTACCAAAGGAATACACAGGCAGTCTTTGGCTTCTGCTGCTTTGTTCTGTATTTCTTATCTTTCCTTTTGCCACCGTGCAACACGCATTCAAGTTTAATACTAAGCTGAGCTGTAACAGCTGTAGCTTTCTGCTCACGGTGACTTTTGTGACAGCCTGATTGCAGGGAGGGTGAGAGAGGACAGGGCAGGCTTGCATCTTCAGCAAGGCTTTCTAGGCCCTTAATGGCTGACTGGACAAACCCATCTTTTTCCCACTGGCCTCACAGGGATTCATCGCTCCTTCTCCTTTTGTAAGCTACCACCACGTGTCTATGTCAATAGGCTCCTCTTCCTACAAGGTTGGCTACAAGCAAACACGGAGTTTCTCTGCTTTGCTCTCTGCTTTGTGATGGTACTCTATGTGCAAGATGGTTCCCAATGATCAGCCCCTCCTAGTAAAGCTACCCCTCAGCATCCACGGATGAATTGGTTCTGAGAAGCCCCAAGGACACTAACATCTTCAGATGCTCAAGCTCCTTATAAGAAATGACTCAGTATTCGCATATAACCTACGCATATCCTCCAATATACTTTAACACATCTTTAAATGACTTATAATACAATAAAATATCATTTACATATAAAAGAAGTTATGCTCTATTGTTTAGGAAATAACGTGTGAAAAAGTCTGTACACATTTCATTCAGATAAGAATTTTTTTCTGGATATTTTGATCTGAGGTTGGTTGAGTCCACAGACATAGGACCCACGGACAGAGAGGCCAACTGAGCATCCTCCTCGCGTGCTGGGTCAGGACTAGTGTGCATTCAACAGAGAGTGACAAGAGTGGCAGTTTATGACTTTTGAGAGGAGGGCATTAAGGTTGCAGTACCTACCACCATGCCTCAAAGGACTTGCTTTGAGGAAAACCGTATCTGGAAGACACCAGGTGGAGAAGAGCTGAGGCCCCAGTGAGTGTGCCACTTTGGCAGTATATCCTCCAGGCCTAGCCAGCATCTGCCTGCCACCTCCAGCGAGGCACTGAACCAGAACCACCAACCAGGACACTTCTAGATTCCTGACCCACAGCAATTTTGTGAGATACACATTCTCTGTTGGGATAACCTGTTATGAATAGCTAATATATCTGTGTTTTCAGGACGCCGGCCCCCAACCCCAAGGGAGGCAAACACAAGTTAAAACAGAAGGAAATCACCAAGATTCAATGAGCCAATCACTTATCCTAACCTGTTTTTGAACTAAATTTCCTTATTCTTTTCTGCCTTCTTTTTCCGGACAAGTGTAATAATCAAACCAAATGCTGCCCTGCAAGGGCTGAGTGTGTCAGGTTTGCCTACCTACAATACAGTCTCATCTCATGGAAACCCTCCTTTCTGACAGGCAAGTGAGTACAAGCTAGGAGATCAAAGGGCCATTTCCTCAACCTTCCTAAAAAGTCACAATCCCAAAGTCAATATGATACATAGATGTACGAAACACCCAAATTCATTGTAAATACTATGTATTACATTTGTATATTAATACAATAGTGGGGGAAAATAGTTACAATCCCTTCCAGGGTCAATTCCACATTGTGTAATCTGCAGTGAGTTTGGTAAGAAACTAGGATTAGGTACATTTTAATGTTCTCCTAGCTAGTTTTCAACTTAAAACGACCCATATTAAAAGGAAAAAAAATCTGCGTTATCATTTTACTCTGTTCTAAATTTGCCCTTTAGTTTTAATGGTCTTTGATTGTTATTAATACTTCAAACTGTTGATTCTGACTTTTATTTGTTTTAGCTGCTTTTCAGGGCTTTAAGAAAGTTTTAAAAAGTTTTTGCCCATATTAAATTGACTATAATAATTTAAGATTCTTTTAAACTTTGCTCATGTTAGCCCATTTGTTGTTTTAACAGGTCTTAAGTTGTTTCAGCTGCTTTTCAATTTAATCATTTAGATTAAAAAAAGATATCGTCTGCTAGAACATTTCAAGAATGCAACTGCAATTATTACAGCACTTATACATTCACAACTGCTTTTAATATTTTAATAACATATAACTTATTTAGTTCTCATCTATTCTTGGAACATGACTTCAGAATGCTGCAAGGAGTGAAAAACAACTTTAAGAAACTACATTAGCCTTATGTTTTAATAGAGAGCCAGATAGAAACATTTTAAAAAGAAGAGCACAGGAAGATTTTGAAGATCTTGGCCCCGACTCTGTCTCAGTCACACTAACAGCTATTCTATCACTGAGACAAAACCATGTCACCTCTCCAAGCTTCAGCTTGGGCACCTGTGAAATGAATACAGTATCGAGTATTTTGGGCCCACTTCAGAAAGCAACTGGGTAGATGTTGGGAGAGCATGCCTAGTCTCCACAGTGGAATAAAGCTTATTTTCAATAAAAAGTTTTATCTCACCATAGTACACGACAAACCTACATCACTTTCCATTAATGAAAAGTCACAGTAAAATAAATACAAAAATGAAAAGCAAAGCACTGCTGTTAAATCCTGCAGTCACTACTGGTGGCTAGTTCTGTTTAAGAATAAAGCTGTAGGGCTTGGGGTGTAGTTCAGTCAGTAGAGCACTTGCCTTGCATGCTCAAAGCCCTGAGCTCCACCCCCAACACGTCAAAAAACAAATAACACCTACATACACACTTAACTGCCACAGCATTTCCATTGATGTTAAAAAAGAAAAGATAGAGTTTGGGGTTGAAGTTCAGCTGAAAAAGGAATTATTTTCTCACTATAGGCTCTAATGTTTTGCATGAGGTTTCCGGGTTCCACCTAAAACCAAGCAGTGGGCAATGGGAGTCCCACACCTTTAGGAAAACTGATGTAAGATGAGGACGGATGCAATGGAGAAAAACAGTTCCACAGCGTTCTAGGCATACGTATTCGTAAGCATTCAGGCCTTTTCTTTTAAGAGTTGTCTTTCCACCAATTCAAAGTGGACTGCATTGCTTTAAGAAACAACATGTGAGCCTATTTGAAATTTTTGTTACATGAGGAACTTCTAGGTGGAGAAAATCATTTGTGACGTAAAGGGGAGTCCACCTTGCTGGAAGGTGACATCCTCACAGTAGGGAGAAAAGGGACTATTTGGAGGAGAGGAGTTGCTGCAGTACAGAAATGCTCAAAGGATGGCAAATAACTGTAAGGTGGGTTTTTTTTTTCAACTTGGTTAACTTGTGGTTTTTACTACATTCCAAATGAACAAGAGTGTTTTATGAAGTCAAATGTTATACAAAATCCACGGCATTATGGAATTATTCCATTAGATCCTGATGTGGTTATTATGAGTCACTGCAGAATGACCCCTAACACAGTTCACCCCGATAATGGGAAGATGATTCATTTGAAGGCTCACCTGGAGAACCAGTAGTTCATTCAGGGTGACTCAGCAGGCTCCGAGCTAGGCAACTGTGAACCCCCTAGTCAGCATTTCCCAAAGCACATTCTTAAGAATGTTTGAAAGATCTCTGTTCAAACCACCACCAACCAAACTTAAAAATGGTTCAGTGATTCTTTTGGGACACGCTGGTTACAAGTCCTTCCTCTCAAAGATTTACAATTTGCATTACCATAGTAAAAGCTCTGAGAATTCCTATAATGAAAAATGTGTTGGTCTAGGGATGTAACTCAGGGTCAGAGTGCTTGCCTAGCATGCAGAAGCCCCATTTCATTGCTCAAAAAACAAAACCAAACAAACAAAAAGCCAACCAAACCAAAAAATTATCTTTGTTTAATCACATTTGTAACACTTGTTTACCAAATAAACTTTCACTAATAGCTGAGTAAAACTTCTATTTCAGGACATATTTACTAACAAGGCACCACCATCATGAATTTAAAAAGAATCAGAACAAAGAAAAAACTGAATAAGGAAGAATGCTCCATTTTTTTTTTAATGCTTTAGGGAATGATTTTGGATACTCTGCACTCTCGTTGTTCTAAATGAACTTAATGACTCCTGCTCCACCAGTGATTGTGCTGCCAACCCCTGAGAGCCTCCCAGACTTGGTCTTTCCATTCAGAATGTATACAGAAACTTTGAGCAAAGGATGGGAATCTTAAGATTAAAATGGAGCCAGGCATGGTGACACACACCTGTAATCTCAGCCCTTAAGGAGGCTGAGGCAGGAGTATCACATGTTTGAGTCCTATCTGGACAATATAGCAAGCCCCTGTCTCAAAGTGAAAAAGAAAAAGGCTAGAGATATAGCTCAGAGATAGAGCACATCAGGGTTTGATCTCAAGCAGGGAATAAGAAGATTATAATTAAGATTAAGATGGAGCCCCATTAAGAGGTCATCTCTTCATGTGGCTCAGAAGCAAAAGGCCCTGACGGAGAAGATGCTGAACTAATCCTGCTTCCTGCCACAGTCCACCTCCTCCTTAGAGTCATGTCCTAGGTTCTCTGTTTTCTACACTGATCTCAGCCTTTTTCCTAGAGGACATCCACATGATTCTGTCCTTGTTGACCCTGGAAGTTTGGTCGTACAGTTTCTGTCTCCCCAAATTCACAGCACCTATCTCTGGCTCATGTCAATTCTCCTGGGAAGAAAGTGGAATTTCTCCTCATGAAAAAACACCCTTATCACTTCTTCCCTCTACTGTCACCCAGAAATCACTGGTTGACAGGTGCTGAGCAAGAAGTACCTCATTTTTGGGCTCCCACCTCTCTCTGTGTCTCTGTCTCTCTCTCTCTCTCTCTCTCTCTCTCTCTCTGGCAGCACTGGGGATTGAACCAAGGGTCTCATACAAGCTAGGCAAAGGCTATCCTGATGAACTATACCTCCAGTCCCAACTCCTTCCCCTTTTAATAGGAACAACAGTGAGAGCCACTAATTCTTACTGAGCACTGGCCAAATATCAGACTTTGCAAATCAAACACCTAGGGTAGCTTACCCCATTTAACATGACAAGAATCTTATTGAGGTAGATACCACAAGTTTTCCTATGTTCACAGATGTGGGGAAAAAAAACATGAAGAGGTTGAATAATTTGTCAAATGCCAATACAAAGTAGTGGATCAATGTTTGTAACTAGATGATTTCTGATCCTCAACTATCCCGCTGTCTCTCCACACAAGCAATCCCTTCCTTGGGATCCTAAGGGAAAACCAATTTCCCAGTGGGCACATTTTATCATCTTCAAAAATATTCCATCTCGCGTACACAGAAATAGTTCCACAGAAGACAAACAGCCTCTTTCCTTTTATGAGACCCTCACGGCCAATTGTCTCCATCACAAATCTGCTTCAGAGGCAAAGGGAGCACAGGGTCATTTTCTCCACAACCATTTTGGAAACCAATATCCAGCTCTCAAAACCACCCCTCAGCACTCACGCACATCATTCTTACACAAAGCAAACACTCAGGCAATCTAATCTGTCTGAACATTTATATCCCACCCAATCATTTCGAAACTGTGGGTTCTGCCAACACTTTCTGAGGGCTCTTGAAAGGCAGTTCCCATGGCTCACTCTGTGTTGCAAGAAACTACAAATGTCAGGACTGCCAGTGGTTTATTAGTTCCCGCTGATAACTACACAGGGTAACACTCTGTTTGTTCCCACCACGGGCACTTCCAAAACAGACACAATAAAGGTCTTATCAGAGAGTTCTAGACTACAGCCCTAACATCCATTCCACTTGTGCTCTCAGAGCCCCACTGAGCTGCTCAGACAGGACTCTGCTGGCTACATCCTGCTGCGCAATGGAGGCCCAGCACTTTCAAGGCCCAAGGAGCCCCACTCTGTACCACTGCTGGAACCAAGGAAATCTGTCCCACTCTAGCCCTTCCATCATGAAAAACCAAGCATGATGGTGTGCTTCCCTACCAGCAATGGGCGCATGTTGGGAAACACTACACCGAAAGAGCCCGAACAACTTCCAGACCTATGTCAGGTCACAGTTATGAACCACTCACCCTCAATAAAGCTAGATCTGTCCGTCACTACCAATGCCACAAAAGTCTGAGGCAATCACTTCAGTGACCAGTGATGCCTTGGGCTCATTCACTCATTCTTTACTTTCCCTCTATCTCTCTTTCCTTCACCCTATCCCACTTCATTTTCTCTCTCTTTTCTCTTATTTTTACTGAACCCTTCAACAAGACGTCAGGTACTGTGCTAGCTGGCTGGCTAGTTGTTGCTCTCATGATGAACGGTCTGCAGGTCTGAACGAAGGGGAACTCGACAGACAGCTGTTGTTCATCTTGTCTTCTTCCTGAATGTCCAGGTAGATCCCTTTCCATGGCCTTCTGTAGCCACGGGCAGTCATTTGGCCTGACTCTTGAGTTCCAGCCAATGGAATATGGGTAATAGCAGGATATGCCACTCCCAGATACAGCCAGTAAAACTTCCCACAAACTCTGTATGCTTTCTCCCTTCCACGATACCCAGCTCCACAGGAGATGACGCAAGGCCCTAAGGAGCACTGAATCCATAAAGAGAAGGGGCCAGAGTCCCTGAATGACTATGTAGATCAGAGCACACCGCCCCACTTCCTTAGATTTGGGGGCTGCTTGCTATAGTACTGAGAGTTCTTTAATGAACACTCAGTCATAAGACTAAATAACTATGTATTTCTTATTTATTTCTGCAAGGCTTCTATTAAATTTTTACCCGAGTGGAAGGTCTCAAACTTGACTTAGTTCTTCACATAGAAAGTATCTGATAGGTGGCAACTTAGTACTATTTCTGTAGACTTTAACAAGGGTAATTTTTAAATAAACTTATATATACCAAAAGGCAGTATGACAAATCAGTGGACGAAAGATGAACTATTCAATAAGGAGACTCTTTTTGAAGGTTGCTAGAACAACTTAGCCACAAAATAACGTTAAAAACATTTACATTTATGGCTAACACTACCCAAAAATAAAGTTCATGAGGATGAAACTTAAATGCAAAAATAAAACCTTAAATCTTTAGAAGTATTAACAGGGAAGAAAGTATTACATACAAACAGTAGGGGGAAAAATCCTAAAAAGAACATCTGAGTCTGTAATGTAGGGTTCAGACAAGAGGTCCCACTTTGCAGATGCTGCCCAGTCTCTCTCCTCTGTTCTGACACTACTGTTTATTATAGTTTGGATCTGGGATGTCCCCTAAAAGTCTCATGTATTTGGATGTCATAGTAGCTATGGAACCATGTGCTGTTAAGAGGTGAGGCCTGGTCAGAGGTCCAGAACATTGAGTTTGACCCAGATTACTGGGGAAGGGGTGGATTACCTGGAAGGGGCGGATCAATGGGATATGACCTGGAAGGATATATGCTAGTTCTTCCCTTCCTTGGACTCTTCACTTCCTGTCTGCTATGCTGTGAGAATAGCTTTCCTTCAGCTGGGCCTCTGCCATGTGGTTCTGCCATTCCCAGCTGTCCATGAATACACTGAGACCTTCTGAAACTGTGAACTAAAATAAAACTTTCCTCTCTTAATCTGTGGGTGCTGGGTATTGTGTCCCAGCAATGAGAAAGCAACTAAGATACTACTATTTCTCTGTTCGACTTTAAAATAGACCTAATTAAGAACAATGGAGGAAAAGAACATGATCTGGTCTATGAGGGAATATGGTTGACAATGATATGCCGATTGTTCAGTCCAGCGAGACAGCCTTGAAGACTTCTGGGACAGTGGCACAGACCTGCACGAACCCGATCCAGCACACTCAAGGGAAGCTGACACAAATTATGAGGAACAAGTATTAATCAGCATCTCTTATTTCTTCTCAACAACTCCACAGGACCACTATTGCTGAGGTGAAGGGAGAAACATCCGGTTCTGACACAGCCCTTTCTGTCAGCCAAGTATTGGGCAAAAGTCTTTCCATGGTTTCATATCTATTTATTCCTTACCCTGGCGCCATTAAAAACGATGAGTAAAAGGTGACTCAGCCCTCCATTTTTCAGTAGCCTCTCAAATTATCTTTCCTTTATATGCAACTAATGCTTGACTCTTAAAAATCTGTTAAAAATCCACAATACAAATTCTGGGGCTACAAAAAAATGTTTAGATTACAATTATTCGAAGCACAACATAAAAATGTACTACTGAGGCCCAGTAAGCTTTGATGTCAATATAAATCAGCCAATCAGTCATGTAAATATTTAGTCATTTATTTCAATAAAATTCTTTCTTGGAATACTCATTCATGAACAACAAGGGCCATGATACGATCACTTAAACTACGGGTGCCACCTTCAATGCCTACAAATAAGACGTGGGTGTTCTTAGGTGATTTCAGCTCACATAATTCACAAAGATGCAGTGGGAACAGAAATGAGGTACAGAGTAAGTACACGGATGTTCCACTTAGAAAATGACACAAGATGATGCTGAGAGTCATTTTTTTTAAAGACAGGGCTTCACTCTATAGTTCAGGCTGGTACTGAACTCACCATAGAGCCCTGGCTGGCCTCAAACTCACAACAATCCTCCTGCCCCAGCCTCCCGAATGATGGGATTATAGGTGTGCACCATCATACTCAGTTTATTTGGTGATAGAGAATCAAACCTACAGTTCGGAGCTCACCAGGCAAGCACTCTCACTCCTGAGCTACGCCCACAGCCTGATGCTGAAACTAACTCTGAATATATCCTAAGCAGTTTTAGCAAATCTCAACTGTGCAGAGCTTGGTTTTCTTTAACTACAGACAGACACCTCCATATATATGTTATCAAAATAACATTAAAAATGGAAAAGACTTCCAGAATGTTATAATGAAAATAGTGTCATGGAGCCATAACTATGAACACAGTTCTTCTGCACCGATTTCATGTTAATCTCTTTCACAAGATTCACTGGCTATTTTCAAGAAAGAGACTTGTCTGGAAATGGGAAATTCTATAGGGAAGAAGCATCCTCGGTAGCACAGGCATTATGTCAAGCTTACCAGTACATTTCTAAAAATTCTTATGGCTAAAGTTTAGCCTGAATGAGAATCTGTTCTCAAGACCAGCTCTGGGCTGTGCTGAAGTCACATGGCACCAGATTCTGCGGGAGCAGGGAGCAGTCACTTAACCCTGTCGTCACTTCTGACCTGTATTCTGGTTTTTATTCTTATATCTCCAACTCCTTCTAAGTAGCTCCCTTCTAACAACCCAGTGTTACTTCCAACCAAATAACTCTAAAGCAAAACTAAGAAGGTCACAAACAACAAATTAGCTCTCCCTCCTCCCAACGGAAAGGGAGGCAGTCATGTGATACAGGTAGAACGCCCCCATGACCCCCGACTACGTACTTTAAAGCTCTGAAGTTGTCCTCGGCTTCCTACACCGATCGCACTTGGTGAATACGAAAGCGTTCCTGGGCTGTTTTTCTCTCTTACCTCACATTCACCCTGACTTCCAGCTTGCAAGTCCTCCTGCATTCACTCTGAGGAGGAGATACCCATATACATCGCTGTTTGTTTCCACTCAGTAAATTCTACTACTGAGAATGTGCCAGAACCATATTTCCCCTTTTTGCTGTAAAATATGCAGACAATATTTTCTAAATATAATATGACACATTTTCATTAACAGATATCTTTTCATTCCTTGTGTCCCATTGCCCTAAAGTCCTCTACCTCTTAAGTTGAGGCACTTACATCTTCCCTCCCAGGAAGGTCAGATACAGCCTAGAATCAAGCCATCTGGCCAATTCTTGATATTTTCCCCCCTATAATCCTTGATGTTTAAAGGAGTGTTTTCTAATCCCTGATCCCAGGAGTCACAGGGGAAGGACACAAAGAAGCCAAACTGGAGAACAAGCTGGGATCTTAACTGACTATGGTGGATCTCAAAAAAGGATGTTTTTTAACTACATAAAAGGAAAAACTATACCTGAAACTTATTTTTGGTGTATTTTAAAGTATGGTTTTGTAAGCTGCATCTGGCCACATGAGTGTACTACGGCTCATCTGAGTCTACTGCCTATTTTTTTTTTTTTTTTGTGGTGGTGGCACTGGGCATCAAGCCCAGGGTTTCCACATTGAGCTACACCCCCAGTCCATGTTTTAGTCCTGATTTTGAGACAGGGTTTCGCTAAATTGCTAAGACACCCAGGCTGGGTTTGAACTTGAGATTCTCCTGCTTCTGCCTCACAGAGTGGTAAGATGACAGGCCTGCACCGTCGGGCCAGGCTATTTCATGTATTTTAAATCTACTACAAGAGGCACATTTACCTTTGACAAAAACTGAAACTTACACCACGGTACGCTGCAATGAAGTGGTGGTGACGTTTGTGATACAAACAAGTTCAGATACGGTGTGTTTGAGGCTAGGAACTACTTTGCTCTTTAAAAAAAAGCAGAACATTTTCTTACAGTAATTGATCAAAATCCATATTACCAAGACTTTCTGACAAAATATGTCATTCCAGTCTAAAACAAATGAAAAAAAATTTAAAGTAGAATTTAATCCCTTTCTCAATAAACTGCGTTTGTTACCAGTCATTTAAAAAGAGCTATGACCCTTTCTAACTCCCCCGGAAACACTCCTTAGGGTGAATATTCTCCACAGCAGTGACCACCAGCCTTTTTGGCCCCAGAGACCAGTTCTGCTGATCTGACAGGAGGTGGAGCTTAGGCAGCAATGTGAGTGATGGGAAGCAGCTGTAAATACAGATGAAACTTCTCTTGCTCATCCACTACCCACCTCCTGCTCCTGCTGTGTGGCCCAATTCCTACCCAGCATGAGCCAGCAGCCTGGAGACCCCTGCTCCCAAGAAAAAGAAGCCTGTCTATCTTCAAAGAACTTATCTGTCTTCAAAGCCCCTCCAGGTACAAGAATTCCTCTCTAAAAGTTTCCATGTGCTTTTCCATTAGTATTCAGGCACAAGAACTAATCGAAATGATGGTTTTAATTTGCCCTTGGGAAGTCTGTGCTGTGCTGCGGGGGTTTTTTGTTTGTTTGTTTGTTTGTTTTCCTGACCGCCTCAGCCTTTGTTCTCACAGAGACACTGATACCAACAAGAATAACCAGTAACAGCATGAAAGTCACAAAGAGCTGGTGTCGAGACAGGCTGAGCATTCCTAGCCCCAAAAATCCAAAGTGCAACATGACATCATGAGTGGTGACTTCCACACCTGACTTTACGGCACCTGTCTGAGTCAAAACGCAGAGGCACAAAAAATGCCATACAAATGAACTTTAGACAGAGTTCATGAGGTGTACATGAAACATAAATGAATTTTGTGTTCAAACTTCAGTCTTGTCTCAAAGGATTCCTCATGAAGTGTATTCAAACATTACAAATTTAAAAAGCTTAAGATCCCAACCACTTTTTCCCAAGGAGGTTACTCAACCTGTTTCAATCTGCTGAGGTAAAGGGAGATTCAATGTAGACCAAAAGCCATAGCCAAGAAATGAGGGCTTTGGAGTGGGGATAGTTATTAAAAAATCTAATTAAAAATGAAATGATTCTTCTAAGAAACTCTTTTGCAAAAGGCAGACCCTGCCGTTCCTTCAAAGCAGTGTTTTTAAAATGTGAGATAGCTTACATATTAAAATTAATTTTATCACACATCTATACTCATTCATTCCAAGGAACATTCATCAAGACAGTTAGACGTCAGGTCCTGTTTTGGCAAGAGGAGACGTGGCGGTGGACAAGACAAAGGAAGAGATCACTCTCATCCACTCTCGTGGGGCCTTCCCTTCAGGCACAGAAGTAAACCAACTCCCCAGACTCCAGATATTCACAAGTGCTAGGAAGACAGGAAACAGGGCAGTGTGACAGCCGTGGGTATGATAGCAAAGCACTCTGGGAGCAGGTGACACCTGATGAAGGACCCGAATGACAGACAGGGAGCCCGAGGATGATCTGGGGTCAGAGCAGTTCAAGAGGCACCAACAGCAAGAGCAAAGGCCCTGCTGGAGGAATGGGGAGAAAACCAGCGGCTGGCAAGACTGGGGAGAGGACGACACTGAGGGCACAGGTCGCTGAGCACACATGGCAGGGGAGGTTTATCAGGTTACGCAAGTTGCCATAAAAAGAAAACAAACAAAAATCCACCCATAGACTGGGCAATTTAAGCAATAAAATAATTTGCTTTCTTCTAAGTATGGGAGCTGGTAAGATCAGGATGCTAGCAAAGATGCTTTACTCAGAAGTCTCTTTCTGTGGCTTGTGGTTAGCTGCCTCTTCTCACACTCAGTCCTCTGTGAGTTCACGCCTTTTTCTCTATGTCCCAGTCTCCTCTTCTTATAAGGACACCAGCCAGATTGAGTTAAAGCTCACAATTCTTTAAAGGCCCAGTCTCCAAAAACAAAAACAAAAACAAAAAACAAAAAACAAAAGTAGTAACTGGAAGTACAGGGAGTTCGGGCTTAGATGTATGAACGGGAAGGGGGCACAATTCAGTCCTTAATAAAGAGTATAGAAACAAATGGAACTCTGTTTTTTTCTTCCCCTCAAACACAACAGGAAGGCAATGGAGGGTCTGACTCTGAATGAATGCCACACACGGCAAGTGCCTGCTGCACTGTCTGTAGCATGGCCACGGGAGTGACAGCAGCAGGCAGCATGTGAGGGTGGTGGCCCAGAGACACAGAAGAGAGGACAGATGACCCAGGACAAAGAAAAGACAGGTCTTGCTGACCGACTGAACAGAAGCCATAAAAAATAAAAATGATCCCTAAGTATTTGGTTTCAGTACCTGGGTGGTCAGAGTGTCATTTACAGAGACAGAAACTGAGCCCACCATGTCATACACACATATGGGGAAAAAAAAGAAAGCATCACAGATGATGCTACGACCATCATTTGTAAGCCAAGAAAAGGAACATATGGAGGTGAAAAGCAAAGCTAAGTGCACTGTTGGAAAGAAAATCAGCAAACAGACCATGAAAACCCAGGACAGACTAGGAAGGGCAGGGAATACCACACTCTTAATAAGTTCAAAAATTCTGGAAGAGGTCAGATCCTAGGTACACCCTTGTCTGAGAACACCAGATGTCTTCTAGGATCCCAGGATTTCTCTCAGTCATAGAACGCTTAGCTGAGCTAATGGCCAACCCTTCCTTCAAAGACTCCATTTTTAGACCTCTGTGAAGCTGGGTGTGGCCCCACAAGGCACTGTGGCCAACAAAATGTTAATTGAAGGGTCCTATATCACCTTCATGGAAATTTCTAGTTAAAAGTAGCCGTTCTGTGCCCTTTCCACACCACCTTCCCTTCTTCTCTTTCCTACCTCCTGAAACTGAAATATAATGGAAAGAACTCACGTCAGAGTTGAGGACCAAACCCTAGGAGTTGGAGGGGAGGGGTGCGAATTAAAAACTTTTCCAGTCTAGGGCAGAGATACCTCCGGATTATCTTCCCCTGAAGTTTTAAGTTAGGAAGAAATCCACTTCTATCTTGTTTAAGTCACTTGATTTTGGGTCTCCACTACTTTAATACTAGCTAAATCTGAGCGGAGACAATAGACAAAGGATAATTGGCACATTGTGGTGGAGACAATTACATAATGTTTCCAGGCAATTTTTTTTAACTTAGTGATAACTAGTTTCTAATGGGTCTCTCCCAGTCCCATGGTATAAGAGAGTCATAAGGTCTGTGTTGGTTTCTTAAAATGAAATCATGCTAAACAGATGAGAGGTGGGTGCAATTATAACAGCAAAAGTACTAAGCTTAAAAGAAGGCAGTGGTCCAAGCACCACTGTTCGAAAACCACTGCCCTAAATGACAGCAATGCTAGCATTATGCAACTGGCTGCTCTCTGTGGTCTATCAAATAAAGTACTTCCCCAAAATTCTAGGGAATGTATGAATAGTTAGTAGCTGCAAGGCGAAGACAAACTGTGGGGCGTCCATCTGAAAGAGCATGTGACAGGAGAGGGCTTCACCAATGGGGCCTTTGTAGGTAGCCTTTCTAGATGAACCCACGCCAGAGAACGCCGGACATCTTCCAGAATCCCAGCATCTTCCACAGTCATACAATGTTTAGTTGAGCTAATGGCCAACCCTTCTAGGACTACATTTCTAGGCCTTCCATGAAGCTGGAATGGGGCCTTTCTAGATAACCCTAGCAGCACGGCCTGCATATGTACTTTCCTCTTTCACACCCAGCTTTTCGTTAAGAAACAAAGTAGAGATAAAGCCATATATATGTGGTCAACTGTGGTGTTAGGATCATTCGATGAGGGAACAACAGGCTTTGACAAATGGTGCCAGGACAACTGTATAGCCAAGTGGAAGCGGGTCCCCACCTCACACCATTTACAATGACTAAAAATGTACCAAAGAGTTAAATGCAGAAGTTAGTCCTGTAGGGCTAGAGGAATAGCTCGGCTGTTAAAACACCTGCCTAGCAAGCTCAAGACCCTGGGTTCAATTCCTCAGCTCCACATAAGCAGGGCACAGTAGCACACGCCTATAATCCCAGCACTCAAGAGGCTGAGACAGGAGGACTGCCATTAGTTCAAGGTCAGTCTGAGCTCCATCGTGAGTTCAGGACCAGCCTACACTACAGACAGAGAGCTTGTCTCAGAAAGAAAGAAAGAAAGAAAGAAAGAAAGAAAGAAAGAAAGAAAGAAAGAAAGAAAGAAAGAAAGAGAAAAGAAAGAAGAGGAAAGGAAAAATAAGTAAAATAAGTTATGTGAAAAGGTAAAATATGGAGCAGTGGAAATACCTCCTAAGCACATATCTTAAAGTATCCATAATAGGTAAAGAATGGTTACAACTTAACAATAACAATGTAGGCAAAGGATCTGAGTGGACATTTTCCCAAAGAGAACACGCAATAGTTAGCAGGCACATGAAACAATGTTCAGCATGGTGTTAAGACAAAATAAAACAAAACTACAATGAAATATCACTTCACTCACCACCAGGCTGGCTAAAACTAGAATGATAGGCAATAGCAAATGCTAACAAGAAGCGAAGAAATTAGAGCCATCGTTCAATGTTAGTGGAAATTTAAAATGGTGTAGCTATTATTAAAAACAGTTTGGTAAGCTGGGTGTGGTGGCACAGGCCTGTAGTCCCAGCACTCAGGAGGCTGAGGCAGGAGGATTGCTATGAGTTCAAGGCCAGACTGGGCTACTCAGTGAGTTCAGGACCAGCCTGGGCTACAGAGTAAGACCTTGTCTCAATCAAATCAATCAATCACATACATACATAGTTTGGCAACCAGACATGGTGGCTCATGCCTGTAATCTCAGCATTATGGAAGGCTGAGGCAGGAAGATTGCAAGTTTGAGTCTTATCCGAAGAACTTAGTGAGACCTTGTCTCAAAATATAAAAATTTTTAAAAAGGGCCGAGGAGGCAGCTCAATGAGGAGGCCTTTGGTTTAATGCCCAGCAACGGGAGAAAGAAAGAAAAGTAGAAATAACATAAATGCTCATAAGCAGACGCAGGGGTAAAGAAAACATGGTATAACTATACACTGGAATATCATTTGCCAATTAAAATAAGTGAAGAACTGATACATGCTGGGAGATGAAAAATCCTTGGAAATATGCTAAGTTAAATGAAAGAAACAAATCACAGATGGCCATGTATTGTGTATGCCAACTACAGAAAATGTCCAGGACAGGAAGCCTCACAGAGGAAGCAGATCAGCAGCCGCAGGGGACAAGAGGAACCGGGTACAGAGGTTTCTTGGGGGCAGGATAGTGATGTTCTGGAATTAGGTTGTGGCAATAGCTGTGCAACATCGTGAATTTACTGAAAACCACCAAATGACACACTATAAAATAGCATAATGGTGAATGTTTTGTTACTGAGATTTTATGTCACAAAAATGGATAAAAAGAATATCAAGAGAAAGAACAGCCTTCCCCTCTCAGACCAAGGTCAAAAACTGTTTCTATCATATTTCAGTAAGATTTAGGTACATTTTTTAAAAATGGATGTGAAATATTTTTAACTTAATTTGAATGCGATTATTCTGAGAAAGTAGCAGCATCCAAGAATAATCTATACCTCTGCAAGCAGCAAACAGGTTAAAGCTGGGGAACTGGGCAGGCCTGCTGTGTTCAACCCCTGCCTATTCCAAAGAAAGACCTGTCTTACAGACTGGCCCAGGAAGCTACTGGGAGAGAACCTCTGAGCCCTCAGCACACTGCCCTGATAAGAGTGCCTTTGGATACCTGTGACCTTGAACATGCTGTACCAGCACTACCAAGAGAGTTTATCCCAGCAACGTGACTTATGGTGAAGGATTGGTTTTGTTCTGGTGTGGGGGAGGCTGTGGGGACTGAAGTCGGAGTATCTGAGGTCAGTCACATGAATGCTACCTGCCTACGTGACTGACCCCAATAAAAGCTATGAGCATCAAGGTTCTGATATGCTCCCCTAGTCCATAAAATGTCACATGAGTTGTCACTCATCGCTGCTGGGAGAATCAGGCACAGCTCTGTGCAGATCCACGGGTAGGGGAATCCTGGAATGTCATGCCTGGTTTCTACTGGACTTTGCTCCCTGTGCTCTCTCCTTTTGCTAATTTAACCTGCATCTTTTCATCGCAATAAGCCACAACTGTGACTAGAAAAGGTTTCTAAGCCATGTGACTCTTCACAGAAAATCATCAACTCAAAGGGTGGTCTTGGAGACCCCTAGCTCAATCTTGGTGCTTCAGTTTGTTGCCACGGGGGGTGAACTTCAAGTATGAGTCAATCAGACACTGAGTCACATGTGAGAAAGATGGAAGCTGCAGCCACGTGGCCACTGCTGTGACTGGAACCAGAGGGTCAGCTCACCCCCAGGAGGTCCCGAGTACAACTGTACAAGTGGATACTGAGGAGGCTTTCAGCAGCTCACTGGCCAAAGAAAAGGAGTCTTAACCAAGAAGCGTGGCTTTGCCAGGCAGGTGTTCTAGAAAAGTCTCCAAGAACAAGAGAGGCAAAGTTATCCCCAAGCTTGGAGGAAGACAATTTCCATCTGAGGAGCGGCTGCAGAAGGACTGTAGAAGGGATAAGGAAAAAAAAAAAAAAAAGATGGTGCTAAGTCGCATTCCAGATGGGAAAACACCACCAGCTAAAAAGCTTTTGAAACTTAGGCTTACATTTCAGACTGACATTTCTGAAGACTGCTCCACGAAGGGGACCTTCAACGTATTTGGGAAATATCTGGTTAAGTGACTCTAGATAGCTTTCTTTGCTTTTAACTGCGGGACCTCTGACAGCATTGGGATGCTAATCTGTCCTAGGAAGCTCAGAGTATTAGAGCAGTTTCTATGGCAGCAAATTCCCTTTTCAAGCAGGATTTCAGAGATGTACTATTTTATCAATCAACAATAAAACATGCAGTGGAACTGAACACCACACCCTGAAAAACAGAGATGCATTCTCCTGTGAACCCCTGTTGCATTTGCACCACTTTGTGTATCTTAATTTTTTTTGAGACAGGGTCTCACTCTGTAGCCCAGGCTGGTCCTGAACTCACTATGGCACCCAGCTTAATGGTTTAGTAAAAACTCTGGGCAGCCAGACGGTGTGTATATGGGAATGGGTGTAGTCTCTGAAGAAAGACCAACCTAGCTACCACCTCAGACTCCCTGGATTTAGTGATCACAATTCTCAGGGTCATTATGAGGATAAAAATGGGGATAAAATACTTGAATAGCTTAGCACTGGTCAGAAGAGAAGGTACCAGTACAGATAGAATTCCCTTTCTCTTGTATCTCAGAGCCTTCACGCCCTTACGCGTCTCCTTGCAAGGAAGGTCTTCACATTTCCTCCAGTGACGACAGCAAAGCGTGTAAGCCCATCAGCCACATGCAAAGGTGGTGGCCATGAGCTAACTCCAGGCAGTGAATGGGAACTCCAGAAGGTTCGACTGGGAACAGGCTGTGAGGGAGGCCCTTCCTAGTAGGGCAGGCCCCAGAGGTAGCAGCACATGTGAGCATCACTCGGCGACTGAGGTAAAGCTTTCCCTGTCCTCACCCACTTCTCCGGGACCAGCCCGCTTCCCGCTGAGGGTTAACTGTGCTAAGAACGTAAGGATTATTACATCTTCGGCGTTCCTAAGGGATCGATTGGGCAGTTTATTGCAACAATTGCATTAAGTCTTCCAGGAACTCAATTAACAAATAAACAAACAAAAAAAGGAACTCAGAAGGGTAGAAAACCATTGAAGGCCAGAGCTAGTAAGTGACAGAGTTAAGATTGGAACCTCTTGTTGTCTGGCGCCAAACCCAGGTTAACCACAGCCCTCGACTCATTGCGAACTCCCTCCTCCCTCATTGGGAGCGGCCTCTGTTCCCCAGCCCTGCAGACGGGCCTGGGGCAGTTCTGGAAAGACAGTTCACCCACATCCAGCGCCTGGGGTTTGCCATAATTGACTGTCTCCATCTTCCCATCATCCCAGCCTCACATATCATAGTGCAGGGGGTCCTTTGAGATTCACATGTGGCCCCTGTGGACTGGTAATGACTTGGGTTGGAATTTGTGCTGTGATGTGCTGGGCAAAAAAAAAAAAAAAAAAAAAAAAGTTTAACAGCAAAATGTTCTGTTCCAGGTTGGTACGTGACTAAACATGCGATTCTCATCTTCCAATTACCCATCACCTCCCAATCACAGGGCAACATCTCCTACCTCTTTAGGGTTTTACCCAAAATCCTTATCCACAAATATTTAGCCACCTTCCTCCAGCAGGAGAGTAGTTGGGGAAAGAGGTGAAAGTGAAATGTGACACACGGGGGAAGAGGTGTTACAAACTAGTCTGTGTTTACCACCCCAGCCAAGGAGAGAAAACAGCCTTTGTTGGAAACATGTACTTGATAGCATCTGGATCCACTTAGTAAGCATATTTACTTCATAACAACACGAGCTCATGATGCCAGAATGATTAATGACCTCTTACATTCTGCCACTCTTTTTTACATATATCTGCAAGTCTGTTAGGGAGATTAATTATCCGAGATGGGGCAAATATGTGTTTTGGTTATTTCTTTTTAGCAGGGACCTTACACTGAAGACACTGTACCACAGACAGGATTGGAGAACACTGGGAACCGCCCCCCTCCCTGGCATCTGCAAAATTAGCTGCACCTGAGAACTCTGAAAGTCATTTCAAGATTCTTAGGTAACGGGCTTGTGCTTTTCCCAGAGGAAATACAGACAGAATCCTAAGATTGGGCAAAAAACTAGAAAAGAAGAAAGAAAGCTTGGGCTGAAATTTTAGTGATAAGACTGAGGAATTTATTGCCAAACACATTTTAGGAAGGATAATATACATTTTAATGACACTGGAACAGAAGTGCTGTTCTCTCTGTGGCAAACTTCAGCACCAATGATGTCTCTCTTGGACTCCAGCCAGAAGGACTGAGGGTCTGGAGGAGCAGCTGTCCTAGCATGTCCATCTCTGACAAGACACAGCACACAGCTCCCTCCTCCTCCTTCACCTCTGGCCTGGGGGTTGCTGCAAAGGAATCCCAACCAAAAGCCAGGCTGCTCACAGCCAGAAGGGACAGAGTTTGTACCATGGCTCAGGAGGAAAAGAGGAGCTTCAGCCTGTGTGTGGTCGGTCCCTCCTGTTTGCCTTCCAGAGCAAGTTCACCCCCTGGGTGGTTTCTGGGATAAGAGGGCCACCTCAGGAGGCATCCTGCCCATAAAAGGCCAGGAACTGGCAGCTGGGCTGGTTTTTCTTTTTAGTCTTTAGTGATCCGCTTTGGAGATGTGCCCTTCTCTACTTCTTGTCCTCTGATCCTGAAAGTCATAACTAGTGTGGACAAGGGAAAAGTAACTGGATCCAGAGACACTGATGATCCACAGTGGAGCAGCTGTTGGGTTCTAGTGTTAGGAATTCCACCAGGAGTCTTGAGGCACAAGACCCAGCAGTGTGGAGGAGCCCATATTGCCCAGTGGTGTTTTCTAGGTAAATATTCTTCAGTGTAACCATGCCAGAGTCACTTCATCAAGCTGTGACTAGGACATCAGTAAAGTACCTTCCCCGAGGACTCAAGCCACCAGCCCAGGACCTTGCTATGAGGCAGTGCCACCTCGACGAATGTTTGACTTCTGTGAGAGACTTCTCAGTAGTAAGGCAAAAAATGCTAAAATTGAAGACTTTGGAAAAGACAGCACATTTAAGACCCAAATGCCAACAACTTCTATCAGGCCCACTGCCCTTCAAAGAAACAAAAACAGAAAATACCAAGCAGAAGCCTCATCTCCAGTGTGGTGCTCTGTCCACAGAACTGGTCTGTGCAAATTCCAAATGTATTTGCTCACAAATAACATGCTACTCACTGCAAATTGAGAGGTCATTTATCATTTGTCTCCCTATTTCCACTGCCAGAGATTTGCAAGAACTTCACCATGCTGACTGCCCACCTCCTGCCCCCACATTCTCAAATGGGAGTTTGTGAGGGCCCAACCTGAAGGTTCAGCCACTGTCCTGGCTGAGTTGGGGAAGTGTGGGATGTCTGGTACTGGAAGTACGGGAGTGTCTGTGTGCTCACTGCCAAGCATTTGGGGATCATTTAATAAACACTTTCTAGTGCTGCCCCCTGGGTCTGCTCCTTTGTGAGAGAGGTTAGGGTCAGAATGGCGAAGATACATGAGAGGTCCCATAGCTCATTGATGCAGACCTAACTCCAAGGGTGAGCAGGGCTGCCATTTCTAGGGATCAAACCAGGACCTTCCAGGGAAGCACGGGATGGGCTATGGGACCCTTATGAGCCCTTCATACCATGAGAGATGGTAGGGAAAAGTAGGGCACAGCCAGCAGGCACAGCATTGTGGGAAGGCATGGTATTAAAAGAAGGGTACTGTTTAGCTCTCCAGATGATGACCTCAATCAGCTAAGAGGAAGTGGCAGTGATTTCCATAGCAGCTGAGTACACTTCTTGCTGGCCCAAGAAAGAAATGTGCCTGAGGAGGTAAGAATGGGCTGGGCTGTGTTTAGAGACAGCTGCCCCAGACCTATGCTGCCTGCTGCTCAAGTTCACTCTCCCATCAACCCCATCCTTCAACCATCCTCCTTAGACCTTGGATAAGAGCAGGTCATTCAATAAGTAGGTGCCCTATCTCGCGCATCCATCTGGCACTGGGGCCTGCTCTGAAAAAATAACCTAGAGCCTCTCTGTTGACTGGGTCTGTGGCTTTGCTATGCCCAAGACTCTGGCCTTTTCAGATGGAGGTTCTGTTCCAGGATCTACTTCTGGCCTCTCTGGCTCTCTGAGCCCTCAGGACTTACTCCTGAGTTTATCAGGCCTTGGCTTCTCCATTTAGGTATCTGTTTCCTACCCCTACTTTCTTCCACTCCTGGGGTGCTCTCCAAATCCAGGCGGAGAACATCTCTGTCAAGCCCCAAGCCAATGGAATTTCACCAAACAAGGACCCAAAACTACTAAGAAATCTTGCTAAGGCTCATGATGACACCTGGGAGCAGATCTCTTACCTGTGGCTAGAGTTCCTGGGCATGAATTTATGACTTTAAACCTCAAGCTCAGAAAATATCAACCAACCCTGACCTTGTTCCCACAGACCCTCCAGTTTCTGTCTGACTGAAATCAAATCATCCTGACGTTGCTGCGGGGAGCCTGTAAGCATCAGGTAGCAGAGCCCTGGCTCCTGGAGTCTCACCCTCAGTACAGAAGAGATGGGCAGCACTCTCACCCTTTCAACATCACACACTGCAAAGAAGGCATGCAAGCCCCTCCCATCTCACAAGTCCATTGCTTAGAAGAGAAGACATCCACCCTGCAGGCAAGCTCAACTAAGCTGAAGCACGCCTTGGTTTAGCAACTCTGTAACTTGAACTTGAAATCATTGGCAGAAGCCTTCAGGTAAGCTGGAGAAAAGCATTTTAAAGAGATACTTAAACTTGAGAACATCATACTTAGTGAAGTGAGTCAGAAGCAGAAGGTCAAATATCAAATGGTCTGTCTGATATGAGACCCAGATCACAACTCTTATGGAACTTAAAATGAAAAAGTGAAACAGGGGGGTACGGTGGGAGGGAGGGAAAGGTAGTGGGAGGGACAAAAGTAGAGTGGGAAAGTCCTTGTCACCTTGACAAGATATGTATGTGCACAAAACGCTCAACCTCATTATAAACCTTAAATTTTACACTTATACATATCAATAAAATGGGGAAAAAATAAAGAGATACTTAAAAAATCTAAGAATCACCTTAATGTTCATCCAGAGAGAGGAGGATGGCCCAGAACAGTAAGGAGAATTATGGGAAAGGCAGTGTTAAAGAGCAACTGGGCTTTCCAAATAGTAACATATAGAGCAAGAAAGTTATAATGAATCTTATCAGTAAACTACAATAGATATCTTTACCATATCTCCTAACAACACAGGGGGCTGCCAGGGCCATTCTCAGAAGTAAGGTATGATGCTTTGTCACCACTCAATAACTAAAAGACATTGTGATGAATTATTTTCATGTAGTTCCTTCCTCTCTCATCTGTAGTATGCAGATAACAGTATCTGTGAGGTAGATATGATTTTGCCATTTCTATTTTATAGACGGGGAAACTGAGGTCTAAAGAAGTTGAGCAACCTGTTCTAGATCATGCAGTCATAGAGTCAGTAGTCAAATCTAGACTGTCTGAAACCAGAGACAAAAACTGCGTTGGCCACACAGGACTGCTCTCTAGCAAAATCAGCAGAAACATTCACTGTGATAAGTTTTAAGTAAGAAATTAATGACAACAATCAAAATGGTATTGTATCATTTAAAAATGATGACTGTTAAAGGGGGGGGGTACTTTAGAAAAACTGCTTATGGTGTTACGTGAAAAATTTACAGGTGAAATAAATGCTTTCCAGGCAGAAACTCTTCAGTAAAATCATGTAAAATACATCGATAGGGCAAAATGGACAAATACACACACACACACACACACACACATTTATTTAAGCACATGTGCCAATCAGTCTGGGACAGAGGAGCGATCCCAACCCATACCAATTATATCCCTGTTGGTCAGGCTCCAGTCGTTTTGAAAGATCCTCTGGAAGAGACTTCCAAAGCCCCATCACAGTTAGAAACCTCTAAGAACCCAGAGCCAGGCAAGGGAGTCTGACGGTAACAAGGCTTCCCATAAACAAGGATAAGTAAAGGAACTTTTATAAACGATCTAAATAAGAGTCTCAATTACCAAAAGCAACCGATTCATAAAAAGAGAAACACAAATGGCTGGGAAACACGCAAAGGTGATCTACAAAAATCAGGACCTATAATTTTTTTGCCCCACTGAAAAACAAGGATGAGAAGGAACAGCTACCATCAACAAAGGTACAGGCTCAAAGGCAGTCACTCCAACACTGTCATAAAAGGCAAGAGTCTACAAACAACGATAAGCGATCAGTATGTGACTAATAAAATATATTACGACCAATCCATCAAATGGGTTCTTTAAGCCACTAAAATTCACGACTTAGGTCTCTCTTTGTATAAAATGTTTACAATATTGCTACATGCAAAATGACAGAGTAAGAAACTATGTTGAACCAAATGTTAATGACAATTATGAATAATGAAACTGAGCTGATTTGTTTCTCACCTGCTTTTCTTGAGTTATTTCTGCTTAAAAACATAGAAACAAATCTTAGGTAATTAGAAAATTACCTTTGGGCAGAAAAGCATCCCTTTGTGTAGCAGCAAAGGCCTGAATTATTTTAAATAAAATATACTCTATCCATAACTTACCTTCTTTAGCAAATCCGTGTGTCCTAAAAGGAAACTAAACAGACATTCTTTTGAACAACAGTAGAACATCAGAGCAGAAAGAGTCCCCTGGCTGTGATTTCAGGAGCTGAGAGTTAATTCCTTAGGAAGATGTTTATCATGGGCACTCTGATGCTCTCTTAGAACTTGCCAGCACAATCCATTTATTTTATTATCTTGCTCGTAATTTCTTAATTTGGAACCTAATCAAGTTCTTGTATACTATCCTCAAGCCAGACATTACACGAAGAGTTTGAACCAGACAAAGCAATCAAAAAGAACATGTTATACCCTCTAAATTTTTATTGGCACTTTTTACTCTTTTTCACAGAGAACTTCTGATATCTGTTAGGGGTTTAAAAAGCTGAACTTTGCCTACATATGAGAGCAGAGAAACAAAGAGAGACTTCTACAAATATAGCACCTAATCCAGAATATCAGCATAGCCTTCTCTAACCATTAGGTTGACCCCAACCATCCCAAGTCCCAGCTGTGCCTGCTCAGCTCCACAAGCCCTGAGAGTTAGGTAAACACGAACAGAGAGAGAATATGCTATTTTCCAGGACTCCTTTCAAGGAGGGCATTGCAAGTAGTGAAAAATCTCCAGAAGAAGGGGCTTACAGTGGCTACAACAACCACAAGAGGTATGCTTGGGTGACAACAGAGGGTCACCAAAGTGCTTTCTAAGGTGGGTTCTGTGAAGCACCTTGCTTTTATTAGTCACAGTGCGGCCTGCAGGTTTCCAACCAGAGCTGAAATACCAGAACAACAGTCGTTGCCCCTAGAGGTCCTCCTTTCTCTCTTCCCCAGCAGAATGTCTCTCAAGACTGTAGCGCACACAGCACCACAGTCCCTAGTGTGCCCCTATCAAACAACTGAGCGTTTTCAAAATAAACATTGCAAGATGACCTCAGTTTTTAAAACCTCAAAATATGGTAAAACATTTAGCACAATTCCATAAACAGTCATCCTCTGTGCCCACTCCGCCCTTTAATTATTCTCTGTTTCTGGCTCCAGCTGTCCAGCCCAGCAGGATGAAGCACGACTTAGACGCGGCACTCACAAACGGCCAAGGCAAAGCCAGAGTACCGGGCGGGGGCAGAGGGAAGGGCCAGCAGAGGTGGGGTGTCCAAGGTGAAGGCCAAATGAGGGTCAAGGAGCAGCGGATAGAAGAGACATGGCGGGTGGGGAGTTTAGGGGAAAGGAAACAGGTGCTGGGCCACACAAATTTCCCAGAGACAAACCCTGTCAACCTGACGTTGCTTCTGCAAGCTTGTTGTAAAGTTCTTTTCTCTAATTTGCACATAAAACAGTGAGGACCCTGGAAACGTCATGGGGCTGAGGTTATACAGTTATTAAACAAGCCCTAGTCTTTTGACTTCCTGCCATGAAGGCATAACTGAGCTGTGGCTATTCTTACTCATCTCAGGTTATCTGAGAGATAGGCGATGATCCAATAGTGAGGTTCAATGCACCTGAGAAGGAGCACAGCCATCCATGGGAATCTGGAAATGCCACACACAGGAGGCACCACTGTAAAGGAGACCAGGAGAAAAGCCCAAGGGTCGCTAGCGCCTCTGCTGGGCAGTGGGGCCAGGGGCTTTCTCGGGCCATTTCATTGGCTCTACATGCTAATCCTGAAAAATAAATGTAAGTATCTTCATTTCACAGAGGGAATGTTCAAGGCTCAAAACATCTGTGAAATGTGTCCAAGGTATCACAGGTTGTAAGGCCTGATCTGGAATCCAATCTGCATTTGTCTGAACCCAATAACTATGCTCTTTTGAAGAGTTAGAAGCCACAGCCATATAGAAAGAAAGCCACTCGCCTTGACATCAAGAGGGTTCTCAGCTGGGTCTCAACCCTTCCTCAGTGGACCAAGCTGTCCACTCTCCCAGGGGAAAGCTGATGCGATATCAATGTGCATGTTGTTATGTAGGAAAGAATAAGTGTAGTGACAGTAAGGATGACTTATTTCAATTATAATAAATATGAGGGCTCACTGAGAAATGACTCAGAGGTGTTCAGTCCTCAGGAAGCGCACCAACATCAGGGCAGGTGTGGCGGGTAGAAGAGGCAGGGCTGGGCATCATGACTTCTCGCAAGGACCCAAACAAGCTCTGTGGCCTTCGAGGAGGGGTAGTGCCTGAAGCCAAGGTCATACCAAATATCCAGAAATAAAGTTTCTGCTTCTTAGTCATACAGGAGATTGAAATAAAAAGACAGCACTGGCCCAGAGTGCTAAAGAGAAATTAGACATAAAACTCCAGATCCGGGAGAGGTGGACTAAATCCTATTGAAAGAAGGGATTGGGGTGGGGGAGGTGAAAGAAGAAATGAAGTCTCTCCAATTAAAAACAGGTACTGAGGACAGCTGTTTGGGTTTATTTCACAGTCCATACAACAAAATAACACGTCCTTCTCTTTTTATCTCTCCCTCCCCTGCTCCCACACTACAGCTGATCCCAGAGGCCTCATACAAGCTACATTCCCAGTTGTCTTTTAAAAAATTTGAGACAAGACTTTCACTAAGCGACTACTAAGTTTCCCAGAATGAGCTTGAACTTGTGCTCTTTCTGCCTCAGCTTTCCAGAGTGCTGGGATTATAGGTGTGTACCACCATGCCTAGCTACTGGTGTCCTTTTACCTATGGTTACATTTTTTAATAAGAATATTCTCTCCAAGAAATGGCACTAGAACAACTGAAAAAACACATGTAGAAGAATAAAGTTGGTTTCTACCTTAAACCATATATAAAAACTAACCCGAAAGGAACTAGAGACCTAAAGTTAAGTACTATAACTTTAAAACTCTTAAAAGAAAATGTAAGAGTAAGACTTTATGTCCTAGTATTTGGCAATGGATTCTGAGATACGACATCAGAAGCACAAGCAACAGAAGAATACATAGGTAACTGGAATTCACTATAATTCAAAATGTTAGGTGTCAAAGGAGACTCTCAACAAAGTGAAAGACAAACAACAGTAAAAGAGCATAAACTGTTTGCAAATTCTAAGGCTACTAAGGATCTTGTACTCAGAATAAACTATCGGGCTGCACAAAGAAGCTTTAGCCAATGAAGGACTGCACACATGAGGGAGGTCGCATCAGATTATGTTGCCGAGAGATGCCACAGCCTTCTTGGTCCGTGAAGATACACTCTGTGATGTTCGTACAACGATGAAATCACTTTACAAAAAATTTCTCAGAACATGCTCCTGTCATTAAGCAACACAAGACTGCATAAAAGACCTCTTCCCACGGAATAAGGAAAAAATAGACAACCCAATTTAAAAATGGGCAAAGAACTTCAACCGACAGTTCTGCAAATAAGACAGCCCAATGGCTGACAAGTACATGAAGAAAAGCTCAACATCCCTAGTCATGCAAGAAATGTGTGTCAAAATCGCAATGACAACCCACTGATACACACTGGGATGGCTGTAACTTTTTAAAAAGGGAGGGGGAGCAAGGGTGTGAAAGAAATTGGTTCATTTCATGTTATGTGAATTCTGCTCCATCTAAAAAGTGGAAGCTCCAAAAAAGCTAACAGGGACATGATAAGATGTATATAATACTAGAAAGGACACAAGGGAAGAAAAGGGAAGGGGGTGTGGGGAGAAGCACTAAGCGCCTTTCTAGTCACACCTTAGTCCCATTCAATCCCATGAGATTCCAGGATGCCGGGACTATCAATCTCACTCTGTAGATAAAGAAATGAAGTCTCAAGAACATTAAGAACCTATAAGCAGCTAATAAATGGCAGGGTAGGGACGGGGCTTCTCAGCAAGTTACCAAAATAACAGCAACCACGGATACAACTTAGAGGAACAGGATGCTTTCAGATGCACTGAAAACTGGACCCTTAATTTTATGGCACTTTTACAACGTGATAACACATAAAAACCTGTGATAAAATTTTATGTCGACGAAGCCGGGGACACAAAGCCTTGGCCTACGCTGAGCGTAATGCAGGACAGGTGCTGCGCAGACGAGGCTGCTGGCCAGCTTTTCCATGCTGCTCTACACTACTGCTTCTCTGATCCACAAAGACCAAGCAAGACTTAGAAGGAGTGTGGATCCTGCCTAGGGGCACAAACTAATGGGACAACCAGCTTCGGGAAGGCTTCAGCGGTCACCTGGTCTAAATGGGTTCAAACACACATCTAGTAACTAGATGTATCTGCATCACCCGGGAGCCTGTTAAATTCAGATGTCTGGGCCCCCATCCAGACCTATGAGGGGAGGACCCAGAAATGTGAATTTTAAAAGAACCTCCCAGGGGATGCCCTTATATATGGTTTGAGAGGGTATAAAAAATAGTTCAGCCATTTTGGGAAACTGCTTGTTTCTTAAAAAATTAAACATGGAGTTTTCATATGACAAAAACACATGCCCTCACAAAAACTTATATATGAGTATCTCTAGCAACATTATTCACGATTTGTTAAGTCCATCAACTGGGCCAAATGTCCAACAACTGAAAAAATAGATAAATGAAATGTTCTGTATCTGTACACTGGCATATTAGAAAACAATAAAAATGTATGAGCTGTCGGTACATACTACAACATTAATGATCCACAAACATACTACATTAAGCAAAAGAAGCCAGATCTAAGAGACCATGTATTGTGTGATGCGTGATCCTATTTCCATTAAATTTCCAGAAGAGGTAAATATATAGAAACAAAAAGCACACAGATTACCTGTTGCCTGGGCAGGAAGCAGAAATAGGGATTATTAAGGGACTTTACTAGCATAATGAAAATGTCCTGAAAGTGATCTATGCTGAGAGTTATACTAAATTTTCTCAAAAAATCACTGAATTATACCCCTGAAACAGTTCAGCTTTATGACACATTAGACATGCCTTAATAGTTGTTTTTTGAGTCCCTACAGATTTTGGAACCATTGAATCCCAACATGCTTAACTTACAATGAGGAAACTGAAGCCCATGGAGGGAAATGATTCACCCAGGGTCATAAAGTGAGTTTATACAGAGCCAGGACACCTCCAATGTGTGCGTCTCTGCAAAAGGAAACAGAGTGCTGGGGAATGACCTTCTGAAATTAACCAGGGGGAGTCACCATGCTCAATGAGTTGGACCCCACTAAGTCCTTCTCCCCACTAAAGAGCAGGAAGTAGACTTGTTTTGCTTGAATGATCCAGGACAGGGGCTCAGGAAGCAGCTGTCGGGCAGCAAAAGGATCACAGGCTTGGGGTCAGGAGGCGCAGGTTCAAAGGTGGCCCTGAGAGTTCATAGGGACCTGGAGTCGGTCACCTCACCTCCCACAGTCTCATCTCATTCATTCATCTGTAAAGAACATCATGCTCCCAGGACAACAGCACAGACAGTGAGGAAGACATTGAGGAGAGATGATTCCAGATGATTTCCTTCCAGCCTGATCTGACACCACAGATGTCCAGCTTCACCTAATTATCTACAAGCCGCATCTAGAGCATTCCTTCCTGCCTGCAGGACATACAGTCCCTAACACAGGCTTCACTCACCCACCCCAATCTGGTCCCAGTCCCCGCTGGATTCAAATTCTCAGGTGTCATAAAACTCTAGAAAGGTGGAAACACCATTGTACTTTGTTTTTTGGTTTTTGGTTTTCAGATATGAGAGCCCCAGACTGAGAAAAATATATATTTAAAAGACAACAACCTTCCAAGTGGCCACGGATGCATCAAGTGCTGGACTGGGTGTGGTGTTATTACAAGACCAAGGGAATGTAAAACATCCTGTAATATATCGCAGTAGAAATCTTTGCCAAGAGAAAGAAATCTGTCTTCTATCTAAAAGGAATGTTTGGTAATTGTTTGGGCCTTGGACAAACGTACCCCATACATTTGGGGCCAGGCGTTTACATTATAGACAAATCAGAGGACCTCTGCTGTCAATAGTAGCATCACAGGTCAAGAAGAGGGAGCTCAGAGAGGGTCACAGCCACTTCCACACTCACACAGAGGTGTGTGGCCATGTCAGGGCCGGGTACGTTTACACAGGAAGCTCTTGAAGAAGGAAAAGTACAAACACCGAACTGAATTCCACCTCTGTAGATTTTGAACTCTTAGCCAGTGACCTTGGTCATGAAAGTCAATGTGGCAGAAGACAAAGATAACAAGGAACCTGTCCAGTTCTGTGTATCATAGGCCACATTTTGTTTGCTTTATTAAATGAAAGAGAAATCTGACCATGCTAAGGAACCTGTCTGCATCAGTCATAGTTCCAGGTAACAAAGCTACAGTAGCTAACAGGGATTCCCCGGAAGAAGTCACTTGGGACCGACCAGACAGAGGCAACAGAAGCTTGCTGGGAAGGCTCACAGTTCCGGGCAGCAGACCAGGCTCTCAGGCTGGGAGAGGGAGAGCTGAACATGAGCCGTCAGCTCAGTAAGAGGGAAAAGCCCTGCTGAAAATGGAACTTTAAGCAGCAGTAGAGGATAGTGAGAACTGAAGGTAATAACCTGGGGGAAAAGACTGAGAACAGGAAAACACAAAGAAAAGCAAAAAAAAAAAAAAAAAAAAAAAAAAAAAAAAAAAAAAAAAAAAAAAAAAAAAAAAAAAAAAAAAAAAAAAAAAAAAAAAAAAAAAAAAAAAAAAAAGTGGGGTGGCAAACACGTACAATAGGGCAAACACACAGCACCTGTGCAGCAAATGCTCCACCCAGGACTGTGGGTGGCCTCTGAGCCCTCAGGTAGCCACCAGGAGGGACAGTGCCCAGGCCTACAGAGGAAGCCTACGTCTTTCCAGTTAAGCACAGAGGACAGACCATCTCAAACTCTACTGAATAGTTAAGGAATTTTTTTTAAAGTTAACTCACGGGACAAAGAAAAAAAAGACATATCTGCAAAGAACAGATCTCACTAAACTTAAGAGAAAAATGGGTGAGAGAATTACAAAAAAGAACAAGTTGAAAACTTAGTATCTACCTTGCAAGACACTACTGAGGCCAACCCAACAAGCCTCTGAGAAATTCCAAGAGTTCGGCCCTGGTGGAGTGGGTACCATGAAGGATGGGGACTGGGTTTATGACAGAAAGCAGAGTGAAGCAGACCACTTGCTGCAGCCAGACCACTACATATCCCCAGCTATTCTCTAAGCAGATGAGAGGTTTATCCTGTGGTGACACTACAGGCACAGGAAACAGGCACCACAAAGAACAAAGATGAGCATGGGGTACTTAGAACACCAGCCATGTGTCTACCTCCCTGGGCAGAAGAGCAAAGGATTCTCAGCTGGAGAAAGTGGACACCCACAGAGGAAAGACATTTGCATACTGACATTTGTGTGGGGGCTTCGAACCGAAAAGGCCACTCAAACTCTGTTCTTTGTAAGGAAAAGTTCACCAATCATCTGCTACACCTGAGCATACAAAAGTTTGGTCTGGTTTTTTAGTGCCTTCCTGTCAAGTACAAATACTTGTGAGATTTTGGGAGACATTTGGTGAAGACTTCTCATATGAAAGAGTCAAATCAGACTCAAAAAAAAAAAAAAAAAACTTGGAAGTGGGAAGAAAGGCAGAGAAAATAAAAAGAATTTCAAAAATCTTACTGCATTTAGAGAGAGTAAGGATGTGAAGAGAGGGCAACCTTGAAACAAGAACAGGATACTATGTTAGACACAAGATCGGAAGCAAGAAAGAGTTCTCGGAAATTGCACAATCATAAAAATTAAAGAGCTTAACAACAACAACAACAACAAAAAACTAGAAAGCAGTGGAGCAAATTCCCCTGAGAGCAGAACCAAAAACCAAAACTTTGGAAAATAAGAAAGATAAATATTTGAGGTGCTATCCAAAAAGAAGTTCTACCAATAACAAAAAGGAAAAAAAAAACAAAAATAAGAAAGTTATCAAGCAAATATTAAAAGAAACTGCCTGTAAGAAATAAGCCCACCTGCCTAAATTATCGAAGGATTGAATAAAGACTGGGAGAACCGAGAGGTGAGGCTTTAATATTGATCTTGCAGGAACAGGTGTCTGACAGACAGGCACACCCCAGGTGGAGCGACACACAATTTATACCCAAGTGCACAAGTCCTTCCCCTTGTTTACCACTGACTAGTCACTGCAGAGGTTACATTCTTTACCGGATGTTACCTAAGCATTTATCACCCAAATGAGGCAAGGAACCTTTAATTCTTTTAAACACTTATTCGCATCTGACTGGTTGCCCTCTGGTGACATGACCAATTACTCCTTCCATTTTTGTTTGCTCACACATACCCAGTGCAAAGCCCATGAAAATAAGCCCATCAAACATTATTAAGGGGAAGAACTAGGAAGTTAACAGCACCAAAAGGCTGGTAGTCAGCCACCGTTTTTGAGATTTTTTTGGTATATCTAAGTTGGGTCACATTTATAAGGTGGCCAAGCAATCTTTGTCCAGCAACTCTGAAAATGAATCACTTTCTCCTTCCTCACACTGTCCAATATCAATTTCTAGCTTGCATACAGGACACAGAGGACTTAGGAAGGTCTAGTCCTGTGTAAACAGGACACAACAGATTCATAAAGGTGCCCCTGAAGATAGCGGATGTCAGAGATTGTGAAGACCCAACAAGCATGAAGAGACTAAATCTACGTCATGTACAAAGCAAGGAGAATCAGGTCAGCATTAGCCGTATGCCACCCTTTAAGAAGAATGCTCAAAGGCAATGGCGAAAGAGCTTTAGAATTCCAAGAGATAAGTGATTTCCAACGTTGATTTCTGAAGCAAACTGAAGAATACGTCTAGTATGGGGTACAAGAAATACAGTTTGCAAAAGCTAACACTTGCCTTGTGCTGTTCCTTAGGAAGCTGCTGGAGGATGCGCTTCAGGCAAATAAGAGAGTTAGTGAAGAAAGCAGAAGCTACAGAATGTGATGGAAAGGGGGCCCCCCAGAGCTGCATGCTAGCTGGATTGGAACACGACCGGGAGAGCAGAAGAAAGGAGGACAAATGAATCTCCAGGAAGAAAAATATATATAGGAGATCAACCTTCCAAGAACATACTGAAACTGTTAATTTGGTGTTAACTTGACTGAGTCATAGTGTACCCAGATATTTGGTAAGGTGTTATTCTGTGTGTGTCTTTGAGGGAGTTTCTAGACAAAGATCAACATTTGAGTCAGAAGACTGAGTAAAGTTGACTGTCGTCCTTAAGGAAGGTGGGCCTCAACCAATCAGTTTAAGGCTGAAGTAGAATGAAACAACTGAGCCCTCCTTAAGTAAGACACAACCCCTTGTACTGGGAGAGCTTGAGTTGAGACACTGACCTTTCCCACTCTTAGACTTGACCCAATACCAACTCTTCTGGGGTCTCAGAATTACAGGCTTTCAGGCTGAAACGTGAAGCATGGGCTTTCCTGGTGCTCAAGCCTTAGTTGGAGTTGGTCTAAAATTACCCAATTAGCTCTTCTGAATCTCCTGCTTGGGACTTCTCAGCCTCTACAAACACGTGAGCCAACTCTTTTTATAAATCTCCTTTTCCAAACACACATACTATTGGTTCTGTTTCTCTGGAGAACCCTAATACTGATATATTGAATTATTTAGAAAAAAATGTGACAACAGATGAAAGATCTGTAGTGAACAGTACTTTCATAGTCATATTAATGTAAATAGTACTATTTAAAAGTTGAGTTATTAACTACATGGGTATGTGTGGGGAAGGGAAAGGAAGCTGGGGAGTAGGAGTATTAACTCCAGTTACCTTACAAGAAACTGGAAAAGAATATTCAAACAGGACAATTCACATTGTCTAGAAATATGGAGGTAAATGCCAGAAGAAACAGTGTAAGAAGTGGTAGACAGATGCCCCTGGGAAGTGGGATGGAATTTGGGGAAATACTGTTTTTCATTATAAGCCTTTTAGGATGATTACATTTTTAAATTACGTGCATGTGTTCATAAATAAAAGTTAATTTGAGAAAGAAACCACATTTTCAAGACAGATCAATTACAGTATGATTATAGATGTTAAGAAGAATTTGACTAGAGTTGTCAGTAAAGATATATCTACTTGCCACCTTCAACACGTGACGACAAGATTATGTTTTTGTAACCAGCAGATGTGTATGAAGTGTTTTATGGGTTATAAGAAGTATAAAGGTGACTAATTTATATGGTATGGCCAAAATAGATACTATATAGCCTAAGTATTTTTTAAATTAAGCACTGGTGAATGATATATCTCTGCCCTTCTTCGTAATCAAAGCGCGAAATAAATCTAATTACAATGTATTGCGCTTCCTCTTGACAGCTAAGTGTTACAAGTGTTGAGTGTCACTATAAATAAGAGTTTTTTTTTTTAAACTTCCCAATCCATTAGAAGCTCTGGAGACCTCAAAGAAACACTACAGGATAAATGCAAATGAACTCTATATATCACACACAAGTGAAGGCTTGGAACTTGGAATAACATTTCAATGGTGGTATCAGCCAAGGTGAGATTGAACCCATACTCTACCTTGGACATACATTCCCAGCTCCCTTCCCCCTTTTAAAAATTTTTACAGGTTCTCACAAAATTGCACATGTAGGACTAGAACTTATAATCCTCCTGCCTCAGCCTGCCAGAGTGCTAGAATTACAGGTGTGTGCCACTAGGCCCAGCTACTCAAGGATTTTAAAGATGCTCTGTTGCAAGCGAAGAACTCACTGTAGCTGGCTCAAGGGAGAAGTATATTTAAAGGCTCTTAAGAAGCTCATAAGAGGACCATCTTGGAAGCTGTTTAGTTAAGAATCAAGAACTTGCCACTCCAGCAGCAGGATAAGACTACAGAGGCAGGATCTGTCACCTGCTGTCACTAGTACTACTAACCACGCATGGTGCAGGGGATGAGGCAGTTTGATTCCAAGCAGGGCTTCTAGTACCTTCCTCCCTATTCCATCAACCACTGGAAAGAAAAATCTCAGGGTGAGAACTCAAAAGGCTGAGGCAGGAGAATTGCTGTAAATTCAAGGCTAGCTTACATAGTGAGTTGAGAATCAGCCTGGACTACAGAGTGTTTATATAGCCATAATTTCTTTCCTGTCGAAAGAAAGAAAGAAAGAAAGAAAGAAAGAAAGAAAGAAAGAAAGAAAGAAAGACAGGCAGACTTATGCAATGTTCTTTGGGGGTCTAATGCATACGGGTTTTGGGAAAAAGTGGATGAAGAGGTATCCAGCACCCGTGGACACATCCCCGAAGCTCTAGCACCACCATCTCATCCTGGATTCCCCTCCAGGAAGAGTCCACCCAGCTGGAATGGTAGATGCATGAATCCTGGGAACGCCTCCTCTATCAGTGAGGAGTTTAGAAACACATCCTGTGGTAAACAAAGGAATGAGCTCCCAACAAAAATGTTAGGGGAGGCTAGGAAGTTTAGAACTTTATATAACTGTAATTTCTTTTTTGGCTCTAGAAACAGATCTTTATCTGTTTTTGAGTCAAATGGGGGTCCAGCTACTTATATAATCATTAATGATGGGGTCCAGTTCATGTCCCTCCACATTCATTTATCAGCAAATGACATCTGTGAAAATTGGGGAAAAGAGAGGCCACACACACATGACGATCCTGCTATTTATACTGGCCTGGGACCTCTGAGGCAGAGCTACTACTTCATCCAAATGGGAGGAACATGGGGAATGAGGCAGGGAAAGAGAAAGAGAAAGCAGGCCAAGGTGCACTCCTAACCTGCCTCCCACAGGCCTCCAGGGTGACAGTTCTTGGGTCATCCATCACACTTTTGTCCTTTCCTAAGCAGTGTGAACCACTGTGTCTCAAAAGAAGCCATCTGGAGTGGAGGAAGGAAAAAGAATTTAATTAACTCTTCACTCCGTGAGTGGCTGCACACACAAGGGCATACACAGGGGCCTCGGAGTCGGTCTTCAGAGTCGACAAGGAATGCTGCCCAGCCCCGGAGCAGGGCCACCACAGGTTAGGAGAGTCTGACTTCTGTCCACAGAGGACAGTTGTGGCAGCGACCAAGCCGAGACCCTTGACTTAGGCGCAGATAAGAGTAGCACCTGATGAACTGTTTCATTCAATGTTTTGTGCAACTAAAACTCTCAACTTCTGGTGATATTAGTCATCTTCCTACAAGAGTGAGTTGATACTCTTTTCTAAAAAGCAGCAGTCATAAGTAGAAGCTTCTGCCAGTTGGAGATTTACCTGCTGAAAGGGGTTTCTCTGTTGCTTAATGCAAAACACCCCCTCACCCCCCAGCAGAAAACTGTGGAAAGTTACAGTATTACTGTGAGGGAAGTCTAAATCCATGAGCTGCACCAAGGGTCGTCATCAGCAGGGCTGGTACTTAGACAATCATCACAGCACAAGCACACAGGCGCATTTTCAAATGTGTGCGGATACTGCTTTGATTGGTAAGATGCTGGAACTGACTGCAAGAATGGCCTGACTGCATTTACGAGGGATCTTTGTCATCTAAATGCAGCTGCTCTCTGCCTTCCCAGGTCAATCCTCTCCCAGTGTAGACACCTCCAGGCCTCAGTTTCCCCACGTGTACAATGGATACGCTAATCAGATTAGATGTTCCGTGGTGGTTTCAGTTGCTGCTCCATGTTTTTACTTCACAGATCCTCAGAAAGAATAGTTACTCGCATTTGCCAAACCCAACAGGTAAGAAGAAATCTGAGCTGCTATTTCCTGGTTGCTGTCAGGATGTTTTCTTTCAAAAGAGGATCAAAGTGACAGGATAAGAACATTTCCTATTTGTCTTTATCTCTTTGTACATTAAGTGTTTACTGTGGACGAAGTCCTCTCTGTTATCGGAATCTACACAGCATGCTGCACACATCACATGAATTTACCCGAATTGGAAAAAGAGCTGATGTTCTCAAATTGTGTGACTCAAGAGTGTGTCAGCCTTCAGCCATAGAAATCTCTCATTTGTTGGTATGAAAGGGTTAAATGTTTTTTCTTGGACTCAATACCTCCTGACCCAGTTGGTCCATCCAAGAAGAGCTGCACCAACTCCAGCAGTTCAGACCATCAAAAAAGCAGTGTATGAAGCATCAGAAGTATGCAAGTCTGTCCCTTCGGCCTTTCCCCCATGGCAGTCCTTGACTCCCAGGTGGCTGGTGCTCCATGCTAGTTCCAGAAATATGCAAGGTGACCTTCAACAAGTTATGCTTATTTCACAAAAGGCTATCTTTGAAGTCTACCTGATGTTAAGTTCTCCCTTACTGGGGGCTTTTCCTAAGAACCCGTACCTCCTTTCCTTCATCACATGAAGTGTGACTGCTTTTTCAAGTAATATCTGAAACTGCTTTAGAATTTAAAATAGCCTCATACATGTCAAAGAAGAACATAAGAATATTACTCTCCCTTAATGCCTTTGACTGAGCAACAAGTAAAACTCTAAAATTTTAAGAAACATTGATGGGATATGCAGAATATATTTAATTTTTCTTGGGTGCCTAACTTCCTTCCTTCCTTTCTTTCTTTCTCACTCACTTTCTTTTTCCCTTTCTTTTTTAATACAGGGTCTCACTCTGTAGTCCAGGCTGGTCCTGATCTCGCTCTGTAGCCCAGCCTGGTCTGAAGTCACAGCAATCCTCCTGTTACAGGCTCCCAAGTACTAGGATTATGAGAGTGTACCACCACACCCAGCTAGGATGTAGTGCTGGGGCCTCATCCTTCCTAGGCAAACATTCTAATCATTGAGCTATGCCTCCAGCCCCTAATTTTTAAAAATATTTAGTATTAACACAGTATTCAGTAAAATAATAAACTTTCTCCTACAGCCTTGTGTAAATAAAAGCACCTGACACTGCCATACTCAACCACCTTGTCCTTCTAATTGTCCTTTTCATTAACATTTTTAATATTTCATATTCTCTGGTATATTTCCCAGGTGGTTAGTTTGTACTATTAATTTATTTGTAATGATGACCTTCACTTTAACAGCATGCTTTTTGGACAGCAACATTCCTACTCATGGGAATGTTGACCATTTGTTAAAGAATGGGAGCTTAAAGTGTAAATAAGAAGATGTAGAACCAGCAAAATTCAAAATAACCCTAAATCAGCAGAAGTTATTGCGAAGTGCCTCCACTATAAAACTGAAAACTAACAACAGTAGTATGCCATCAAACCCAACTTAGAGCTAACGGGTCAAAATTTATCTATAATATAGTATTTAGGATGCATATGTGTTCAAAAAGAGTTTGTCACTGTGCACACGTACTGGGCTCCAGCTTCACTTTTAAGAAAAACTCAATGGCAAGAAAGCTGAGTATGAGCTGCATTTAAAAATTCATGCACTGACAGCAATTAAAAAACATACGAATTCCTTGGGAAAACACTAAATTTTTTTTTTTCCATGTAAGAGAAAAATTGAAGTTTGGAAGAACTCATTGGAACACACAGTGAAGTACTTAAGAGCTTGTTGCTTTCTTGAGGCTCAGTCTCAGAAACATTGGGAGGTGAAGTTCAGTCAAGGCAACACTTAGTGAAGCACCATGAGGTAGAGTTATCCTGGCTTAGATCAAAAGAGACAACCAAGCTAAAAACAATAACGCGATGGAATAACAAAATTTCAACTGTTCAACAGACTCAGTGAGAGACCAAAACACCTCCCCGCCTGTGGAGGGGTTTTGTATTAATGATAGTCCATTTACTGGGCTTTGGCTGTTCTGTTTATAATATTATTTGTGAGACCTTTTTTTTTTTTTTTTTGAGAGCTCACTCTGTAGCCCAGGCTGGTCCTGAACTCACTATGGAGCCCAGGTTGGCCTTGGACTCATGGTAATCCTTCTGTCTCAACTTCCCAAGTGCTGGGACTACAGGCATGTGCCACGTGCCACCTAGGCAAGGACTTTAAACTCTGAGCCATTCCTCCAGCCCCTGTGAGAGCTTGTTAAGGGGCATAGTGCTCAACCATAAAATATCCCATGCAGTAATTCTAATTAAGGTATGACTGTTCTATCCCATCCATTCAGAGTAAATGAAGTGCTGCTAACATCTCAACAAAAGGTAGTGTCCAGGGCCAACAATGAGAATGGCCACCTGGGTGGAGGCCGGTGAAGTCTATTCAAGTATTGTTACTGTTTCAGCAGAGACCAATATATTTGTGTGTGTGTGTATGTGTGTGTGTGTGTGTGTGTGTGTGTGTGTTGACACAGAGTCTTACTAAATGGCCCCGACTTGGCTCAAACTTAGGATTACAGGCACGTACCACCAATCTCGTTTCTAACACTCTCTACTAAAAAGAAAGAAGTAAACACAGGCTGTGGCTCAATGACTCCCTTTTAAAGTAATGCTGTAATTTTAAGTACTTCCAAAAGTCTGCTTCACTATCTAGTAAAATATTGGCTATGGCCCTGTGGGGTTGGCTATGGGCCAGATGGTGGTGCGTGTTCTTAAACCTACTGTTCAGTTGTTGTTTTCCCTCACTGAGGAACAAACATTCTCAAAGTAAAGGTTAAAGACAGGATGAATTATATTGTCATTCACAAGCTGTCATGCAAGAAATATATTTTCTATAGCTAAAATCCACTCTTTAAGGTAGAACTGACTATTAATTATTGATACAGTGAAAAAGTTCGAGAGTTAGGCGGGGAGCCTGGACAGAGGGAGCGACAGTCTGTTTACAAGTGAGGACTTGGTAATCATTTACAGGGTAGCATCAGTATCCCAATAAAGAAGAACAGGTTGCTATTACCTAAATCAGAAACACTTTGGGTGTATCATATTATATAGACATAACCTGGCCTCTCGGCAAAGAGAAACACTGAAATTTCTCTCACAAGGAACCTAATAATGCAGTATGAAGCACTTCTTTGGCAACATTCCAGGCATCTCCTCACATACAGTCCCCTGACATATACTTATATTAGTTTATGTTCCCAAAACATAGCACCAAGAAAGAAAGGGAACTTCCTGGAGCTACAGCCCATTGCTGAATAGTACTAGCATGCTTCAATCAATATAATTTTTAAACATCCAAATAATAGTCTCTGTTGTGGTTTGAATCTGGAGTATCCCCCGAAACCCTCATGTACCTATGGATACTGGGTAGTGTTGGGAAGTGGGGCCTGCTGGGAAGGGGAGGATGCGTGAGGCTTAACTTTGAGGAGGTGTGCGCTGGTTCTACCCTTTCTCTCAGACTTCTCTCAGTTCTGCCATGCTGCCATAAGATCTTGGTCTCCGGAGCTCCAGCTCTGGCCCCTGACCTGGGTCCAGCCCTGCCATGTGAGTCCACCATTTTCCAGCTGCCCACCCATGAAAGGACTGAAACTTTTTGAAACTGTGAGCTAAAATAAGTCTTCTCTCCCTAAAGTTGGGGATGTTGGTTATTGAGTCACAATGACGAAAAAATAGCTAAGAAAGAATCTCACTTTTTTATCAATGGTACAGTACATAAAGCATTATTCTACTAGGACCAACATGTATCTATTACATACACAATAAAAATCTCGAATGCAATTTTTAAAATACATAGGTATCTCTGGCCTTTCTTTGTGTTATTTGAGGCCCCATTCACTTGACCCTGTGGTTAAGGGCATATAAAAGGAAAGGGGTAAAGAACTGTGCCTGCAGTTTATAAGAAATATTATGGTATCAACAAAATAGGTTCAATAAAAAGTGAAAATCCAGTAAGAGAGCTGAAGGATACAAACAGAACACGGTACAAGGTCTTTTTCATACTAATTTTCTATTTGCCATCTTGGGTACCGTGTTTCCAACAGAATAGAGCCTCCCGGCCTGCCCACCCCAACTTCAGCACTGCCTGTGTATGCTGCCTTCCATTTTGAAGCAATACAGAAGTCTTTTTGGTCTAGACACAATTATACATACATAAAACAAAACACTAACCTTCCTCTCATGATCACTAATCATGAAAACCTACGCTTACTAGCTATATGATCTATCTGATCACAGCAAAGTTGCAAAATCTCTGAACCTAAATTGAGCCAAGACCTAATAACGGCCCCTATCTTACAGAAGTGTGCTGAAGTGTGTGGGAGATCCATCCTGGAAGGAAGATAAGCATGCTGTCCACCACAGTCAACATTCAACAAACATGACTATTCTTAGACAAGTGAGCTACGTACAAGTCTAAATGCTATTAATAGGCTCAGAAGTATAAGACATCTTCCCAGACATCAAGGGTATTATCAATATCTTAGTTACCTTTTTGTTGCTGTGACTCGATACTCGATATCCACAAATTTAGGGGAGGGAAGGTTTATTTTAGCTCACAGTTTCAGAAGGTCACAATCCATTTAGGGGTGGCCAGCAACAGTGGAAGTACATGGCAGAGGCAGAAGGGGAGGCAGCTTCTCACGACATCACTAACAGGAAGCTAAGTCAAGGCAAGTTGAGACTAGTTGAGACTAGTCCTCCAAGGAAGGCAGGAAGCAGCTTATACTTCCTTCCAGGTCTCATCCCAATGATCAGCCCCTCCTGGATCCAGGTGTGGAAGGTGTGGTAAGCCCCCACTACCTGCCTGTAATCCAATTTACATGCCTGTAATCCACCCCTCCGGACTAGGCCCCAATCTCTCAACAGCACATGATTCTATAGATAATCAATAACATGCAAATACATGAGATTTTTGAGAGACATTCCAGATCCAGACCACAATAATAGACTACATAAGGAGATAATGATAATTAATAATAATAGTAATAGAAGCAACAGCAGTGTGAAGCTAAATCTGGTAAATAGGGCCAGTGAGTTCAAGATCTTTGTCTCACAGGACACACAGCTTGAACCAGTAGCCACATACACCAGAATTAAAAACACCTGACCTGCTGACCTTGTAGGCTTTTATCAACATCAGAGGTTTGGTGTCACTGGAAACATTCTGGGTGCTTGCGAACCTTCTGTGCATGCCTATGATTATTACCAGGACTGCCATTAACTACACGAGGGTGTTCTGTCAGAGTGTCTAGGCCAAAAAGACACAAGTTGAGTGCAGAAGAAACCGGTGAGCAAGAAGGAAGCTGAGGCACCCATTGGAGATCGGCCAACTTCAAAACAGGCCCTGAAGACCAGGTGAGATTTGCAAGAGTGCACAAAGCTGACAGAAATCCTAGGTGAAGCCAACCCAGGAGCAAGTTCACAGTGACATGCCTGGTTAGATTGAAAAGGGCAGAGAGTGGACGAGTGGAAAAGTAAGTGTGGTTTCCGTGTGGGTGTTAGACTATGTGGACCTTCAATCAAGGAGCAGAGCTTAGCTGTGATGTGTTGGAACCAGGGCAGTAATGGACAGGCAAGTGGCCATTCCCAAAACAGCACTGTGACTGTAACAGAAGGATCAATCTAATATTTACATAAAGTATCTCCACTATGCCTTTTCTCTTTCCCTTCTTCACCTTGTGTACATATGTATATGCACATGTACACTTATGTGCACGTAACAAGGTACTGAATCCATGTCTTTCACATGCATCTACTGATCTGCATCCCCAGACTTTTTATCATTTTTTTATTTTGATAACAAGGTCTTCCTAAGTTGGCCAGTCTGGGCTTGAACTTGCAATCCTCTGCCTCAACTTCCCACAGTGCTGGGATTACTGGCATGCACTACTACGCTAAGCTTTTCCTTTCTCTCCTTGCTTTCTTACAACTGCACCAGGCCCTGATACAGTTGAACAGCAATATAAATCAGTGAAGCCTTTAAACATTTTTAATCCAAGCACCAGATAAGGTAGGATATTGCTGGACACCAACTGTTTAAATTAGCTGCCAAACATCTCCCCGTTGTGGAAAATGTGCAACAGGCCAGCTAGGAAACAAAATCAAAATATAAAAAATTGACTAAAAATATTCTTTTAGAAACAAAACACTTTTCATCTGAAGTTAACTTACATCATTTTGGGGACTAGAAAGAGATACTATTATCAACAATATAGAATCACTAGTATCTACTGAGCAGGTACCAGGTGCAGGAACTATTTCATATATTCTCTAAAATTATTATCCCCATTTTACTGATAGGGAAGCTGAGGCCTGTGATTATGAAGCAGTAAACCTTACAGTCAAGGCTTTAATGACCATTTCATATGGACCTAAGTCAAAAGACAGTGAACATGGTAAAGAGTGTGCATAACAAATAAGAATCTTTGAAAATTAGTTGTTCATAATATAAAATGTTCCATGGTTAAAAGAAAAACCCTCCGTACAAATGTGTAACTACTAAACAAGTCCCTTTCATATGCACAAATTGATTTTTCAAATCAAGATTATCCAAAAAATTTTCTCATCTCATAGAAAGGTGACTCCACCTCACACGACCCATGAATCCAGAAATCATTATAGGTTTGAGTTTCTATAAAGCAAAAGCTGCTGACATTGACTGAAGGGCTTTGCTAGAGTAAACATGCAGTAAATGTTTAATAAGATGAAAAATCGTTTTGTAATCTGAATAGTCACCCAGTAATTTATCTGTTTTGCAAATTTGGATTTACAGCAGGCTCTTGACATTCCTCAGGCATATATCCGGAACCTTCTCAAATTCCCAGATTCACAAGTACAAAAATGTTTATAGAGGCTCCCAGCTCTCTCTTGAATCACACGTCCATGGAGAGTCATACGTGCTTCCTGCTCACAGTCTGACAGGACATACTATAGGTTCACTGTACCTTCAGATTTCACTGACTGCTTATCTCTCACTGAACTGCCATGTTGAAACACACAACAATTGTTAATTCATCAACAAGCACTATGACAAATGGTCAAAACAAGGAGGGAATGGCAGAGCTAAATGAACCTCTTCCACACTGGTCAACTTGGAAAGCAGCCAAACGATGTGCTACACCCTCCAAGGGGGAACTCACTCAAGGGAAATCCATGAACACCCAGAGTCTGAACTCACTGATTAAAATTGCTTGGGCAAGAACATAGGGAATATCTAGAGAATCCATAGACATTCCATTGTCACTGCTAGTCAAGAGTCACTGAAGTCACACAAGCATTTTGGTGCCGAAGCAAGGATGTGTGATTATTGCAACGTTGGCTACATTAATTACAAGGATTCAGTTACTTACACAAAATACCTATACTGCTCAACGAGGGCTCATAACAATCAAACCTGAATGATTTCACTGCCTTCAATTAAGGAGCACACACACCACCAGCACACTGAGCCCAGAGCCCCAGCAACTGGGTCTCCTTGAAGTAATCTTAGAATTCAACCACTGGCTGGTTTCACACCCCTCAAAACACCACTAACCACGAAAGACACGCAGGACAAATTATGAGGCAAAGAGTAAGCGAGTTTGTGAGAAAGGAAAAAAAAGGAATAGGAGGAAAGAAAGAAAGAGAAAGGGAGAAATCCAGGAAAGAACAGAGAATGAAAAAAGATTCTGGCTACCAGTGAGAAAAGAAAAAAAAAATATATATATATATATATATCTCACTTCACAACACATAGCTTACTCATTTCAGTACATACTTAAAAACACTCCTGCCAGTTTTTTTTTTGAATTATCTATTTATTTACGCCCCTTTTAATCCAAAGAGGTTTTTCAGCATTAAGAGGTTTTTCTGCCAGATTAATTTTCCTGATGCTCAGCAGTGATCACGGTACTCCCCTGCTCCTTGCTGCCTATAAAATGAAGTCCAATTTCCTCCGCCTCCTATTGGAGGGCCCCTATAACCTGGCCCCAAGCCTCCAGGCCAACCTTATTCAACACTTCTCCCCTTTATACAGCTTTGCTCCAGCCAAAGCACCTAACACATGCTGCATTTTCTGCCCACACACCTCCGTTAAGCCTCTCCCTCCTCCTGGAACACCCTTGCCCATCTGCACCTGCCTAATCCAATGCACTGTCAGCCACTCAGTCACCATTAGTGACAGATGCTGTGTTAGAATGCGTTTAATGCACACTGTCCAACTGGAACCTCACAACAGGAGGAAGTAAATTTTTAACCTTCTAGACACGAAACTGTGGTCCCAAGAGGCTGAGACTTGTGCCCAGGGGCTGCATCCTCGCCCCAAGGCCATCTCTCACGCAGAGTAAAAAGGGGCCTCGGGAACTAAGGTCCGCCTGCTGCAGTGGACTTTTGTTTTTTGTTCTCCAAGAGGGTCAAGTACACCTTTCCATTCCTTGCCAACCAGAATTTGCTTGTCCAGTCCTGAGTCATAGTTTCGCTTGGCAGGCACCGTGCAGTCCTTGCCAGGTTCCGCAATGCAAGACACTACCTGATTCAGAAACACAGAAGCCCCAGTGGTCCTGGGGGCCACAGTCGGCACAGATCCTTCACATTCCCCACCTAGCAAGGCTGGAGAACACACCCTAGAAGGAGCCTGACAACTACCATAAACAGCAGCAGATCACAGTCTACTCATTTGCACCCTAAGAACATGCCCAGGGGGTTTAACAGGTGCCATTCATCACCAGGGATGGGAGGGAAGGCTGCTAACGCTATTTATATAACCTCCAAAGCCAGCTTAGGCAAACATGGCAAGTGGGTGTAAGACAAGGCGTTGCGGCTGATTGATGAGGGTCTATTAGGCACGCAGAGCCGCCAATATCTACACGTTTACTGGATAAAGGCCAGAGCTATTACATGATGAGCTGTTATGTAACCTTCAGTACAAGTGGAATCTGGGCCTGCACATCTGATATGCTTGCTTCTTCTAATTTTTGGCATCAAAAGGGTACACGAGTCGACTGGAATGTAAGAGCCTGTGCTTCCATTTTCTGTCTTTCTAAGTGACAATGGCATTCCTCTGAACACAGCAGAGATAGCTCATAACAGTTACTGATAAACTAAACGTTTTCTCCCAACCAAGAGCTCCATGTTCACATTTCAGTCTGACCTATTTTTAGTGGGCTGCTTGATTCAATATCAACAAAATTTGCTAGTGCTTGACTTTAGATGACAGCTGGTTCCTGGGATGAATCCAAATTTTAAATCAGTTCCCTGGACAAAACTCAATTCAGCTCAATAAATTATGATAACATTATAAAGCAAAAATATATTAATCCAATAACCATGTGAAATTTACGGTTGCCTTGCCATTCCTTCCTTCTATGTTGTTGCTACTTCTGGCCCAACTAAACTCATGGCAATGCTGGCTGGCCTGACATTTCCAACCACTGCTATCTCTGGCTCTCTCTCTCCATCCTTCTGACCTACCACTCCAGTCCCTCCAAAAAACAGACGCTCAGTCCCTCTCACAGACTCCTCCTTGTCTTCTCATGATGGCCTCACAAAGAAACAGCACCTGCAGCAGAGAAAAGAACAACTGGCTACAATGGAGAACTTTGTGTCCCTACACTTTTTTCTTAATTAAAATTGTTACTAAGTAGTAACTCTGAGTTGTAAAATCTGTTGATCAGTCCTAGAACTCTAAATCAGTTATTAATCATTCACATTAAAAAATATCTCTACTCCAAAATACAATATCCATTCATGATAAGAACCCTGAGAAAAACAAGTATAAAAGGGCCATACCTCAAACTGACAGAAGCCATATATACCAAATCTACTGCAAATACAGTAAACAGGGAGAAATTGAAAGCATTTTCTCTCAAATCAGGAACATGACAAGGCTGTTCACTTCCACCAGTCCTATTCAACACAGTTCTCAAAACCCTTGCCATAGAATTAGGCAAGAGAGAGAAATAAAGGGAGTATGTATGGGAAAGGAGGAAGTCAAACTCTCCTTACTTGCAGATGATATGATTATCCACATAGAAGATCCCAAAAACTCCACCATGAAACTCTCAGGAATAATAAACAAATTGCAGGATACAAACTCAATACTAAAAAAAAAAAAAAATACATTCCTCTACAATAACATGGAGTGTAACCCACAGAGAAAGCGCTCAGAAGAATAATTCCATTCTCAATAGCCCATCAAAAAATTAAATATGTAAGAATAAACCTAACCAAGGACATGAAGGACCTCTACAAAGAAAATAATATTATACTCAAGAAAGAAATTGAAGAAGACATCTGAAAATAGAAAGACATTCTCTGTTCTTGGACAGGCAGAATTAATATTGTCAAAATGACTATACTGCTCAGACTGATATATATATATATATATATATATATATATATATATATATATATAGATTTAATGCAATCCCTATCAAAATATCAACAACATTTTCACAGTTGAAAAAACAATCCTTAAATTTATATGAAAGGGGAACTAGAACAGCCAAAGCAATCCCAAGTAACAACATAAAGCCAGGAGGCACCACGATTCCAGACATCAAGTTACATTACAAAGCAACAGTTATAAAAACTACATGGTACTGGCATAAAAACAGACAGGTTGACCAATGGAACAGAACTGAGAATGCAGAGACAAATTCAAGTACCTTCAGTTACCTGATCTTTGATGAAGTAGCCAAAAGCATAAACTGGAAAAAGGACACCCTCTTCAACAAATGGTGCTGGGAAAATTGGATATCCACACACAGAAGAATGAATCTAGACACACACCAGTCACCGTGCGCCAAAACAAAGCAAAGTGAATCAAAGACCTAGATATCAAAACCAAAACACTGAACTTTCTGGAAGACAAATTAGGCAAAAATCTAAAAGATCTAGGTGTAGGCAGGGACTTTCTTAATAAGACACCTAATGCCAAAGAAATAGCTTTGATAATCAATAAATGGGATTATATCAAATTAAAACATTTCTACACAGCAAAGAAAATCATCAACAAAGTGAAAGGATAATCAACAGAATGGGAAATAATCTTTACAATCTATACCTCAGATAGGCGTTTACAAGAAACTAAAGTTAAAAAAAGACCCCTCAAATCCAAAGACCTGATTTAAAAAATGGGCAACAGAAATGAATGGACAATTCTCGGATGAAGAAGTTCAAATGGCCAGTAAATACATGAGAAGATGCTCAACATCTTAACATCCTTACTCATTAGAGAAACGCAAATCAAGACATCACTAAGACATCATCCAACCCAAAGAGAATGGCATATATCAAGAATCTGCACAGCAGTTGATACTGGCGAGGCTGTGGGAAAAAAGTGGTACAACCACTATGGAGGGAAGTATGGAAATTCCTCAACAGGCTGAAAATAAACATTTCTTTTGATCCAGCAATATCTCTTCTGGGAATTCTTCCAAGAGAGTTAAAAGCATCATATAAAAGATACATGTATACGTAGCAGCACAACTAGCAATAGCTAAAATGTGAAAGACAGCAAAATACCCACCAACAGATCAATGGATACAAAAATTGCGGTATATGTACACAATGGACTACTGCTCATCTATAAAGACAGATAATATTGGGAATTTTGCAGAGAAATGGATACAACGTGAGACCATCATGTTCAGTGAAGTGAACCAGACACAGAAGGTTAAATATCGAATGGTTTGTCTAATATGAGAAACCCAGAATACAGTCACTGCATAGAACTAAATGAGGGGGACAGTGGGAGTTGGAGGGAGGAAGAGGGTGTCAAAAATGAAGAGGGGAGGGGTTTGTACTTCTGCAATATATATGTGCACAAAACACTTAAGTCCAGTGTAAACACTATGTATTACACATATACATATTTTAAAAATGAGAAAAAGTATCTGCTTCTAGCAATCTTTAGTTAAAAACCAGAGGCCTCTAGTTTTACTTCTCAATTATGTAAACATGCCCAGCATGTTTATCAACAAAGTTATATGGTAGATGATTGTGCGTGCGTGCGTGCGTGTGTGTGTGTGTGTGTGTGTGTGCGCGTGTGTGTGCTGTGTGTCTGACATCCCCAAAGACAGAAAGCAAAGACAAAAACCTAAGTGGCGCCACTGAAGAACACTGTTGTACAGGAGCAATCTAATTCTAATAGCAATGCACTGCTGGTGATCACTCGTCTCCCATAGGGAATGCTACAGAATCTATACCAAGGCAATGCCAACACAGAAAGGGCCAGAAAAGCATGGCACTTGACCAGGACATACAAGGATCAGTGAACATTGCAGGGGATAAAAATGGAGTGCCACAGTGACAGGCACCAAACAAATTTGAGGAAAAAGTGAACATACTAAAATGTCCACTGTCGACAGAAAGCACTGTGAATGAAATTCTTGTATTATGGGGTAATATACATCTTAACGAGCCATTTTTTTAAAAAAAATAATCCTTTACATACTCAGTCCCTAAGTAGCTGGATGAGGCAGATCTTAAATGGTTGCAGGTGGGGCCTAAGTTGTCAGCTACTAGTGACACATGTGACTTCAGGACATAGGAGAACCACGTTCCACAGTACAGGCTGGAGAGAGCTGGGTACAGAAGCAGAGTAATTCAGATACAGATAATTTCCACAACCTCAGTTTATTTTGCTACAATAAATATCACCCCAGGAAATATAATACAAAGGCAGACACTGTCCAGTTTTTTTAAATCCTCCTTCATTTAGTCCCCCCACCTCTAGTACAGTGCCCTAAGAATCCTTAATAGAAAAGGATTACTCTAAAAAAAAAAAAAAAAAAAAAAAACCTTAGGCCTACCACCGGCTGTTAGCCATCCCAAATCTTCTGTTTAAAAAATCAGTCAACATAGTGTTTGATTTTAATTCGCATTTTAAACGTGAACGTGGCAGATAAAGCACAACATGGGTTCATCATATTTACCTGCATCACCCCCCCATTACTGTATTTTAAAAATCAGAAGCTTTCTGCAGGCAGCTATAGTGACCTAAGATGATGCTGTGAGCTTTTTAAACATTTCATATCTTCCCTGTTCAATAAAGAATCTAGAATCACCCCAAGTTTTCAATCAACTAGCATGACTACTTGGCATTGAGGTAGCCACAATCCAAACAACTGCAGAAAGAGCACAGTAGCACATGGGCTGCAATTTCCCCCTCTCGTGTCTGTGCAAGACATCAATAATCAATCCCAGTGATGCTCATTGCCCAATTCAGCACAGCTGAATCCTGCTCAGTTGGAGCTGGCACGGGTGAAGAGGGCTGTTTGTTATGACTCATGATTATCTTCCAAAAGGAATAACCAAAGTGACAAGCAAACACAGGAATTAGTTGAAGGACATAAAATCTTCACAGGTGGGAGGAAAGAAGACTGAGGATGAAATGTTGGCTGCTTTTAAATACATGGAAAGAGAACCTGGACATTAAGAGTCTGACACAGCGCTACGGGGTCTCCAGGCCATAAACAATCATTCCAAGATCAGCCATGATGATGTTGGATGAATGTGAAGAGGCAGGTGCTGCCTAGGTAAAAGAAGGGAAGGAAGCACATTCTCTCTCTCCTTCCTACCTTCGATTATTGATATACAGCAGATTTTTCCTTCAATCCTTTGGAAGCAAATCCCACAGATGCATGGCATGTTCTCAGTGGAATTTCTCGTAAGCAGAGACTGATAGGTACGGCTGCTATTTAACAGCTTTGGGCGGGGGGGGGGGGGGGCACTGTAACCGGGGGGAAGGGGAAGAACGTCTGATAAATATGCACAGGAGGGACTGAACTGACAATTGAATATGGCTACATTTTCATCAATCACCTTCCAGCTGTCAAACCAACTAATGTTAGATATTAAATACTCAACATTCAAACAAAGGGCAATGAAATGTCCCAACGGCTACTTCAGGACATGACTCTACCAATTTACAACAGAGGGCAAGGACCTGTGCCATAAGAGATTAAGACAAGATCTCAGGACTTCCTGGAAAAGTCTTAGCAGTGTGGCTGCAAAAACACATTTGTTTGTTTAAAAGAAAAAAAAAATCAGGCTGGAGGAATGGCTCAGCAGTTAAAGTGCTTGCCTAGCAAGTGCTAAATCAAGCGCTAAGTACCCGAGTTCGATCCCCCTGTATCACATAAGCTGGGTGTGGTGGCGTATGCCTGTAATCCCAGCACTCGGGAAACTGAGGTAGAAGGATTGCTATGAGTCCAAGACTACCCTGGGCTCCATAGTGAGGTCAGGACCATCCTGGGATATAGAGCAAGATCACTGTCTCAAAAAAATAAAAAAATAAAAAAATAAAATAAGAGTCAAGGCTCAATGTGTGGAGGGAGAAATTCTTCGGTGGCCCCTGAGGCACAGCTCAGAAGGCTGGGCTCAGGTAATTTCTCACTGGATCAGAGTCTTCGGATATTTTCTGTGGCCTGGGAGGACCACGCAGCTCTCCAGAGGCTCAGTTCCCGTATATGTAAAACGGGAATGCTGTGAAGCAGTGACACCTACCCTGGCGGTCCCTACTAGCCGCTCTACCAGGATGAGATGAGGTCATCTTTGTAAAAAGTTGAGTTCTTAGGGTCAGAGAAACAACAGAATTGGATCTCATTATTCAATATTTTGCAATGGGTTTAAATTCTACTCTTGGCTTCAAATCCTTAAGCTTATTCATATTCAGGCTAATCTGCTTAATAGATGTCGAAACATCCCCTGAAGGTTTTCTTTCCTAACTATCCAGGGTGACAGTGGTCCAATGCCAGGAAAGAAATTGCTTTTACAAGAACCATTCACACTTTCCAGAGTACCCGAGAGCAGGGGCAATTTTCTCCCTCTATCTTTCCTTTTCTGTATCTTAAACTTCCCAGTGCAGAGTCTGGCAGATGTGTAGCAACCACTTGTCCCATCTTGCACTCTCCTTATGTAGACAGAGAAAAGTTCTGATGCAAGTAGCAGGCATGTTCCAGGCACACATCATGCAAATAACTCTACCTGGGGGGTGGTGGGAGGAGGACTGGCCAGGATTTTGGAAATTGTAAGAGAGCGAAGAGAATCCTTCCACATAATCTCCCTGAGGTCAACCCTATACAAGTGGCCTATGCCCCCATGTAAGTGCACACTGTGTGGCCTCAACTTCACCAATGTGACTGAAAGCAAAGCAGATCTGCACAGTTCCAGGTCATATGTATAAACACACTACACACACACACACACACACACACACACACACACACACACACACACATAGATACGGAGGCCTAGCTATACAACCTTCACAAACACAAACATTTAAAAAAGAAATGCTAATAATTCCCCACACTTCTTAAGAAGCTCTCCAAACGTAACGAAACAGCACCTGACAAGCTGGGTGGGCACCTTGACTGGTCCTGAGTTTCTGCTCCAGACACTGGTTATCAGGCTCCTTTGAGGACACACTTCCTTCTTCTGGCACAGCATCTGAATTTCCTTCTTAAGAATGACTTCTCCCTCTGTGTGCAGACTTGGTGGGGCTGTCAATCAGGTGTCTCAACCTGCTCTGGCCAAAGGTTGGCATGGGGCCTAAGTCAAAGCAATTAGAAATCTTGTTTCCAAAAAAGACATGGAGGTACACGACTGTAATCCCACCACTCCAGGGGGACTAGGCAGAAGAAGGGTAAGTTTGAGCCCAGGTCTGACAACTCAGCAACCTAGCAAGACCCTGTATTTTAGTTACTTTTTTATTACTATGACACAATACCTGACATCCACAGTGAAAGGGAGAAGAGGTTTATTTTAGCTCACTGTTCTGCAAGGTCCCAGTCTACTCATGGTTGGCTGGAAATGGTAGAAGAGCTTGGAAGAGGCCTAGCCACGGAGAAACTGTTCATAGCACAGCAGAACAAGGAAGCCGAGAGAGCAAGGAAGGGTAGAACAGCATATATCCTTCCAGGTCAAAGGCCAGTGGTCACCCCTTCTGGTTAGACCTCACCTCTTACAGCACAGTTTACCCCCATGACTGAATCACCTTCCTAACACAAGGCTTCTTAGGGGCATTCCATATCCAAACCATAAAACCTTGTCTCAAAATTTTAAAAATTTAAGGATGGGTTGGGAATATAGCTTAATGTAAAGGTCCTTGGTTTACATTTTCAATACAAAAACAAAAAACCACCACCACCAAAAATAACAAGAACTGTCCAGGACTTTGAATTCTGGATGAAGGAAGCTGGCAGATCTTTTTCTCTGCAGCAGCCACTTACTTCTCCATGCTTCCTGTTGATTCTCTGAGCTACTGGGAGTCCTGCCAATAAAATCCTTTTGCGTCCAAAGAGCGAAAATTAGTGTCTGATGCTCACCATTTAAATCACTCTTGGCAATTTCAAAGCACCACAATACATTATTGTAAGTCAGCTTGCTATGCAACAGACCACCATGACTTACTCCTCCTTGGCCACATTCCCCACCTTGCTCTTATCAACTCACATGCTGATGACCAACATTCTACTCCTATAACTGAATTTTTAGATTCTTTGTATAAATAGACTCATGCAGTATTTCTGTGCCTGGCTTCTGAACTCAGCATCAAGTGCTCCAGTTCCATTGGTGGAGTCACCAAGGATAGGATTTCACATATTTAAAGGCTGAACAGAATTCCACTGTGTATATTCCTCATGGTTACTTTTTATCCATTTGTCTGAGGAAGAGCACTTAAGACTGTTTCCCTGTTTTGGCTGTTGCGAATAGTGCAACAATGAACATGGAAGCACACAAGTGTCTTGGATATCCTGACGTCAGTTCCTTTGCATATATACTCAGGATACTCAGGATGGGGCTGCTGAGCCCTCTTTCAATTCTGTCTGTTGTTGGGTTCCGAGGATCTACTGCAGCTTTCCTCCAATGACTGCTAAGCTACATTCCCAGTGACACTGTACAAGAATTCCCTCTTTCCCCACCCTCACTGAAGTCTGCTGTCCTCCAACTTTTTGACAGCAGCTATTCTACCAGCTGTGAGGACACAGTTCGCTGTGGTTTTCATTTGCACTCCCATGAAGACTATCGAGAGTGAGCGTGTTATCCTCTCTGTTGGCCTTTTGTAAGTCTTGCTTTGAGAAATGTCTGTTCAGCTCTTTTTCTCATTTCTAACAGGGTTATTTTCTGTTTATAGAGTTGCTTGAGTTCCTCATTTGATGCATGATTTCCAAACATTTTTTCCCTATATAAATGTGCAAATATTTTCTCCCAATCTGTGGGTTGTCTGTTGTCTCTTTAGCTGTGCTGAAGCTTTTTAGTTTAATGCAATCCATCTGTTTATTTTATTTTATTTTATTTTTCGTTTGTTGCATATGCTTTTTGGGGGACTTGGGCAAGAAATTATTATCAGATGAGTATTCCCTAAATGTCTTGGTAATTGTTTTATAGATGCTACTGCACATTTTGAATTTATTCTCCCTCTTGTTCTTCCATGGGTAGTAAGAAAGAACATTTAAATTAAAGGGTTTCTTCCCCCATTTTATTGATACGTATAAGTGCAAATTTGAAGCTTACATTGATCTTGAGCATTTTGTGCACACACATATCTTGACAAGGTTACAAGACCTTCTCGTCTCTTATTCTGGCCCTACACCTACCCATCCCACCCACCACCCTGCTCTGCCCCAGTTCCCATTATTTTCCACACTGAGTTCTGTGAGATAATTGTGATTTGGGTCTCTCATATCAGAGAGACCATTCGAAATTTCACCTTCTGCTTCTGACTCACTTCACTAAGCATGATGGTCTCAAGTTGCCTCCATTTGCCTACAAAAGCCTCCAACCTATCTGTCTTTATAGATGCATAGTATTCCATTGTGTATAAATACCACAATTTGTGTATCCATTGGTTTGTTGATGGGCATTTTGGTGACTTCCATATTTTAGCTATTGTTAGTTGTGCTGCCATGAACATGGGTATACATGTATCTCTGTTATGTGTTGTTTTGACCTCTTTTGGAGATATTCCCAGGAGGAGTGTCGCTGGATTGAAGGGGATATTTATTTCCAGTCTTTTGAGAAATTTTCATACTGCTTTCCACAGTGGTTGTACCAGTTTACACTCACACCAGCAGTGCAGGAGGGTTCCTTTTTCCCCACTGCCTTACCAGCACTGATTACTATTAGAGTTGTTGATATACGCCAATCTCTCTGGAGTTAGATGGTATCTTAGTGTTGTTTTGATTTGCACTTCTCTTATGGCTAGGGATGTTGAACATCTTTTCATGTATTTATTGGCCATTTGAACTTCTTCATCAATGAGCTGCCTCTTCATTTCTTTTGCCCATTTTTCAATAGGGTCATTGATTTTGGTAGGCTTACATTTATTCAGTTCCCAGTATATTCTGGTTATGAGCCTCATATCTGAGGTGTTGGTGAATATTTTTCCCATTCTGTCAGTTATCTTTTTACAGTATTGATAATTTCCTTTGCTGTGCAGAAACTTTTTAATTTGACATGATCCCGTTTACTGATAATGGGGACAATTTCTTTCGCTTTTGGTGTCTTATTAAGAAAGTCTTTGCCTACACCTATGTCTTTTAGATACTTTGATTTGATTTTGGTACATGGTGACAGGTGTGTGTCTAGATTCATTCTTCTGCAAGTGGATGACCAGTTTATCCAGGATCATTTGTTGAACAGGCTCTCCTTTTTCCAGTGTATGCTTTTGGCTCCTTTATTGAAGATTAGGTAGGTGAGGGTATTTGAGTTTGTCTCTGCATCCTTAATTCTGTTCCACTGTGTATCAGTCTGTTTTTGTGCCGGTACCAAACTGTTTTTACAACTATTGCTTTATAGTACAGCCTGATGTCTGGTATTGTAATGCCTCCTGCCTTTGTCTTGTTACTCAAGATTGCTTTGGCTGTTCTATATGTCTCTTGGTTCCATACGAATTTAAGGACTATTGTTTCAAGTTCTTGTAAAAAATGTGTTGGTATTTTGATAAGAACTGCATTGAATGTATGTATCAGTTTCAGCAGTACAGTCATTTTGACTATATTTATTCTGCCTATCCAAGAACAGGGGGTGTCTTTCCATTTTCTGATATTGCCTATGACTTCTTTCTTCAGTGTAATGTAGTTTTCTTTATATACTTCCTTGGTTAGGTATACTCCTAGGTATTTAATGTTTTTCTGGGTAATTGAGAATGGGATTGTCCTTCTGAGCTCCTTCTCAGTGAGTCTGTTCTTAGTGCAGAGAAAAGCTAGTGATTTTTTAGTATTGATTTTATAGCCTGTAATTTGACTGAATTTGTTTATTATTTCTGAGAGTTTCATAGTGGAGTTTTTGGGGTTCTTCAAGCAGATAATCATATTGTCTGCAAATACAGATAGTTTGACTTCCTCCTTTTCAATGCAGATTCCATTTATTTCACTTTTTGTCTGATTGCTATGGCAAGTATTTCTAGTAGTATGTTGAATAAGAGTGGTGACAGTGGACAGCCTTGTCGTGTTCCTGATTTAAGAGGAAATGATTTCAGTGTCTCTCCATTTACTATGATATCTGAAGTAGGTTTAGAATATATGGCTTCTATGAATTTGAGTTAAGGCCTTTCTATACCTATTTTTCTCAGAGTTTTTATCATGTAAGGGTGCTGGATTTTATCAAAGGCTTTTTCTGCATCAATTGAGATGCTCATGTGGTTTTTGTTTTTGCTTTTGTTGATGTGGTGTATTACATTGATTGATTTATGTATGTTGAACCAACCCTGCATCCCAGGAATGAAGCCCACTTGATCATGTTATATGATCTTTCTAATTACTTGTTGGATTCTATTTGCCAGAATCCTATTAAGCATTTTTGCATTTATATTCATTAAGGATATTGGTTAATAATTTTCCTTCCTGGTTTAAGTCTTTCTTTGGTTTTGGGACTAGGGTAATGCTAGCCTCCAGAAATAAGTTTGGTAGTATTCCTTCTCTTCCTAAAGGAGTCACCTAGCAATGAGGATTTAAGAGTAGTTCTAAAATGGTAAAATCTTGTATAATAAAAGAAATAATATATGTTTTCTATTAAGGCCCTGGGATTATAAGAATTGTCATCTTCTAGAATTAGGAGGAGATAAGGAGAGAAAGAGAAGGACCGAGAAAATATTGACTTTTTAAAAGCATAATTTAAACACAATAAAATGCATAGATTACAAGTGTGCAGTTCTGCAACTTTAAACCACAGTATAATTGCACGTAACAGCTGTGCCAATCATGAATAGAGAAAACCACCACCAATCTGGAAGGTTCTACTGTGCCCCCTTCCAAGTAGTCTTCCCACATATGCGGAGGCAAACACTGAGGCAAACACTTCGAATTTTGTCATCATCAGCCTAATTTTTCCTAATCCAGAACATCCTATCAACAAAATCAGGCACAAATACCGTACTCTTATATATGGCTTATTTTGCACAACATAATGTCGTTAGGATTCATTCAGGTTTTAAAGGTATCCATAACATATTCTTCTTCATTGCAAAGTAATGCTCCACGGAGAGAAAGCAACACAGTGTGTTTATTCAAAAATGCTGTTGATGGATATTAGAGTTGCTTCTAATTAGATAATAGAGTTGAGCTATTATGAAAAAATACTATGAATGTTTTAAAACATGTCTTCTTTATAAACATATGCTTGCTTTTCTTTCTCCTGAATGAATTGGTTTTTATTAAATAGTGAGGAAGCGTGCTGTGTAGCCTACAGATAAACAACAAAATACCATCTGAGGGAAGAAAATGAGCCTATTCTGCATCTTTTCTTCTGGCACAGAACAGCTTCATAGCTGTCCCTCATTAAGTCCTCATTCCCTCTCTACAAACTTCATTCTCTGAATTTTACAGATGGGCTTTTTTTTCCCCATTCTAAAAAATCCTTTCACTTTCTTCTCAAACTAGCAAATTCTCTCAAGATGTCTTGTTTATAGCAATTTTTTTAAAGAGAGGACTAACCCCACTGGCTACCCACTAAACTTCTTTTTTCAGTAGAGGAATAAACCCTAAATGGGCAACATTCTAAAACAGTCATCCCCAACCTTTCTGATACCAGAGACCAGTTTTGTGGAGGACAGTTTTCCACGGATGGAAGAACTGGGAAGGAAAAATGGCACTAGCTTCACCCACTACCTCAGCTCCACCTCATGTCACCAGGCATTAGATTCTTATAAGCAGCATGCAACCTCCATCTCTGCATGCACAGTTCACAGTAGGGTTCACACTCCCATTAAGAATCTGACAGAAGGTGGTACTCCGGTAGTGATCTGAGCAATAGGGAGTAGTTGCAAATACAGATGAAGCTTTGTTTGCTAGCCTGTTAATAACCTCCTGCTGTGCAGCCTCATTCCTAACAGGACAAGAACCAGTACCAGTCCAGGAGGTGGGGACCTCTGCTCTAGAACCTAAGAATAGAGATTCTGCCACAGGACTTTTGAGTCTGAATCTGGCTCTGTCACCTACTAGCCGTGTGATCTTAAGGAAATTATTTCACTATCCTTTGCCTACCTTTACTGTGTACACGAGGTTAACAATAATACTCAGCTCATAGGGTCACAGAGAGTTAATTTTTAGAACCATGGCTGCTATATAATAAGTGCTCAGTAAACAAAGACAAGCGATTTTTATCACTTCAATTGATCTGAATTATTTCAAGCTACTGTAACAAAATACCACAGACTGATTGTCTTAAACTCGGAAAATGATTTTTCATAGTTCTGGAGGCTGAAAGTCCAAGATCAAGATGATACATAGGTAGGTTTCAGACCAAGACTTCTCATCTTGGCTTGTAGGTGACCACCATCTTGCTGTGTGCTCATGTGATCTCTTCATAGAGAGATCTCCGGTATCTATTCTTCTTCTTAAAAGGGCATGAATCCTATCAAATTAGGACCCTATCCTTTGGACCTCATTGAACCTTACTTAATTCCCTAGTGGTCCCTTCTCCAAATGTAATCTCATTGGGGGGTTAGGGCTTCGACACAGTAATTTGGGGAGATAAAAACATTGAGTCCATAATATTCTTTGGGATGTGTGTATTAAGTGATTTTTAAGCCAGAAAAATCTTTACTAATAAAAGAAATAATATGTGTATTCTATTAAGGCCCTGTATTATAATGTCCTGGTACCTCTCCCATCCACTGAGTCTCTTTACTGTGCTATACTCACTAAGTTTTGGGCAGACACAATACAGCTCACTCTCAGCCAAATCTTTAAGAATTCACGTATGATTCCCTTGTTCCATTGCCCTACCCCAGTGGGAACCTGAGCTGAGATGCAGTTTCTACCAGCCTAGGGATCTGAAGTGAACAGGACAGTACATGACCTGTGTAGCCTGAACAAGAAGATCTTTTTTGTGGTATGATGCCTGTAAGAACTGAGTATCATTTGTTACTGCAGCAGCAGGTAGCCATACTTGATAAATACAACCGCCACATTCATGTCACCAGGTGGCAAGCTCTAATTTCTGACTCAGTTTCATTTCGTTTTTTGGATTCCACTCTATTTAATTCAGCACTTAGGAACACATAAGGCATTTGAGCTATTCTACTATAAACCTGCCCCTGGTCTTACAGATTGACACTGATACTGGCCATTAAATAGACTACAATGATCCAACCAAAATCTGGACTCTACTGCTCCAGCCTCAGTACAAAGGCATGTGAACAAGTACTGTGGCCTCTTCTTTGTATTTTACTTTCTGTGGCTTCAGTTACTGTCTTAGTTACTTTCTTGTTGCTGGAACAGAACATCTCACATATACAACTTAAGGGAGTAAAGATTCATTTTAGCTTAAAGTTTCAGAAGGTCACAGTCCATACATGGGTGGCTTGCAATGGTAGAAGCACATGGCGGGAGGAAGAGCAGGAGATCGGCTCTTCACAGCATGGCTGACACAAAGCCAAGTGAGGGAGGAAGGGTGGAGCTATTCTTTCAGGTCCTATCCCAGTGATATAACCCTTTGGGGTCAAGCCCCAATGCTCCGCCCCGTCTGATCAGGCCCTGCCTCCCAACAGCACATTGATGTTGCACAACATCCAGATACATGAGGTTTTTTTGGGGACACTCTAGATCCAAACCATAACAGTCACCCATAACTCTTCATTCCTCCTGGGGCATGCACCATCTCTGTGCCCAGTGAACCCACCCTGTGTACACTACCTGTGTTAGTTACAACTGTCATGCAGTATCTGGGTGCTCGTGCTCACATCACCCTTAGGACTTAATGAAGGCCCTGCTGCATAAGCAAGGTGACACTTGCAAATAAAGTATGCCAAAAATAAGCCACAAGTGCTTCATTTAAATGAAAAGGTGGAGGTTCTCATCCTAAGGAAAACAAAATCAGCTGAGCCTGGTTGTGCAGAGCTGTTAATGCCAGTACACCAATATTCTGGGAGGCTGAGGCAGGAGGACCACAAGTTTGAGTCCAGTTTCACTTATGAGACTTAGTGAGACCTTGCCTCAAAGTCAAACATTTTAAAAAATGTGGTGGGTATGTGGCTCCATGTAAAGATCCTGGATCAATCCCCAATGCCAAAAAAAGTCTGTATGTGTGTGCGTGTGCACGCTGAAGTTGCTAAGATCCATGGGACAATCAGATAATTCGAAAGACTACAATTTAACATTATAGTATATTGCAATATATCGCTATAATGGTTGTGTTTTATTATTTTTATTAATTTCCCACTGTGCCTAGTCTATAAATGAAAGTTATCATAGGTCTGCACATGAAAGAAAAAAACATAGTACATATAGTAGGTTTGTGTGACTGTGGCCTACTGGGCACACTTTGAATGTGGCCTAAACACAAATTTGTAAACTTTCTTAAAACACTGTAGACTGCTTGTATGATTTATTTTGTAACTTGACTGTATTAACTATATTGACTATTTTACATATAGCCCAGGACAATTCCTTTTCCCTCAATGCAGCCCAGGCAAGCCAAAAGGTTGGATATCCATAATATATAGAATTTGGTACTGTCTTGAGTTTCAGGTGCCCATTGGAGGTCTTGGAATGTAACCTTCCCAAATAAGAGGGGACCACTGAATAATTTTTCCCAACATCAGTATCACAATGAAGGTCTTTCTATTCAGGTAGCGACATATTCTGTCCACATAATTCATTATCTGAGCCAGTCTGAGAGTGAAAGGGGACAGAAGTGACAATCTCCCGAGTAAGCAAGGATACACGGGCATCATGATTCTCCTTCTAGTCTCCTAGTTTCAATAATAGGTCCATGGCCATGAGGAAAATTCCTAGAGGCATTAATCTAAGGGTAGGTCACCATGTCCAGGAAATGAGATTAGAGGTCTAAGAAAAACCATCTGGTGAAACGAATGTGTTTATCAGAGCTTGTATTCTGCTTTTACTATTCTATGTGGCATTGAGCTGAATGAGAGCAGCTGTTTCCCTAAGTAGGCACATGCGAATAGAAGGAGACATCCAATACAAAATCCAGCCGTAAAGCAGGAACACCCTACAGAAACATTAGCAGTGTCTTCCTCCCACTACTCAGTCTGGGATTCATTTAAGAGGAAGAAGAAGAAAGCCCAGAAAACAATCTGAACAGCAAAAAAGAGTTATTTAAACAAAGCCAAAGTAAATGCAACTCCAGGGACCACGGGCTCCTTGTCTCCTCCTAGGAATGGAGAAACAGCATTTTCAATGAGGATTGTTAAAAGCCATATTCTAGTAATACAATGTAGAAAATAATCTCTGACTATTCTGCACTTTCTTTTACTTTGTACAACAACCAGGATTCTAATTAGCTCATTGAAAATCACAGTGGCTTGTGGTCAAGAAGTGTATAAAGATTTTTGTAGAAGAAAGAATCTGTTTTTCCATCTGCCCCAAACTCCACCTCCCTTTCTGTTTCACGGGATGGTGGGTCCCACACAACAGAATTGGTCATATAGCTTGATCCAGCTTGAGGAACCCAGCCTCAATCTTAGGTCCAGAAAATGAAATAAGACCCACACAAGATCTGGGAGTAATTTTCCTGAGATGGAAATCATCACTTGGTACACAAGTTTCCTAGCACTGCTGTGACATACCACACAACCTGGCTGGCAACAGGAATTTATTCTCTCAAAGTTCTAGAGTGCCAAAGTCAAGGTGTTGGAAGGGGTTGTGCTCTCTAAAGCCTCTGGGGGAGGAATCGTCCCATGCCTCTTCCTGGTTCCAGTAGTTGTAGACAATCTTGGCTTTCCTTACCTCACAGCAGCATCACTACAATCCCTGCCTCTAACTCCCCGTGGCTCTCTTACTCCCACCTGATTCCACATGATGCCTCTTGTCTCTTCTTATTAGAGCAGCAGTCATGGCAGATTCTACTCCAGGGGAACCTTTCCTTAACTTATATCTTAATTTTTATCTGCCAGGACCACACTTCCAAAGAACGAGTACTCACAGGTACTGGCAGTTGAGACTCCAGCATACCTTTTTAGGTGATACAATTCAATTCAAAGCACCAGGTTTGAAAGTCTTTCTCGCTGTAATTGCAAGCTCAAAGCCATGTAAGCTCACTTTCCTACCCTCTAAAAAAGAACTCAGAATAAAAACAAAGAAAAAGATGCCACGGAGGAGGTTCTAATGTTATTGACACCTTGGACCACAGCCAAATCTGAATCCCAGTTCACCTCTTGGATTTCCCAGTAGCACAACCAATAAGACACCTTTCTGGCTTAAGTGTATTTAATTTAGCTTCTGTCATTTATAACCAAGAGACCTAGTTGGCCTATCCAGCCATGAATAATGTTGTATGATACAAATTCAAATCGTTTCCCATAATCTGAATGGAGTACTTATAGACCGGCCATGACTTGATGACTGTTAAAATTAAGCAGTAGGTAAATAGGAACATATTACTATATTATTATATTATTCTTTCTACTTTTTTCTATTATTCTTTCTCTTTAAATTTTTCTCCCAAAAAGCTGCATCAAATGTTCAGTAAGTAAATCCTCTCAGGTCTCATAGTTAAAGCCCAGCACAAATTAAGGGAAATAAAAGAACAGAAAAGGTAGAATAATGCCTAAACCGAGCAGCAGTAGTAGACCTCCACAGGGAATAGTTGCAACTCGTGACAACATCAGCAGTGTTTTCTTTGCAGCTTGCGCACTATCAACATTACATCTGACTCTATCAGACCTTGAGATGCTGCCAAATGGCGGGTCTTGGACAGGCAGATGGCAAATGGCTGTCCCTATACAGAGGACGTCCACCAATGTAGCTTCAGCCCCCGGGGACACAATAGCTCGCAGTGTGCTCTGATAGTGGGGATGGTTCAACTTTCCTCCCAGATGACCACAATAAAGCAGCTAGTAAGAAAGCAATGACACAGCTCAGGCAATGGATAAGGTCGTTTCTTCTCCAACTGTCCCCTGACAAGTATTATTCTGACATAAGGATTTATTTCATGGTTAATGGCAGAGCCATGATTCTGCCCTCCACTTAAGGCCACCGTCATTACTTCTTTGGGATCCTGTCTCCTTTTTAGATTCAGAATAGCCTGGAAGTCCTCATGCCTAGAATGCTCCCTTGACCAATGAAATCACAGTATTTAGGGACAGGGGGTGTTTGGGGGCCCGCTCTGGCTTTTCTAGAAGGCTCCTCTGTGATTCTAATGAGCAATTAGGACTGAGACTGCCGCCTTGTATGGACCTGGCTCTGTGAGGTGGCTACTCTCTCTGGATGCACACCTCATTTTTCTAAGGCATCTCCTGCTATTGTTCAGACCAACCATACTTCCTGAATCACTCTCATGAATAGATCTCAATCAATCTACAACTAGCTTCTTCCTCTTTGTTACAGCTTCCTAGCACAGCCACAAAAAAATAAAACCCGCCACATTTATGGAGGCCTAAAATTTATTTTCATAGTTCTAAGGCTTCAAGTCCAAAAGCAAGATGTTGTCAAGGCCACGTGGCCTCGCCATTCTGTACACTTTAGCTGAGGATCTTTGTCCTGCCCCCTATGAGCTCCTGCTGGGTGCTGGGCAATCCTTTGTGCCCTCTGCAATCATTATCAGTTGGTGGCCCCTTGTCTGAATGTGAGCGTCTTCCTTTTCATACAAGAACACCAGTCATTCTAGGTTAAAAGTCGACCCAACTGCAGTGTAAACTCAACATAGCTAATTATATCCACAATGACCCTATTTCCAAGTAAGGTCATATTCCAAGGTTCTAGGGAGGACAGATATTTGAAAGAGAGAGACATTTTTTAACTCAGTGTACTCTTACTTGTCCATATTAAGTCTTAGGTTTTCTCTTGATCCAGAATGCAGGTAAGACCCAGCTAATTGAAATTATAGTGACTTTTCGTGTCGTGGTGCATACCTGCAATCCCAGCATTCTGGAAGGCTGAAGTAGGAGGATCTTAAATTCAAGCCTAGCCCCAGTGACTGAAAAAGGTCCTGTCTCAAAATAAAATTTAAAAGGGGTGGTAGCAGGATCTGGGATATAGCTTACTGCAAAGGCCTAAATTCAATCCCTAGTACCAACCACAAACCGAAATAATGTAAATAATGAATGTAATGAAATCAGCTTTAGAAAAGAGTTGCAAAGACAGTACAGTGAGGTCTTATATACCTCCTATATACCTCTCACGCAACTTACGAAGGCACAGGACATATATAAAAATTAAGACACCACCTGGTATAATAGTGTTAATTAAGTCATACACCTCGTGTATTTTACCCAGTTTCCTAATAATGTCCTTTCTCTACTCCAGAATCTCTGTTGGGATACCACTTTAAATTTAGCATAATGCTTTTAAAAATGAAAAAGGTCTGAACCGAACTCCACCCACAGAATCCCAACTTCCCTTCAAGTTTCCGTCTCTTGCTATCCTCCAACCTCGAACTCACTTTCATATTTACAGTCAGATGGATGAAGTTTCATCTTTGTATCTGCTATTGTTTAGATCTGGAGTGTCCCCCGCAAAGCCTGTATCATTAGATGTAGTGAGATAACTGTGGAACTGTGTGTTATTCAGAGGTAGGGCCTGGCTGGAAGGGGCAGATGCTTGAGGCTTGACCTCGAGGGAGTGTGCCAACTTTTAGAGATTGGGAGCCCCCAAGAGCAAAGCTTTCAGGTGTTTGTGATTGACTTGTGGGCCAGGAAGTGAGAGGAGGGCACCCACTCTGGGTGTGGGGGCCCAACTGGCAGCTTGAACCAAGTAAAGGAAGGAAGAAGAAACATTGCTACAGCTTCTTCCAGGGAAAGCTTTGGCCTCGCCTGAGTCTCCACACACAGACTTGCTCCTGCCACACTTGGCTTCTGTCTGCAACGGAGTGAGCAGCTCTCCAGCCTCTGCCATGTGTTTCCATTGTTGTCAGCTGCCTGTGAATGGACTGTGTGAGACCTTCCAAAACAGTGAGCCAAAAGAAATCTTTCTTCCCTTAAGTTGTAGATGTCACTTATTCTGTCACAGCAATGAGAAAAGTAAGTAACTAAGACAGTATCTGTCCCATTGAGGTTTGACAGTTCAGATTTTTCATTCAGGTTCATTCTTAACAATGTTGAGGTCACATGGCCACTATAAGAATCTAATAGTACTGTACATATTCTCCTCTTGAAAAAATGCACAGAAAATAACAATTTTGCATTCAACTTCAGAGCAGTGGGATACAAATCCCCCTTTCCTCTCCTCGGGGGCTTCTATGTACTTAAGTCCTTCTTACCAGAGTTGAGGCTCCCCAAGCATCGATTCCACAACACAATTAGCGTGTCTCATTTTCAACCCCTCTTTCCAGCTAGTCTCACCAGATCCTGGACCCAGCAACAGGGCTCTGCACTCAGGGCTCTGGCTGGCACCAGCTGCCCCAGTTACCACCATAGGCTGAGAAGCGTTGATCAGGCTAAACTCTGCAACCTGGTCCTAAAGGCAGCAGACTGCCCTTCCAGCCAACTGGGCAGTCACTAGAGCCTCCCAAGTTCTGTTTGGTGGAGTATCACTGCTGAGCTTAATTACTCTATGATTACATGAGATATCTTGGGATTTAACACTTCTCAGTTCAGGACCATGTTACCATGTGAGTTTCAAGAAAAACAGTGTGCAGTGAAGTATTGCCAAACTACCAATTTTAGATCTTCTGCATTTAGAAATGGCAGGAACCTTGGCCCCTGGGGCAATGCCTGTCCATGACTCTTTAGCTTTGAGAATGGTATCTGAGGCCCTCTACATGTGAAAAACACATAATTATCAACTCTGGAACCTGACATGTTCTCATAGGCCTCCATATCAGCCTTAGAGCCAGGTAGTGAGGGGGGAAAATAGAAACCTCCATTTTGTTCACTGTCTCCTTTTTATGTTGAAGTCACCGCTCCATCCAATTCCGAGAACGCTGCTGTGTCTCACTGGCCCCACCGCCCACGATGTTGCTTGTTTCCGTGGATGCCTAATTGTTAAAGACAGTCCCAGTCTCACCTGATCTATGCAACTGTTGGTGTAGATTCCTATAGTTCTTTAAGGTGGAGGAATGGCACAGCAATTACAGTGCTTGCCTTGCAACTGCAAGGCCCTGAGTTCTATTCCCTAGCACCATATAAAGCTGGGTGTGGTGGCACATGCCTGTAATCCCAGCGCTTGGGAGGCTGAGGTAGGCGGATTGTCCTAAGTTCAAGGCCAGCCTATGTTCAGACCAGCCTTGTCTACAGAGAAAGACCTTGCCTCGAATTTTTTTTTTTTAAAAAAAATTCCTACAGTTCTTCTGCCCTAGGGTCACATCTTCTTTTTTATTGACACGCCATGCAGGAGCAACCCAATGACCCAGAAGTGAAGGAAGGAAGACCAGATGAAAATCATTCTTGTGGACATGGCTTACCTTCTGCAAATGGTTCCCATTCATAAAACCGGCCCATGAATGGCTTGTTGTTATAGGATGCACACTGTACCTCCCGGATACTTCTACTGCTCTCTGGACACACCTAATAAGTAGATATGAAATATGTGGTTAGTATCCATACTCACTGTAGCCCCAGTCAAATCCAAGAAACCTTTGACTCCAGAGGCCAGCCTTCCTCTATCTACACTAGGATTTCTAAAAACTTGCTTTTTACCAACATCAAAAACTTAAAATGTGGCAGATCCCCAGACATTATACTCCAAGTCTGTTAACTCAGAATCTTTTAGGTCACTACATTTTTAACAAGCTCCCCAGGTTAACAGGTTTGTGTGCAGTAACTTGAAAGCCGCTGACACAAACCTTCTGATCCTGACAGATGGGTGATCTGCTCCGTGCCCCGGGAGCCCTCCATTTCCACCTGAGCCTGACTCTGGGCACACTTTCCCCTTGCACAGAATAATGTCCACAGCAAACATACTCTGAGACCTGGTACTATCTGAGCATATACATATTAACTCACTTAATTCTTATAATGCCAGTGAGGTAAATATTGTAGCTTTATAGATTTTTCACAGATGAGCAGAGGACTCATACAGCCAGAGAGGAGCAGAACCTGGATTCAAATCCAGGCAGCCTCAGCGGCCACCTGGCTCTCTCTTCTCTCCATCTTTTCTAAATTCTGTCTGCCCTCTAGAAGCAGGAGCTTCCAAACTTTAGCACACAAAAGAGTCTCCCAGTGATCCTGCGGAAAATGCAAATCCCTGGGACCCCCCAAGCATCACTATTGAGTAAGTCCGGGATAAGATCCAGGAATCTGTATGCAATCAAGTGTATCCAGGTGACTCTGGCACGTCAGATGACTCGAAGAAAATGTGCAGCTCCTTCTGGCTTATTTCTTTCAAACTTATAAATGATAAAGAAACTGGCACATGACAAAAAATAGATGCAAAAAATAAAACAGTAAAAAAACATAAATCATTAAATCACACAGTAGATAAAAGACAATTTACCTTTTTTAATACCTAGCTATGCCCTTTCCTATAATTGTGTGTGTGTGTGTGTGTGTGTGTGTGTGTGTGTGTGTGTGTGTGTGTGTGTGTGTTTGAGAGCAAGTGTGTGTGCCCATATTTTATCAGCGGGAAAGGAAAAGAACCTGGCCTCTCAAACATTAAAAGTGACTGTATATAGGAAGTTTCTGAAATAAACTACCAAGACAATGGCTCAAAGTCCTCAAGGATTTATAAAGAGATCTATTGCATGTATCAGAATACCAGGTCTCCTGGAACGTGGAATGGAACGAGAGTTGGCAGGAGGGCAAGCATCCCTGCTTGGTAGGGGACAGCACAAGGAGGGGGCTGCTGGCCCCAACTCCAGGGTGGTCAGTACCTGGCTATGGCCTGAGCCAAACCTTATGGAGAAAGAAGCCATAAGAAACAGAGGGTGATGAAAATGGGAGAGGGAGGGAAGAGCGCAAAAAGCATGAGAGGACAGGCGGGGTGGGCTTAACTCTGCCAATCTCGGAGAAGCAGACAAGCGAGGGCTCTGGAAGACCACTTGCTGGCTGGTTACCCTGAGTCTGGAGCCGTGTTGGCTTCCAACAACATCTGCCGACCCCATAAAGAGGATGGGTTAGGCTATTTTTCACGACCCTTTGTCAAAGTTCAACTAGGATATAATCAGTTGGACAACTAGGGAAAGCACCTTCCCTGCAACAGCAGTCCCCAAACCTGGAGGGCAGAAAGAGCCAGTGAAGAGTCTGTCAGAAATACAGGTTTGTAAGCTCCACCCAAGCTGGAAGGTGAGAAGGGGAGTGAGGAATACATGGCTGAGTCACCCTTGGGTGACTTGGTGCAGCCAGCCTGGCACCAGGCTACGCAGCAGCAATTAAGAGCCACACCTGAGTCCCAATCTCACTCCCAACTGCTTCATCCAGACCACAGTACTAGAGTAGAAAGGCCCAAACAGAGGTCCTTCAATTTGTAGATGAGGACACTGTGGTGTGGCACAGTGGCATGCCTTGCCTAAGGTTCCACAGTGACATCAAGGCTGATAACCTACTCTGATCATAAACAGGGTCTAGATACCAGCTGCTGGGTTGCAGATTTTCACAACAAAAACAGGCCAGACCAATTGGGCTAAATGTCTCATTCCTCAAACTACTATATCTGTGTAAAATCCAGCTGCTCAGTGAGGCTCTGGCCAGAAGCCACCTTCATTTACCTCGTAGAACTTACCAAAACTGGCAGCTTGGGATCACAAGTACTTAGACAATTTGCTCACTCCTTTCTTGTCTTCATGAGCAAAAGTTTGTTAAGGGGCCAAACCACAAACCAATGAACCTTCAGAACCATCTAGCATTCAATTAAATAAATAAATATGATATGGAAAGGTTTCCAAAATCCATTAAGTGGAAAAAGTGTCCAAATGATTGTGTGTGCCCCCCACCCCACCTGTATGCACACATATATGAGTGAGGGTACGTGTGTACCCAGAATTTGAAGTCTTTCTTTCTTTCTTTCTTTTTCTTTCTTTCTTCCTTTTTTCTTTCTTTCTTCTGAGCACAGCCCAGCTACCTCTTGAGACAGGGGGCTTAGTGTGTCATCAGATCCACAGTAGAATGTCTGATGTTGAGGCAGCAAATCCACCCACCCGGGGTGATGTCACCCAGAAGTGGCCGGCCCAGCAGGTTGACCATGGTGTCCAGAAAGCAAACAGCACAGGAAAATGCAACAGGAGGTAACAAGATGCCCTGGCAGACCAGCACAGTTTTGTGCGACCCTGAGTCAGGGTCACACAATGCCAGGTCTTTTAGTTACTTTTTAGCCTGTGAGGAAGGGTGGAACCAGCACATGCCCCTCAAGGTCAAGCCCCAAGCATCTGCCTCTTCCAGCCAGGCCCCACCTCCCAACAGTACACAGAATCCATAGGAACATGAAGCTCTTGCGGGCCACTCTATATCCAAACCACCACACCAGGTAAACTGCCAGCTAGAGAAGGGCACTGCTTCCTGGGGAGGAGCACGACCTGCCCAGAGAAATGCAAGGCTCACAGAGCCAAGATGTGGGTGTGAGTTCTTGAGGCAGAATTATGGTACTGCAAGGAAAGCAAATGCTTAGTGTGATGGGGACAAAGACAGCCATGAGAACACGTAACTGTTCCTGAGTACCTACTAAAAGCCACACACTACCACCTGGTTTGCATAGATTTTCTCACTTAAACCAACAATAATAGCTACCATGCCCATCTTACAGAGGAGGAGACAGATGCGATAAAAAGTTAAATGAACTTTCTAAGGTCACAGGGCTTGTAACTTAGACATTTTGGGTCTAAAACTCATGCTAGAGCTGAGAGTATAGCTCAGCAGTTAACACAAGGCCCTGGGTCCAATTCCACAGCACCACATAAGCCAGGCATGGTGGCACATACGGCACTCAGGAGATTGAGGCAGGAGGGTTGCCACTGAAGGCCAGCCTGGGCTACGTAGTGACTTCAGGACTAGCCTAGGCTATAGGGTAAGACCCTGTCTCAAAATAAAGAAATTAAATAAAAATGAAATCCATGCTAGTAACCACTATACTAATGAGCCTCTCAAGACTTTGTGGACAACAAAAGTAATCTGTGACGGGCCTTCAGACAGAAGAGCCTTAGTTGCTTCCTACTAATTGTCAGGATAGGACTGATCTGGCCTTAAAGGCCTGATGATGTGGCTGGTCTCAGGTATAAGGAGCAGTGAGTTACAAATGAGGATTAAAACCAAGTTGGGGGAGGGGGGGCGGCTGGAAGAACTGCACAGTGATTGAAGCATTTGCCTAGCAATTAAAAAGCCTTGAGTTTAATTCCCCACCACCACATAAAGCTGAGTGTGGTGGTGTACCCCTACACTCCCAGCACTCAGGAGGCTGAAGCAGGAAGACTGGGGTGAGTCCAAAGCTAGCCTGGGCTATACAGTGGGTTCAAGGGCATCCTGGGCTACACAGCAAGACCCTGTCTCAAAACAAACAAACAAAGAGATAAGACCAAGTGGTTACTGGGAAATTCTGCTTCACTTCTCTTCTGTAGATTACACCAGTTGGTACCAATCCTATTCTTATCAGCATATACTCTCCTCTCATTTAAGCCTCCCTCAAGTTAAAACTTCCAGATCACAGGCCCTTCTACATGTGTTACACTTTCAATTCGTTGCTTCCAGATGCCACAGACTGAGTCATCTTCACCTTGTTAACAGTCACCTCTTTATTGCATTATGAGTTGGCCCTGGGCAGATTTCCTGCAGAGAGCTGATCCTGCCATGGGCACCGGCTCTTGTTACGTTCGGGCCAGAAAAATGAGACAGTGGAGAATAGGCTTTTTTAGGATGAGAACAGCTCCTTTAGGAATACCAAAGCTTTATAGCTAAGCAACACCCTTGGGAGACAACGTTCCATCTATGCAAAAGAGGGTGGGATGTTTCCACTGGCCTCTTAATGGAAGACAAATAAAGATGCCCTTTAATGTGATGAGCTGAATCCTTATAAAGCAATATAGGCCCCATCCAAAGTTCCATCAAGAAAATTGCCTGGGGTTGCTAGGAGCCACAAAGCCTATTTTGGAAACTTTAGCTACATTTCTGGTGACCCTGGTTAATCTGAGATGACACCCTCACATACCTAACTCCTTGCTCAAGAGGCCACTGTCAGAGATCAAACACTTACCTTAGGTAATTACTTTCGCCTCCCCAGGAGTTGAAGAGCTCTATGCCCAATAAAGGTGGTACCAAGGCACATAACCCTGAAGTTGATGTGGTTCAGTCATGCATTTGTTTTTACCCTTCGCTTTGCTCTGGATTCAATCAAAAAAGTCAATTACCATGGCAACATATGGTGTATTTAAAATTATCACTGAAGAAATCTAAAGAAATCTGGAAAATGCCTCTGTACTGCCATGAGAAAGTGGCAGTGTGACCTTGGGTAGAAAACTTTACTTGGATTCTCAAAGGCTAAACTATTACATCTGAATAAATTGTGTGCATGCATCCTCCAGAAATCCTGAAATATCCAGAGACTTTTGTGAAGATTAAATTAGCATGTACTAAAACTACCAGCTCACAGGAATGCTCAATTAAGGCACCAAATATGGATTCAACAGGCCCAGAAGCCGTGAGTGTCTGAAGAGTTGGTGTTTCAATCAAACACTCTCTTCCCTACTCTTCTGCAGCTGGAAAACAGGTTGGATTTTCCAGGTGTAGAGCAATATTGCCATGTATCAAAGTTACTTTCAAAACACACAGCGTATTTCTCATATAGGTTTCCCATCTACTACTTTCTCAAGTCACACAGGACACATTCAACCTTGTAACTCTTCTGCTATCTCCCATCACTGGGAGAATTCTCTAGTCAGTGATAGAATTTGTTCAAAAGTTGGGTTAATGGAACAGAACTGAGGATGCAGAGAACCTCAGCTACATGATCTTCAACAAAGGGACCACAAACATACACTGGAAAAAGGATGGCTTCTTCAATAAATGGTGCTAGGGAAAATGGATATGCACCTGCAGAAGAATCAATCTAGATGTACACCCATCATCACGTAACAAAATCCAACCAAAGCGTATAAAATACCTAAATACTAAAACTGAAACAATGAACACCTGGAGGACCAAGATAGGTAAAATTGTGAGAATGTAGGGCAGGCAAAGACTTGATCAATAGGACACTTGATGCAAAAGAAGTTAACCCCCAGAATCAACAAATTAAAAACCTTCTGCATGGCAAAGGAAACAATTAACAAAGAAGAGAGAACTGACAGAATGGAAAAAGAAATTTACCACCCCACCTTGGACAGGAGGCTAATAACAAGAATATACAAAGAACTGAAGAAAAACAGGCACCTGAAAATCAAAGACCCAACTAAAAACTGGGAAACTGGAATGCACAGACAGTTCTCAGAAGAAGTACAAATGGCCTGCAAATGCATGCAAAAATGTTTAACATCCTAGCAATGAAATGCCACTCAAAGGCAAATATTTATGGTGTTCCTGTGGGTGTGAGCTGGTGTTGCTAGGGAAGGTACGGGACAGAATTGCCAGAACAGTCTCTTCGAAGAAATTCTCACAGACCAAGGTGAGAAAAAAATGCATTAGAACTCAAAACCCATTGAGAGGAATTTAATAAACAGTTGGACATGAACGTGGTAGCCTCGCAATGCAGGGGGTAAATGATTCTGACATTAATAAATCAAGATGATAAAATTATGATGATTATATAGCCACAGATAGAGCTAAAAATATAAATGTGCCTGGCAGAGAACACCAGAGAAGGAGGCAAGAGGGTCATTTCTTCTTATCTCTGAGTGAAGCTATGATGTGTAACACTCGAAGTTGATTGAAAAAGTGGCAGAGGTTTTAATTAGTATGTTGAGAGTTAGAGAGAAAATGACAGTGAATATGAAAATTTTAAAATGACTATGACTTCATCTCAGAAGAGGGACTAGGATCTCTATCTTTGTAATCACAAAAAAAGACAATTGTGTGCATGCACACACACACACTATATGTATGATCAAAATATACAGTGCATGTTTAAAATTTTTAAAATGTATTTACAGTTAAAGACACACTGCCTTTAACTCCTCTCCCTTTGAACACCCTTATCCCATCCCCTTGCCACTTTCTCAAGTGGTTCTGGAATCTTCTTCCATGTCTTTATGAGGTATGAGCAAAACGACAGCCTTTGCTGCTGCCAGGAGCCACCCCACAGAAAGGCAGACTTGAAAGAACATTGAAGTGTGTCCTCATTCACCGTACCTGCCGAATCTGGCACTGAATGCCTTCTGGCTCGTTCCTAAATTCAAAATGACCATGGGAGGTAAATGTTTGGAATCAATTCAAAACATCAAGGCAGCTGTGACAGCACAATTAAAGACACTCACAAATGAGGACCTCCAGAGCTGCTTCAGAAAGTGCTAAAAACGATGGGATGAATGTGTTCAAAAGGCGGGGGGAGGCTTTGAGGGGGACCAGTGGCAATGTATCTTTCGCTGAAAGAAGTGTTTAATTTAAACACTTACTGTATTTTTAGCACACCTTATATGTAACTCATACATGTAACTCATATATGCAACATGTAATTGAAAAATCAACAGCAGAACTCTCTATGGAAATTCCAAGTGGCCCAAGAAGATGTCAAGCACAGTGACCGCTGCACAGATGCTGGAAACTCCTGGCTAAGGAGGCTAGTGAGAAGCTCCTCAGACCAGAGACACCTCTGTGGAGTCTCTACTCAGATGCTCTGTCCTTCTAGTAACTGGCCCACGTTCTTCTTAAGCTTCCCACCTTCCACAACTGCACTGAACTCCTACACCTGGCTCATTTTCTAAGTTTCTCCTTAAAATTGCAGCCAGGAAGTTGTTTGTCAGCTCTTCTTTCATTCAGTATTGAATTAGACAAGGGTTAGAATAGAATCTGTCTGCAGAAAGCGTGCTCAGCTACATTTGAGACTCATCCAACATCTTCCCTTCACCGTCACTTAGTCTGAGGCAGAAAAAAGTCCACACGGATAAATCCATCGTCAGCATCCAGTCCCACCCCAGGGAAATCTGCTGGAGAGTCAGTGATAGCAGAACTCATCACATCTGTGTTTGCTAAAAGCTTCTCTTAGCCTCGGGGGTCCTTCCCACTATGTTAAGTGCACTCTGTCTAAAACCCAGAATCACATCTCCCTTGGCAGCTTTCAAAGCCTGTAACTTGTTCCTGCCTAGTACCAGGTGACTAGCTCCAGCCCACCCCTCCAGAAGGGGCCAGAGTAGCAGGCTTCTCTCCAGAGAAATACTTAGGAGGAGACGGGAGGGGTAGCTCAATGGTTAGAATGCTGACCCAGTAGCTCAAGAACCTGGTTCGACCCCTCAGCACCACATAAGCAGGGTATGGTGGCACACGCCTATAGACCCAGCAGTGGGAGTGGCTGAGTCAGGAGGATTGTTGGGTGCTCAAGGTCAGCCTGGAGGCCGCAACTAATATATCCCCTAGAAACAGGAGGTAGAAAAGTATTTTTAAAAACAGTATCCCTTCAGGGCCTAGAAGGAGTGGAGTTTGGCTTCCTTCCCCCTGTCACAAACTCCTACAAAACTCTAGCTCCCAACACTTGGGCTCCAATTAGCTTTCATAGAAACAAAACTTAACTAATGACTTGAGTGCTTCTTATCTGAGCCATACTGGGGCGGTGCGGGACTGCAGGTACATTACAGCTGCCTCCCTGTTTTGCTCCTTCACTGTTGAGGACAGACAAGCATCATTCTCTGGAGAGACATGTGATTCCAAGGAGTTCCCCAAGCACCTCTTCCTCTCCGGCCCTTTCAGGAAGGCAGAAAATCCAGGGCTCTGCTCCTCTGCCCTGGTGAGTCCACACTTTTCCAAGGTGCCGCTGCCTCTTCCCCCATGCACAGCTAATTCCCACCATCCGGGGATTTCACAGCGCCTCCCAGGAGCTGGCAGGGTAGCTCAGGGGAGAGCACCTGTGAAGCATGTGTTGCATACCAGCAGAAACAACACACAATGAAAACAACATTGCCTGTGTGACATCTGGAACCACACTGTCACTGCCTCTTTATGAGTCCATCTCTCCTACTGAACTCCAAACCACTAATCTTAGCGTCCTGGACCCAGAGCCCAATACCTGCCCTCCCTTAATCAGTGCCCAGGCTGTGAACCTATAGTAGTGAGTTCTGATAAGACTAAGTACAGGCAGCCTTGCCTCTACGAAGACAGGATGGCTGCACATTAGTAGGTGGCTAAGACTGATACCAGCTGGAAAAGACCAGACTTTCTTTCTCACCTTCCCTGCCTCATACACACTGGAGGTTAAGTAAATAAAAGCAAAACCTACCTTATCTTTACAGTTTACATTCAGAACTCACTAGCATTAATAGCCATCACCAAATCTGTAATATGGCAGAGAGGACATTGCTTATATGAATTAAACACCCTGAAAGACATGCTGAGTGCTTAGGATTCCCTGATGCAACTGCAATAAGGTTAGGGTTTAATATTACACACACACACACACACACACACACACACACACACACACACACACACACAGAGGAGGGTGTAAAGAAATCCCTGTTTTGAAGTGAGTTATCTACAGTGTCACATTAGGCATTTTAAAACTGACCCAAGGATGACTGCATTGAAACTATATCAACAGCTGAAATGGCAGGTCTCTCGATGGTCTCGTGTGATCACTGGGCAAAGAGAAAGGACTCCAAATCACAGGTAACACGAAGGACAGGAAAGGATTGGGAGCAGGCCCAGCTATTTCATCCATGAGTTTCACACGTTGCCATGTCGGATCTGGACAACGATCGGATATGAAGACACTTACGTCACTCTACTCCATCTAGAAGGAGGGCAAGTCCTACACCCAGCCCTGGTGTATTTACCAACAATGTGCCTGTGCCATTCCACACTCTGATCTGCCTGACCTTATAAGAATCCCACACAAACCCTCACAGGCAGGGATTCTCACAATTTCCATTTTATGATAGAAATGTGGGATGACTTGCCAAGGAAACTCAGTGTAGAAGCTCCCCAGTGTAGAAGCTGGGGTCTGCATCCAGTTCAGCCTCACTCCCAAATCCAAGGGCACAGGTTCTATCCATGAGGCCTTATAGGTCTAACATCTCACCAAACCAGTTGGTTAGGATTGCTCTCTGACTTTCCTGTTTCTCACTCCTCTATCTCACATGTAAAGGTCATCAAGCAAGGCCCAGGTGACATTTCTGCACTTTGAAATGTTAAAGAATAAATTCTGCACTAAGATTGTGATTACTTACAGTGGAAAGAATGAGTCAAGAGGGAGAGGAAGGTGTTTTCTGGAATCCTGAAATAATCCTGCCTTCCTATCTTTGGCCAAGATACTTTGTTTTTCCTCTCCCAAATGCTCTTTTCTCTGCTTGCCATCCTTGGAAGCCAAGTTCAACTGCCACCTCTTCAGTGGAGTCTGCCATGTGGTCCTTGCTCTGTGCTACTTGAGCTCCTGTCCCAGCACCAAGCATCCGAGTAACCATAGAACGTTCTCCCCCTTGCACTGACAGGCTGTTGGGGGAGGACTAGGTCTAGTTATTAGACATTGTTTTGAGACATGGAAGCTTGCAAAGTATTTGCACCTAATTCAGACCACTCCTTACATTCCATATACGCATTTCAGAATTGGGCCTTCTAATATCAGAACTGAGTTTTACAAGGGGAATGTGGGGCAGCATAGCATCAAAGTTAGGGTGGGAGGTACTGGGCACTAGCTTAGGGATGGAGTTCTGAAATCAGTGGATACTTCAACTTTGACCTCTATCCTATTGTTAGTCTTTCCTCGGACAGTAAGGGGGAGAGATGTCTAAGTGCGTGCATATTGCTTTCACCTTTGGAGAGGGTATAATTAATAAACTATATTCTCTTATACATACATAAGATCTTTCACAATATTATCTTACACTTTTTTCTTCCTCAAGGTGGAAGATTTGCACAATTTGGGGATTCATCTGTTCGTGTCAGTCATTAGGGAGAGTATCAAAATGGCTGTACAAAGTCCCTAATGCTAAGATGCTGGAGAAAACAGTCATTACGGAGAGAGTGCAGAAAAGACAACACAGCAGATGAGACCACTCATCTTAGAAAAGTTCTGTTTGCAAGACTGGTCCATGGCTGCTCTCCAAAAACGTGTATTTGTGAGAAGGCTCCCTCTTACCAACTAAATGCTTTGAGAGGTCCACTCTGCCTAAACTGTTGGTACAAATAATCTAGTTAATGCTGAACACTTGCTTTCTCTTTGAAGTCTGAAATTTTGTAAAGTGTCAGACAGAAAGTACCTACATGATCAGCCCTCAATAAAAACTTTGGGCACAGAGACTGAACATTCTTAGACATTTCACATGTGTAATAACAATTCAGTGCCAGAGGAATTATGCTCCTCCTGTGCTGACTCCACTAGTGGAGGACTCTTGTGAACCTGAGCCTGGCTTCCTCTGGACTTGGTCTCATGTGCCTTTCTCTTGGCTGATTTTACTTTGAATCTTTTCACTGTAATAAACCACAGCCATGAGTATGACTAGGCTGAGTCATGTGAGTCCTTCTAGGAAGCATCAGATCCACTAGTGGTCTTAGGGACCCCTGACAGAGGGAGTCTTAAAGTAGTCATAGGATGTGACCCATGTCACAGAAAGCCACAAGCTTACAAACAGAAGAGGTTCAACAATAGGAACAACATCTCTCAATAAGGGTAAGTAGGAGGCAGAGCTGGGGTTGCAAGATGTACCGAGAAGAGCAATGGTCAAAATATCACAGTAAAAAGAGGGGAGTTAAGCCAATGCAATCCTGTGCCAACATTTACTCCTTTGTCCTGGGTTGTAGATGGTTTTGCCTACTCTCACAATGCCAGAAGACATTATGAACTCACAGCGACTTTCTATGATTCCTTATAATTCAGCCTCCTCAGGGATGCAGTAACTGCAGAACCCTGGGAAGCTAGTGCTTCCACATGGGCAGAATGATGCTGGTATAGAAGAAGGCACAGGTCTAGTAGCAAGAAGCGCAGCTTCAGCTACGCATGGTGGCACACACCTATAATCCCAGCACTTGGGAGTTTGAGACAGGAGGCTTATGAGTTCATGAGTCATGAACTAGTTAGCAAGTTCAAGGCTAGCAGGACCCTAACGACCCTATCTCAAACCCTCCACCCCAGATAGAAGAGCCTGCTGTCAAAATGCAAGTTAAATGAAGAACGGACTAAACACATCAGTTCTACATACATTCCAAGTGTCTTTGCCTTTCTTTTCTCTTTGTATGGCACTTGGTTTCAAAATTAAGAGATGAACCCATTAATGGGAGAGTGTGTTTTACATTTGTTTCATTTTAACAGAGTAACAATGAATATTCAAAAATCAGAACTATGTCTGATCACATAGGCAAGTAATTACTTACTTTTCAATCCACAAAGCATTTTTAAGCCATTACGTCAACAGATCCTTATAACAATTCTACAAAGTAGATAGTATACTTTTCTCTTTTTACCTTCCATGGCACCTAGTCTGTTACACGACAAGCAATGACAGTCAATTTCTGTTTGACTAATGAGTAATGGTGTTAGAAAATTACTGCTTTATAAATATTAATAATTTCTGAAGTCTGTCAGTAGAAGAACAAGGTAAAAAAAGCAATCCAGGAATTCGAAGGAATTGTTAATATCACAAATTAAGCCATTTCTATAGACACTGTAGCAGGAAATATAACATTAGTAAATAAACTGAAGCTATTATATACAGCTATCTTATTACCTAGTACTGGAGTATTAAGGAAGATTAAATTATTAACGAAAAATATACCAACTCAGAAACTTAACCTCTTCACATTCTCTCATTCCTTTCCCTTTTATACATGGCCTTTAAATGGATATTTAAAATAAAAAAACACAATCAGTCACGTTATATAGTTTACGTTGACATATGCTCTATTATTCACTGGCTTGGAATCTTCCACAAGTTATTTAACCTCTCTGCAATTGTAAAATAAAGACAGGAGTGAACTTACAAGGTTAAAGAGAGGATTAAATGGCGCAAGTAAGAAAAGCACTGGGCACAAGGGCTGGTTTGTTGTAGGTTTTTAATAAAAGTATATTATTAAGATGTATGAAGTTGGAATCAATTAAGTATTTGTTGAGCTAATATCAAAAATATTCAGCCTATTTAAAGATACCAGGATGCTACATTATGTCTTAAAGTATTACAATACTTTCACAGCAGTTAGTAAATAATTGCTTCCCGGAAGGCTCCTGGAGGTGTTATCCTACCACCCTGGCTATCCCAGCTCCTCCCCTAACATAAGGAAATTCTTCTTGATCTCACTGTCAGGCTCTTTCATGACACAATACCTAAAATGTTTCTGTCATTCCTGGAATAACAGGGAACCAAGAAATTTGGTAGATATTATCTCCCGAAACACCCACTTCCTTGTCACAACCATTGGCTACCCTACATCACCCAAATTGCACTTCTAACAGACTCATGAGCAAAGAATAAACATTGTTGATGTATACACAGTCACTGAGAATTTGGGGTTGTTTGTTACAAGGCAATAACTAGCTAATATCATCAGTGATTATCTGTCAGTGATTCTATGAGCTATACATAAGTTACTAAAGCAGTAACTCTACTTTTAAAAACCAAGGTATAAGTGGAAAATACGTGATGAGAAAAAAAAACAGAAGCAAGTATTTCAATATTTAAGATCCCATCAGACAACAGTGGTGTACAAAGAAATCTGTTAATATGATCCAAGTCCCCATACCCTTGCTATCTTCTACCTACTTAGTACCAACCGATTAAAAAACAGAGTTGTCACCAGGCCCACCACAAGGAATCGCTTACTCACGTTGGTGTTGCACATCTTGTACTGCCGATAGGCTCCGATGCACGAGATAGCCGTAGATCGCAGGGGCTGGGAGAAGCTCTGAGCTGCCCCATGGGTCCCCACACCATGGCTGTTGCTGGTTTCTGGGCTGTGGAAGAGACTTGAAGCTGCAGGGAAGCCTTGATCATGAGTCAAAGGCAGCTGGTAGATGGAAGCCTCCGAGGCCTGCAGTCCAGAATGAAGGCCACTATCGCTTTGGTACAGAGGTCCGTGGTTAGGGAGCTGGTGGGCTGGCAGGCTATAGCTGTGCCTGGGAGTCGATGTCCCTTGGGACCTAGATTGCCGGGATGAGGGTCTCTGTCTCCGTAGCCTCTGTGGTGCATGTGCAGTGTCCGTCTGTAGTGGTAAGATGTATGGGGCCTTACCGTAGCCATACTTGCCAGGGCCAATGGGACCTCGGGTCCTGCCCCTAAAGAGATATACAAGAGAGGAGAAGAACAGAGTCATATGAGTTGTCACATGAACTCAGAAGCTCTGGCCTATGGTAGAGGGAACCAGTAGGAACGGGAGCTTGGAAGAGAACCTTTGAAGGAACAGGGGCCATCCCCAGAAGATGGGAATGTCATGCAGGCTAGAGTGTAGGCTCCACATAGGCTAGAAGGTGAAGCAAAGGTGGGACCCTACAGTAGATGATAACAGATGATATGGGTGTGTGGACATGAGGTCAAAACAATAAGTTGTGGTCAACATGTGTTTCCTATAGCATAATGTTGGGGCATTTTTTTAGACCACAGGGAGTTGCTGGTAGGTTTTTTTGTTTTGTTTTGTTTTGTTTTTTGAAACATATAAAACACAATTGCAATTTCAGCCACAGTAACTTTCCTGGGCACTATTTTCTGATAATTCATTTTTTTTTCTCATTCAGTTGTGCCTGATATTTTAGACTGTTTCCAATATCATTCATGCCCAAAGAACTTTCCATTAAATGTAAACCAGCTTAGCAACCAAGCTCTAACACAGTCCTAAGGACTGAGTCACATTGGCATCATTCCTAAATAGATCAAAAGGGGTTGAACAACTGGCTACTGTATCATTCTCAAGGCAATCCATGCTAAGCAATAGTAAATGGTCATCTGCATATTGGTGTGGATCTTCAGATTTGGTAAAGCCCTTCATCTTATGAGACCTTATCAAAACCAAGTAAACTATGCTGTGCTGGACTAGACTTCTGGGAAGGAAAAGCCCTGGCTGAAGTACTTGATCATTTCTATGGTATAATTACTCCCACCATGGCCAAGTTTAAGCTAACAACAAGAAAACAAAATGGCTCCAGCAAGCAGATAGCAATCAGCTCCAGAGCTCCACTGCCTGTCAATTTACTGTGTAATACTGTTCGCAAAATCCAGTTCCCAAGACCCCAACCTTACAACTGAAAGCAACTAGAACCTAACACACGGTGCTATAAAGGTCTCAGAGGCAACACAATAAATGGTGACTGGGTAGTTCTGGGGCAAGAAAGGACCTGTAGCAGCACCACCATCTCTGGTCCAAGAGCTGGAAAGTCAGGGCTCTAGGACACTGTGGAAGAATTACATCATCTGACTCTTACTCCTGCAAAATGTCTGACCTGGATCGAACGACTGCCAAAGTTGCTCCAACTCTAAAATTATATGCTTCCATAATAATTAATTCTACATTTATGTAAAACTGGAAATGTGCCCAAGGGTTTCTACAGGATGGTCCCATTAAAATAAGTACATTAAAATGGCAATCAAGGTGAAACATTGATTTCAGTTCTCATGAGGAAATTCTTTCTTCACTCTACATAACCACTAAATGTAAAATTTAACAGAGCACAACTAATTATTAACATCTTTATTGCTAATTGCACCTCCATTCTTAGCTGATATGGTTTTGAATTAAATCTCACTACAGTGTTTATTTTGACTTTAAACGTTTCTCAATTAATCTTGGCAACACTTAGGGCTCTGCTATAATAGGGATTTTAACAATTGCAATTAAAAACTTAGTCTTAAACGTGTGTGTGTGTGTGTGTGTGTGTGTGTGTGTGTGCACGCACGCCTAACTTGGATGTAATTTGCCTTTTTCTTTCTTGTGGTGGGCCAGGTAAAATGAATGACATCATTTGAAGGTAAAGGAAAAAACTTCTGTGTATGTTTTTAAGATCTGAAAGACTACCAAAAATGCTAGCCTCAAGCTAGGTGCTCAATGCACATAGCTGAAATAACAGAGAAACAAAATGACGCGGTGCATCTCAAACTTGACCGTGCCCATGAATCCCTGGGATCTAGGTGAGCCGCAGATCCTGCCACAGAATGTCCAGGGTAGGGTCTGGAGTCGGCATTTCCAACAAGCTCCCAGGAGATCCCAATGTTCTGGACCACAGATTCACTGCTTTGAAGTACAAAGTACAAAGACACAGAATAGAACTGAAATGCCAAACAAAAAGGTAAAAATTCCACAGCAAAAATGATCATTTTAAGTACAGAAAACTACAACGATGTTAAAACAAAACATGGAGTTTGAGGCCTATATACGAGGGCTGCCTGTCCAGAACAGGCTATCTGTCCAGCTGTGGCTCACTCGATGAGAACCAATACCACTGGGTCTTATTCTGGGGAAGCAGAGGAAGAACCTGCCATTGGCTGATGGCTTGTGTGAGCATGTCCCCCAGTGCTGCCCATCATCTGTGTGGGGCTAAGATGCAGGCATCTGTGTCTGTTTTTTATTACACACTGCCCTGTGCAAGGCTTTGCTTAAAATCCAAGAATCATTCAAAATCTGCTGAAATAAAACATCACATATAAAGACATAATTGCAATTTCAGCCACAGTAACTTTCCTGTGCACTATTTTCTGATAATATATTTTTTCTCACTCAAAACATGATGGTTTAAGAACAAACAAAGTTAATTCTGATTTTAAAAAAAATAAAGAAACTAAAAAGAATGAACAGCCAATGAGGATGTAATCATGAGAGATTTGATTTCTGGGTCCTTAACTTAGAACATTTAGACAAGTGACAGATTCATTCCCAGGTAGCTAAGAATTTGCTTGTTTTCCTCTAACTGGCCAGAGTGAATACTCCAGACAGCTCAGAGTGGCCTCTTCCCCATCATGACAGCATCCATCTGGCCACCTGCAGGGGGCCTCCACAGATCGAAGGAGATTTACACAGAACTGTGACAATAAATGCAGGTGTGGCTGAGAGGACCTGGGGGGTCAGTTAAACCGGACCAGGAGGACTAGGAGAGAGTGAGGTAGGTGCCTAGGGGGGCTGTTAAGTCAATTTACTCTGCTCAGTCTTTCCAACTGTGAAATTTTACTTTGGGGTTTCTACTTGTCCAAATTCTAGGTAATTTTTTTTTAAAGGCCTTCAAGAAGAAACAGAAAAAGCACAATCTGAAGATCAGAGATATGGAGGTCAACATAGCATGATCATTCTCAACATACACACCAAAGCTAAGACGCCAGGGTTTGAATCCCAGCTCTGCCACTTACTAGTTTGAAATTTTAAGTAAGTTACTCAATCTTTTACGCCTCAGTTTTCTCTAATAGGAACAGAAGAACACAGCCAGTGAAGCACCTCAGATATACCAGGCCAGAAAACACACTCAAGGGTCCTGCAGGTATTGGCTCGAGCCTCAGAGTGATGTCGTCTTACGTGTTGCACCCTGTGGGCCTTCCTGCCTCAATGCAAGCCCAGTAGTGGCCTTGTAATAATGAGTAATATAAACAGTACTCATTAATACAGGGTGAGCATGCTTCATCCAAAATGCTTGGGACCAGAAATATCTCAGATTTCAGAGGGTTTTTTAAAATTTGGGAATGGTTGTACAGACTTTACCATCTGAAATGCTCAAAATCTGAAACCGGTATTGCCTTCCTTATAGGTAATTATAATACTTACATGACTTAATAAGACCAAAAGACTTCATCATGCCTCACACAGAGTATATACCACACAAGTGCTTGCTTAAGAAAAGTTATAACTCAGCTATTTACTAGCTATACAAAATTTGGCAAGTAACATGCCCTCAGACTTCTTACCTACAGAACAAATATGATGACCATGCACACCCACCAGGAGGGCTACCATTAAAACAATGGGCAGTAATAAGGGTTGGGGAGCTCTCTCTCATACATTCCCCGTGGAAACAGGCACTGGGTAGTCACTTTGAAAATGACCCGGAGGTTCCTCCACAAGTTCAACCAAGTATTACCGTATGACTCAGCAATTCCACTCCAAGGTAAATGTTCAGGAGAAATGAAAACATCCACCAACACACACACTTGGACATGGATGTCAAAGCCGACCCCCTTCTCATTCTAATATACTCTCTGTCTGAATAATGCTTAAACTTGAATGAGCGTCAGAGTTGCCTGGAAGACTTTGTTCCAACAGATCCGTAGGCCTGACCTGCCAAGGGTCTGGCTCAGGAAGCCTGGAGTGGGGCTGGAAAACCTGCACTTGTAACACATCTCCAGCAGACGCTGATGAACTTGCTCAGGAACCACACTCTGAGAACCACTGCTCTCTTTCAGGCCCAAGTGACCCCACCCCTGAAGCCAGCTAGCTCTTCTTATACCCTCCTCCCTATAAGAGGTCTACCTCCCTCGGCTTCGCCACCCCAGCCTGGACATCATGGCCCCTGCTGACTCTTGTGTCCGCCCTGGCACTGCACATACCATCTGCCCTTTCCCGTAGTTTCCCAGTTGGTCCTCCCGGTTTGTCCTCCAGCTCTGTCCAGGCCATTGCCTCTTCCAACCCTGCTTTCTGACACAGCTCCTACCCATCCTCCAGGACCCTGCTGAGGCATGATGTTCTGGCCAATGTCCACTTTCTTGGTCCGAACCCTACTCTAACCCTCCACTCCATAGGATCAATGTCCCTCTTTTCTCCTTCCTCAAGACCCCATAATTGTCACTGTATGCCATCTTTTATTATGATTATCTCTTTCCCAACTGCCTTGTTTTACTAAACTTCAGGCTTTTGCAGCCTTGTAGCAGGAGCTGGGTATTTTCTGTCTTACATTTTACTAAGGATCTGAAATAATCCACTACTGAAAAGCTGAAATAGAACATAATATTGCTCTGGGGTCAAAAATCTCCTCTCCCCATTGTTGCACTGGCTTAGTTGCATTTTTATTAAAAGATTATTAAACTATAGTCACCGTCCTCCATGCAGAAATCAAAGTGTCATCATTTCAGTGGGAGTATTCCTGGTATTAAACACTTGGGGAAGAAACAGGTCCTCAGAATGGAATGAGGATTCCGTGGGGCAGGGACTCGGCCTTTATTCCCAGGAGTGAAGAATTACAGGGTCAAGGGGCACCATGAATGCTCATCGGAGCTAGGAAGCTACCCAGGCAAGGCTGTCAGCAGCGTGTGCCAGACAACAGCTTCTCACCTCTTTTCTTGGTTTCCAAGGCAGAGCACAATGGGCAGAGTGAGAACCCTGCCCTATGGAAGCCAGGCTGTTTATGTTTCTTACACTTCCCCTGTTTGTTTCCATTCCAGTTTCTCTCCGAGCTCAGGCAAGTCTCTGTGAGAGGTCCAGCCGCTCTCAGCTGTGCTAACACGGGCCAGCAACAGCCCCTGGGCCACAAGCCAGGAGCCACAGGCTGGGAGCCTGAGACCCCAGGGGAGGCGGGAACTCAGGAGCTGTCCAGCTTGTGCAAAAAGTCTCTTTGCACTGCTTAACATAGGAGGTCCTAGGTTCTACAGCAGTAAGAGAGGTGGCATTCTTTGCATCCAGGTACCTGAGTCAAGTTCCTAGGTGAGATCATTCTTCCACAGGGAAGATGGCAAAGAGGCTGCTGGAACGTAAGGCTAGTGCTTCTGAAGGCAGAGTGGGGGTGAGTGGAAGTCCCTGGTCCAGTTTCTGCTGGAACCCTAAGGCCTTACCGACTCTTACTGTATCTCATAGATAAGGTCCATACGACTAAAGATATCACTTATGCCACTTCTCTACTTTGCAGTGTCATCATATGTCAAAACCAAACTCGTACCAACTCTATGTTTGGGGACAAATTTGCCTGCCCAGTCTGTGCACGAAAGACAGGCCTAAGAAACCCGAGGTTACGTAGCACAGTCTCCCAGTGACAAAGGGCAAACGTGGCACCTGAAGCTGCTCTACAGCTCTGCAGGCAGCTGCAAATGTGCACGTGTTCTCTCTCTCCTGTTGTCGCTGAGGAGACAAAGCACTTCCTTCCGCTTAGCCACTCAAGCCAGGAGGGGGGGATGGAGGAGGGACTGACAACAGCAATCCTCAATCTAAGTCCATTAGTACAACAACAAGACTTCCAGAAGTGCTCCAGAAAGTGGCAAGAGTGACGCGCTAACGGTGTTCAACTTGAGGGGGCAGTACTTCGAGGAGGTTAAAGGCTACACATCTTTTACTCTAATTTTAATTTAAGCATTCACTGTATTTTGTTTTTGTTTGGGTTTTTCTTTTCCTTTTTTTTCCCAGTGCTACAGATTAAACCTGGGGCCTTTGAACTGAACTAGCCCCCAGCACTCCTTTTCATTTACTTTGAGATAGGGTCTTGCTATGTTGTCACCAAGTTGTCCAGGTTGGGCTTAAACTTAGATCCTCTTGCCTCAGCCTCCCAGTAGGCAGGGATTATAGGCTTGTACCACTAGGCCCAACTATACTACATTTTATGATCACCCCTATACCTGAGGTGTGACTGTAAATCACTATGTGAGTGTCCTTAAGCAGAGGAATATGGGGCTAATTAAGCTTCAAATATTAGAGTCCTCTGGAACTGCTGAATGAAAGAAGCTATAGTTCAGTAAAAGGGAGCAAGGTACTGAAGATATGAAACCGAAGACACTAGGTATGCTCCCGTTTGTGTCCTTAAACAAAGACAGTGAGAAAAATGCAGATAACAAACACAGAAATATTCAGGACATATTTTGGAACTAATAAATATGAACCCTGGGACAATCAGTTCCTCTGGGTACCAGGCCCAATGTGGTGGGGCTAAAACAGCCTTCCCCAATTTCCTATTCTTTGGTACTTCCATTGATTTACTTTTTTTCCTCCGGTACAGGTTTTCAAAAACACAAAAGCTATATAAATAATAAAAACACTTAATTTTTTCCTACTGAACCTTACAAAACAGTCTCGTGTGTGGATGCAGAAGACCCTCAGATGCAGATGCAGGTGGCTGTGGCAGAAGCTGCATGCCTATGTCAGTGATACAGGTGTGTGGATGAAGAAACCAAGGCAGAATCTCAATCTTTACAAAGACGTTTCAACCAGACATGAAATACCCACTTACACACAGGCTATAAGCACAAAAGATGGAGAGACAGTAGTCGTCAGAGGTCAAGATACCAATGTGTGATCAATAATAGAGAAATCATGCACTCCCAGGAAAATTCTAGACCAGCAAAGACCACCCTCAAGCCTCATGCTCAGCTGATACAGCTGAATGTGCTTGGGACCCCACAGCCTATATATATGTCAACGCCAGGAGTGCTGCTTTTCAGTAATAACAAATACCCATCCCCGCCCCTGCACCCAGCCACCCCAGGGTGGCTAAGAGCATCCCCAATCCTTCAGGTACCTAAGTTCGTAACCTCATGCACTTCTGACTTTTCTGTCCACTGACCTCATAATTATCATCTATTTAAAATACCTTCATGGTTAATCTCTTACAAAACAAAATTCAAACCCAGAGGATTTTAGGGTACATTAGGTTTGATGGCATATTATCATCTTTGCCATCCAGTCTTCTCAGATTCAATTCCAGGCTTCACTTCCCTCACCCTGTCCCTCCAATCCTGTATTTTTCCAGCCACAGCAATTCACTCAGCATTTTCCTGAATGCCCAGCTCTTATGCTCCGAGCCCGCACCTGGAGTTCCACCTTACCTCCTCCTGTGCCAGTGCAGCCTCCCCGCCCAACCTAAGCATTCCCCTCGTGCACCTTCCACACACAGGGCATGCTCCCGCATCAGCCCCTGCACCACTTCCCTGGTGCTGGCACTGCAGCTGGGCAGTGCTGTTGGAAGGCCTGGCTTCCTCACCAGCCTTTCACTTCTCTGGGCCAGGCTCCTCTGATGTTTATTCATGTGCACACAGTCCCTGAGCTAGCCCCAAGTCTGATACGGAAGGGCCAGGAACGTTAGTCAAAATAATACATAGATAAGAGAACAGAGATTAACTGCTCAGCGGGCTAAGCCATGGGTCAATATGGCTACTGCATTTGAGTAACTATTAGGCACAAAAAGGTGTTGAGATCCGATATGAAACTCAAAGTAGCCCCACCTGTCTGAGAGGGAAGCAAAGGGAGCTAGCAGAATTTGGTTGCTAGAGCCAGGGACCATCTAGAGAGATCTAGGAGCCCCAACTCAAGGGAGGAGGAAGAGGCAGAAACAGAGCTAAGAGTCGGAAACATGTGTCTTCCAGGGAGCCACAGATGGAAGGCAAGAGGGAAAGGAAGGAGCTTGCAGCCTAAGAGTGGAAAGAGCCCTGTTTCCCTGAACCTCGCTCTGTCCCACTATGACCACCTGAGGGGAAAAAGGATACCATGTGCCAAGTTCAAAGAGGCTGGAGCAAATGGTTTGGGTTGACTGCAGATGTCTCCTTAGAAGTTCAGAAGGCTGAATCTCCTGCCAGCACTGTTCCAGACAATCAATTATCTAGTGTCTACAGAAGATAAGAGAAAAAACTGTGACCACTTAGGGAAATAAAAACTGAGATGAGGAAAACAAAAGCCACTGTGGCTGCGTACTGTGCGGTACGCATTATTATACATGTTAGCTAGCCATGGGTTTGCCCAGACCTGCGGCTTCTGCTCCCAACAAGGAGTTTTAGTCTGGGAAGAAAGACTAGCATGAGAATTGGCTAGCAGGTTTGCTCTGAGCCTTCAAGAAAGAAGGATCCCACAGCCCTGTGCAGGACAGGCAGGGGGGGATAGACAAGGGGGAAGTGGTGAATTTGTTCCACTAAAGGGAAAGGAAAAATATCAGGAATAAGTTCAAGAATAGTACTGCGAGTCAGGAGCCAAGCAGCCCAGACAGAGGAAGCAGAAAGTTGGTTCTGGAGTGACTCAGAGTTCAGAGCCCTTTTTTGCATCATGAAGCCAATCATTAAAAAAAAAACCCTATTCTCAGTGACCTATCCACTGGCCTCCAAGGAGGTGAGGTTCATGGGGATGTCCAACCACATGTCCACACCCTCCACTCCCAAATAAAACTGAGTGCAATCTTCAGGACGGACCCAGTCCCCCTGGGTCAGGGACCCCAGGAAGTGACTACAGACACTGCCACCTGGCTCCTTCTTTTCTAGGCTTCTGCCAAGTGTCTCTAAGAAAAGTCATCCATGGTTCCCACCAGGGTTGCTGTGCTTCTGAGTGATCTGGGCTTTCTAGACCAATCTGCAAGTGACTTAGTGCAAGCCCAGGAAGAGGGAATAAGGACAAATGAGGGGTGGTCAAGGAAACCAATTGCAGCACAACAGAGATCAATGTCAAATGGCTGCAAGGAGGCTGCTCACAGATGAACAGATTACTCACTACATAGGGACTCCCGTAAGTCAACAACATGTGCCTGTCCAGTGGGGAGACAGATGTGCCCATCTTCTGGGATTCTTACGATGGCAAGAAACGAGCCAATGGAGGGCCCAGAGAGACATTTCTGGGTAAGGCTGGGGTCTTGTTATTGCTGTTGTTTTATTTATTTATTAAGGTTGTTCAGGGGTTAGAACCCAGGGTCTCACACATGGTAAGCTAACACTCTATCACTGAGCTCCATGCCTAGTCCTAAGATAATATCAGAGAAAACAAAGAATAGATGATTTTCCCCCTTCCTGAAGGTGTTAGGTGAGGCAAGTGAAAGGTCATCTGGAAGATAAGTGGTAACAAGTGATGACAGGAAAAACACAGATGTCATTCCTGGACAGGAAAATCACAAACTCAAGCCCACGCTGGGCAACTTAGTGACTTAGTGAGATCCTGTCTCAAAATAAAAAAGGATTGGAGATATACCTCAGTGCAAAGGCTCTTAGTGCAATCCCAGTACCACAAAAAACGAAAGAAAGAAAGAAAAAGAAAAAGAAAGAAAGAAGAGTCCAGTTATTCCATCAGCCAGGGCCAACTGGCTGCTTCTGACCTGGGCCTGTGTCATCATGGCAAGTCTCTGCACAACTCCTTTCTCCAGCAGTTAAATGGGAAAAACAATGCCTACCTCATCTAGCTATTGCACAGATTCAACGAAATACTTCAGGGAAAGTGCCCAGCACTGCGTATGGCCTTCAGTGGACACACCATAAACTGTGATTACTGAGAAACCTACATCCTTGACACAGAGCCTCCCACCTTGACCTGCGAGGACACCTCAGAGGCCATGGTCAAACATAGGACTGAGAGGTACAGAGACAGCCTTGCAGGCAAGAACAGTAGATGCATTCATTTCTCCTGTGTAAGTAAGAAGAGTTCTCTCAGGAATCAAGGGTGAGTTGAAACCCGAACCTCAGTGGCCCTCTAGGACAACAAGGCTTTAGGGGAGACCAAATGAGATCGCCTGGGGGGCCAGAGTGCCTGACCAGAGCAGATGCTGAACAAATACAGGCTCCTAACCCCCTCCCCCAGGGACTCTCACCCACTGGCCCCTGCTCCCTAGGTTAACTCTCGGCAGGTTGAAGAAAACTGAGACACAACTTTCTGCAAGTTCTGCTGAATTCATTAACACAACAGCGATAATGATTCTAACACAACTTATGTTTTTTGAGCATCTTTTATGTGAGAAGCACACAGAGGAAGCGATGGTATTTCTCTCATATTCTGGATATCTCTCCTACTCTGAAGTTTTATACCAGTTCTTTTCTGTTCCCACCAATCATACATCACTTCGTCTTTTTCTTTATTATGAATACAAAATATCTCATGCAAACTCATCATCTTCCTTGTGTTAAAGGAATTACTCGGGTGCACACACCTCAGCCTGGTTTGCTAATTGAAAGGGGGAGGGGTCTGATCTAGACTTTTACTCCACCTCTAGAGATACTTGCATAGGGCATTTAAATAATATATTCCATATTCAGATTGCTCCATTATCAAGCACTGCCAAGGACTTGATGTGTGTTATCCCACTTAACCCATGCACAGCAAAGAAGGTCATCAATCTTACTTTATACCCGAAGAAACTGAGTCCACGGGATAAGAAACAACCTGGCCAAGCCAGGAAGTCTGTGCCAATAGGTATCATTTTAACATTAACAAACGTTATTGAATAGATAAATGGTAAGCTCTTAAGGAGCTTAGACAACTGAAAGACAGTATAGCTTTTAAATACTGAGTTCACATTCATAGAGAATTACAGGGCCGACCTATCTGGAATGAAGGTTTCCTAGAAAACAGAAGAAAAATGGCTACTTTCCCCCAAAGTCCAGAAAGAAAAAGTTTCCAGTATTAGTCCACAATGGACTGTAGCTCTAATCACTGAATAAAAATAGCATGTTAGCTGATTGCTGCTGGACCCATACTGCCACCAGAGGACCTAAAGTTTATACCAGGAAAAGGCTGAATGGGAATTAAAGTTAACTACGGTGTGGCTGGGAGGCAAACCATCAAGAGGGGAAGGAAGGCTCCAGGGGCAAGACCGGACTGGAGCTTTAGGTAAGTGTGGAGTCTGGGGCCAAGAAGGCAGAGCAGCTCAGAGGTTAGGAGCAGAGTCCAGTTAAAGTCCTTATTCTGCAGCCTACTACCTCTGGGACCCAGGGCTCATCACTCTGTCTCTTTCATAGAATTCTTCTTCTCATATTAAAAAAGAGAGTGAACATGACTAATTTATGCCTAAGAATCTTGTGAAGTTAAGCTCATAGGCCTCATAAGGTATGTCAATTTCCTGAAGCTGCTCTGACAAGCTCCCACAAGCTTTGTGATGCAAAGCAACAGAAATATTCTCTTATAGCTCTGGACAACGGAAGTTTAAAAACAGTAATGGGCTTACTTGAAGTCAAGGTGCCAGCAGGGCTGGGCCCCTCTGGTGGCTATAGGACAGGGGACTACTGTCATGTGCCATGTAACACTCTGGTCAACAATACACACTACAGTGGCTCCCTGCAATTAGAAGGCCCATGGACATCGCAGCCACCTTAGCCTACACAAGCATACCCCATGATGTCATACAGCTACAAAATCACCTAATGACACATTTCTCAGACTGTCTCCCTGGCATTTAGGAATGCAGGACTACATTGGTTTCCTTGGGGTTTTTTCCAGCTCCTGGTAGCTGCCAGCAATTCCTGGCTTGTAGCCACGTCACTTCTGTTTTCAAGAGCCGTATCTTTAGATCTATTCTGGCTTCCCATCACCTTCTCTAGGCCCCCGTATCAGATTTCCCTTGCCCCTCTTTCGTACACTTAGGATGTCATTTAGGGTCCAGCTGACTAATCTAGCATTACTGCCTCATCTCAAGATCCTTAGCTTAATCACATCCGCAAAGATCCTTTTTCCAAATAAGTAAGCATTTATGGACTCCAGGGATTAGGACCTGCTATTTTTGGCAGAGGGAGGAGGTTATTCAGCTTTCTACACACACTAGACCATTCGTCAACATCAGCCGTTACTGCACTTGTTACTGTTAATGGAGACAAGTCACAGGAGCCACACAAGCAGAAAAGGGTCTGTGGCTTACTAAGCAAGTGAGGACCTGGAAAGTCCTTGCAAATCTGCGAGCACTTTATCCCCAGAAACAAAATGGGGCCATGAGTAACACGGATCAACCAGAGCAGCTTGCCCCCAAGCCCTGTAAATTGCCTGGATCCACCTTGTACACTCAGAGCAGCAGTGCGAAGTGCAGGTAATTGGGGTCAGGCAGCTGCTGCATTCGAGTCCTGCTCTGCTCCCCACTACAGCAGGACCATGGGGACACCTTTGCTTTACCTCAAGTGTCCCCAGCTGTAAAACGGAACTGGTTGAACTTAAAACAGTTGCTGTACAAGTGACTGCCATGACTATGACTTAGTGAAATCAATGCTACGAGAAGGCCCTTGTAGATAGGATGGATAAAGGAAACGTTAGGAACTCACACACCCAGGAAGCTCCCCTTTGGGTCCTTCTGCAAAGGCAGCTCAGCCATCCACTAGGCATGCTCTGCAGAAGCCTTGTGGGATGCCTTCTGGACACACATATTGCAGACAGGCTTTTTCCATAGCCCATCTCCTCTGAATCCTGAGTTATGAATGACTTGGAGAGGGTTCAATGCAGCATTCTTAGGGCGAATACGATCTTTGTTCTGATAACTAATGAAATACTTCTGACACTTAATGAAACGGCACAAGAAATGAACAAGGGCTCTTTGGAGGCTTGAGTGAGATCAGAGTAACTGAAGCTTAAAATCTGGCTCCAATCTTTCCTAACCTACAGGCAGAAATGCACATACCAGTGGGCCCGGCACTGCTACAAACTCTACTAGCGAAAGGGCTAAGGTTTCCGATTTAGAAACCAAAGCACATTAAAACACCGTTTATCTGGTTAGCATCAACAGGTAACTTCTTGTCAAACAATTCAGGGACTAAGTGGAATTCCTGCTTCAAAAGGGAAAGAGAGAAAACTTTCCTTGGTGAAAAAAAAAAAAAAAAACCCAACCCACTAAAACATAGAGCTTGCATTTCTAATAGATGTACCTTCAGTCTGCTAACTACCCAGGATGGCCAGGGAGTCTTTCCAAAATGAAACACAGACAAGCCCAAAGACCTTTGCTGCCTCGTGCCATGCAGTTTCTTCCCCCTAGGTACCCACAGAAGGTCAAGAAACCAAAGTGTAACTCTGAAGTTTAATTAACAGAGAGTTTTCCTAACCAACTTCAGGAAAGGTTCCATTCAGCTCAGGGACCCTCAGGACAGAAATAGCAGATTGCTCCAAGGTTATTAATGATAAAGATGCAAATAACCTCTAACAAAGAGGGCAGGAAAGGAGAAGATGGGAAAACAAATGATTCTTTGGGGACAATTCCTGGGGGAGGCAGGAAAGAATGGCTAAAGCCTGTAATTGTGGTCTGATTCTGTCTCTCCTGTTTCGAAACTAATAAACCTCTCAGGCAAAAACACACACACATGTGCACACATACTAACATGCATACATATGCATGCACACACATAATCAAAAACATACACATACGCGCATGCACATATGCACACACACACACATACAATAAAGCACAGAAATGAACACAGGCTATGAATCCTATGAAATATCTGGTCAGTAATGATGAACTAATCAAGCCTCGTTTTTGAACAATGTCCTATGCATTCTGAAGAGCATTTACAGCTGTTACCTAATCTGACCCTGACCACAGGCCTGTGTGGTAGATGGTGGATACACAATTATCCATGTTTTGTAGATCACATTAAGTGACTCCCCTAGGTCATCCAATTAGCACATAATGGAGCTGAGACAGGAAGTGGGGCCTAATGACTCCCAGCCCAGGGGTTTCCACAAGGTAAGAAATGGAAACCCTTCTAATGGAAAAAGACTAAATAAAGCCCCTGCTGAGGCAAAAGGGGCTCAGATGTGTGAATGACACTTTTCAGAAAAATTTGTGCTATGAGACAGATGTCTGCAGAGAAGGGCTTAAAGAGCTGTGATGCCAGTGGATCTAGAGAAGTGAAACCCTCACGTTCCAGAAAGATGTTTGAAAATGTGTTTGAGAGCTGTGTCACCTAACTACCTTCTCTTTCCATTATACTGGATAGCAGAAATGATGCGTAACATCTAGAAGAGCCATTGGCCTTAATAACACATCAGCATATGGAAAGAGACCGTAATGACCAGAAGAAGACCCCTTGTTTTAGAAACGTGAACACTAAGGCCCAGAGAAAAGTGACTTTGCCCAGATTTAAACTCTAACTGGGAACACAGAGATCCTTATCTATACCAGCTGCCTCAAACATGAATCTATTCTCCATAACTTCATAATGGTCACTGCCCCAAATTAATACCAGAGGTAAAAATTAAGAGCACTTAAGAGTAGGGTGGGGAACGCATGATTTTTCCTCTTCTTTGTTTTTCTGGGAAACAGTACTGCCTACTTTTAAGTACAACCAGGAGTGATGGGGGCATTTGGTGGTGGGTCCTGCCACATAGGAAGAGTCCAATTGCTTGGAAACTTCTTAGGACTCTGTACTATCATAGTAGGTTACTGATGCTTCCCTCCTTCAAGTGTCCACATTGGGATTCCTGAATGCATGAGTGTTCATATGGCAAAGAGATTCTGCTTAAATTAAGGATCTTGAAAAGAGAAGATTGTCCTGGATTATCAGCATGGGCCCAAAGTAATCCACAGGAGTCTTCAAAATGAAGCAAGGAGAGAAGAGTGAGGGAAAAGACAACAGAAGTAGCAGAGGTTTGAGTGGGGGGAAGAAAGCCACACGCCAAGGAAGACTGGTAGTCTCAGGAGCTAGAATAAGATAGGAAACAGACTCTCCCCTGAAGCCCAAAGAAGGAAGGCCTTGATTTTAGACTTCTGACTTCCTTCCAAAACCGAGAAAACAGATTTGTGTCATTTTAAGCAGTTAGGTTTGTGTTGAGTACTCCAACATTAGCAAGAAACTAACATACTGACTCTGAAATTGTGGGAGTGAAGCCTTATCCCTTAGCCAATTAATACTGGCTCCATGAGACTGATATGATAGCTGGGGGGCGGGGGGAGAGGGGACATGGTCAAACATTGTGAAAATCACAAAGGCATCTAGCAGAAACTTACAGGGACTGTGCACTGATACACTGTCTTGCTTGAAAATGGAAAACAGTTGGTCTTTTGTGTTTACAGGGATTGTCTTGCTTAAAAGGATCTTTAGTTCAACTCCCTTAGGACTGCTAAAAAGATCCTCCCTGGCAAAGGGCCTGTGCACTTCTCAGGCCTGCGGGGACACTCCCTCATTTACAGCCTGAGTCTCAGCCCCATCAAACCATTTACAGCTTCCACAGCATGACACAGCTCACCCAGGCAGCCAGCTCTCCGCCCCGCAGTTTCCTTTGGGGAAACACCCCCTTCACTCTTGGGTCCTGCTAAAATCTTAATTCCTCAGAGCTCAGCTCACTTATCCCTTGCTGGATCCCCTAGACCCTGTCCCACCCTGAGCACCACTCTTACTACGGCCCTGGGCACTGGTCTTGTAAATGTGTTTGTTTGTCTTCCTCCTCCAGCAAGAACCCTTGAGGACAGAAACATATCTTATTCCTTGTGGATCACCAAATCAATGCCATCTCCATCTACACAAATCTTTCTCAGTTCCTTCCCGGTTCCTTTCAGGTCTTCCACCTGGAAAGATGCAAACTCAACTCATCCTTCAAGGAAGTACTCGTGCCTCAGTCACTTTCCCTGGAACACTATACCTGACATCCACAGCTTAAAGGAGGAGAGGTTGAGTTTCCTTTTAGTTCACAGTTCAAAGCTCTCAGTCCATGCTTGGTCAGTCGGCAAAGGCAGAAGGCCACGGTGGAAAGCCTCAATGAACCTATGGGCAGGAAGGCTGTTTATCCCATCCAGAAGCAGAGCAAACTGAGGGCAGAGCTAGCAAGGGAGATACACACTTCCAGGCCATCCTCCCAGTGACCCGTCCCTCCAACCACATCCCACCTTCTAACAGGACATAAAGCCATCAGTGGGTTAATCTACTTGATACAATTAGTGCCCATGATCCAATCACCTTCCAAACACAAGGCTTTGGGAACACATTCCAAATTCAAACCCTCTACCATGAAGTTGCTCTTAATTTCTCAACAGTTAGTCCCACCTTTATGTTTCCACAGTCCTCTGCCCATCCCCCAGGGAGAATATTTCTTATCCTCCTTTAGGCGGCTATTCTGCACTGCTTCCTCATTAGACATGAAGACCCTTGAAAACCATACCTGTCTAGCCCTTCTGTGCCCAGCACAGCGTCTGGTGTACAACAAATGCACAAAGCATACTGGATGGGTGGAAATAAAGCAGAACACACAAAACTAATGCCCCACTCATCTCTAGTAATAAAGATCTGAGGTACAGAGACAGCCTTAAAAGCAATTTAAATGCGTAAAGGCTTCGCATGGACAGCATCTAATGATAGCTAGCTGATGTTTTCTTTGGACGTCCCACGTAAGCGTCAGAGCTCATGGCAGAGCCAATCTCCGTGTAAGACTAAGAGATGTGGGGTGAATGTTGGACAACGATTTCATTTTCCACTTTGGATAAAGCGATATTAGTTTATCAAACCTAATCGTAGTTAAGTAGTGCTGTCCTTAACTCCAAGAAAGGGCTTTTTAGCGGACAAGCCTGAGAAGGGTAAGATGCCACACAGACTTGGTTCTCGACCTAGCCGCCCTGCTTGCCTTCTGTCTCATACTGATATGAGTGCTTTTAAAAAATTTCAGCATGTCAACCAGAAAGGATGATAACACAGGTCCACTACACAGGCTGTGATGAAGATGAGATCAAAATATCGTGTGTAAAACAACAACCTGTGTTCTGGGAAAGGTGGAGGTCCTTTAACCACCATTACTGAGTACTTAGGAAGCTTAGGAAGTAACCCACCTGGTCTAAGCACTTGTGTGAATTATTCAATCCATAGCAATCAAATGATGAGTAGGAATTTCGGGGGGGGGGTTGTTTGTTGTTTGTTTGTTTGTGGTACTAGACATCAAACTCGAGGCCTCCTTCTCGCTGAGCTACATTCCATTTTTTTCTGAGTCATTATTTCCCAAGCTAGACTAAAATTTGTAACCCTCCTGCCTCAGTCTCTCAGAATGAAGCAGATACATACCTATCCTAATTAGGAATATTCAAGATCAGTGGAATACATGGCTCACGGGTGGCAGAGTTGGTAGGAACACAAAAACTGACAATTTTAGAAACAGAGCTAACCAATTGCAACAACATTTCAGGAAGTAGCAACTCCTGTTCCACATGATAATAAAAAATACTGCAAACAGTACTGGCTAAGAGCTGATGACGAACTGTTCCTGTGACCAGGTCTGCATGGCTGGGGCTGAGGGGGTCCTCATCCAGCCTGACATCTCCACTAGTGAATTAGCTTTGCTTCACTGGGGGCTCTGGGAAGTGCACCCTCCTCAACCTCCTCTGCTCCCAAATCCTCATGGGATACGACACATTTCCCCCAGTGGTGACAGAGCCAGGATTTCATAGTTGGGACTTGTATGTTCCAATGACACAGGAGGTTAAGGCTAGGGCAAACTAGAAATTAACTGCACGGAACACTCAGTTACACACTAATTTTCTGGAAGGACCGGATATGTGTGGGATTCCAAGTTTCCCATGCTGATCTAGGACCAGTTAAGATCCACAGTTCCTGGTACCCCTTCAAATGGATCCTGGGATTGGATAAGCTGCTTCTGGGTCCCACCCACATGAGGAGGACCCAGCTGATCACTGCCTATCCTAGGGTGTCAAAGGAGCTGTCAACTTAGGAGAAAGCTCTTTCCTAACCTACTCGCCAACATAAACTGAGCCTCCTTCTTGCCACAACAACTATGGGACAATGGACTTTCTCTTAAACATGAGCCCTTAAAGCGCCATTAGTAATATTTAGTCATTTGCTGGCCTGCCACCACTGCTTGAGTCACTAGAGACTTGGAAAGGGTTGTACCTGGTCGACCACGGGGCGGGGATATCTCACAAGGTTTGGAGGAGTCATGACACCAAAATCAGTGGCTTGCCCAATTCTTCAGACAAGATACAAAGAACATGGGGGGAAAAGGGTTCCCAGGAACTTCTCCTTTAATACAAGCACCCACAGTGTCTTCAGTAGGTGAAAACTGTGGTTTGGCCATGCCTGCTGGGGAGGAAATAACTACTCCTTTCCTTCAGTATTACTGAATTAAAGCCATCAACCATCCCTCTTTCTTTAATTCCAGCTGCTTAACATGTGTGACGACCCATGAAGACAACCAGCAAGTACAGGTGGGAAGCCCACTGGGAGGGGAAGCCCACCTGTTCACAGGCACTCTGGCAACCAACCAGAATGGAGAAAAAGTTACCTGAGGTTCTCAAAGAAGAGAACTGATCCTGTCTTTGCGGAAACTGAATTAAACTGATCAAGAGACATTTATAACATATAAGATTGTGTCCTGGGGCACTGGCAACCGGGACTCCTCTGGATACAGTTTCCCCAGACATTCTGAGAATGGGGAGAAAGTCATCGTGGTGTCAGTGTTATACAGGAGAAGAGCCTCCAAAAACTTCAATAGTTACTTCTCCACAGAAGTTAAAGAGACAGCCAGGAAGCACAAGAAAAGATGCGCATCGCCATTCATTATCAGGGAAATGCAAACCATAATGATAATGAGACGCCATTTCCCCACCACTAGGAGGGCCACTAGCAAGGCCACAGAAACTATATGTTGGTGAGGATCTGCAGAAGACGCAGCCCTATGTGCTGTTGTAGAAACAGAAAACGGTATAATGGGATAGAAAATAGTATGGCAATTTTTTAAAAACTAAAAATAGAATTACTGCACGATCTCTTGGTACAACCAGGTTCACAGCACCATTATTGATAATAAGATTTGGAAACAATCCATGTACATCAACAGATAACCGGACAAGCAAAATGTGATGCACATATAAAATGGAATATTAATTATTCAGTCTTAGATGAATCTTAAGGACATCATGCTGAGTGAAACGACTCAATCACAAAAAAGGCAACTGTTTCCAGTAATGCATGATTCCAATAATGCGAGATAAGAATAGTCAAAATCACAGAAACAAAAAGTAGCATGGTACTTGGCCAGGGGCTGCAGGAAGGAGGAAATGCTGTTTAATGGAAGTTTTGGAAGTTGAATAGAGTTTTGGAGATGAATGGGGGTGATGGCCGCACAACAAGAAGGTGCTTAACCATACACTTAAAAATGGTTAAGATGATACATTTTATTTTATGTGTATCCCCTATGTGGTGCTGGGCATGGAATCCAGAACCCACCTGCATGTTAGGCAAGTGCCCTGCCACCGAGCGACATCCTCAGCCCTGTTATTTGTAATATTAACACCTTGTTTAATTGGAAGGAACAAATAAAAGGGGCTAAGAGAAGACTTATACTAAAAAGGGTTCTCCTAGTCCTTTCACAATATATGAGTATCTATTTCCAAAAATTATGGGGGAATTCTATCCTATTAAAGAACGCCATGAATTATCACAGGTTTGAGTTACTGCCTGTTGCACGCTTTGCAGGACTCCTCCCCCACTCTCCCCTTCCCTTTGGTCTTTCAGGGTACAGTGTTGGCACGGAGCGAAGAAGATTCTGCCATTATGGAATCCACCGGCCCAGATATGAAGGCTGAATTCTCCCACTCCAGAGCCTCCTCAGGCTCCCCTGACTAAACAGCATAGGAAGTTACCCTTCTTCAAGGGCTATCCTAAGCAATTGATACCAAGAGAGAGCAGAGCCCAGGGAGGCCAGGCCCAGGAGTCTTGGCTGTACCCAGGCTGCTCTTTCCAAAGTCCTGCTGAGCTACACACTGCTTCCTGTCTTCCTATCTTCCCGTGAGACCCCACTTCTCCATCTGACTCCTTCCTGATGCACTGAAGTCCTAACTAGGACCCTCTCACACTAACATCAGCCTCTAGGACCATAATGGTGGTTGGAGCTACATTTTATTGAGCATCTACTACTGGCCAGACAATGCAAATGTACTCAATTATTCAATGACCTTGTATGATAAACGCTGCTATGACTCTCATTTGAAAGAGAAGCGAAGTTTAGGTTTTCCATGGGGGAGTGCTAGTAGAGACTGACATTATTTTTGAAGTTGGAATAAGTAAATTTTGTTTATTTATCAAGACTGGGTTCATACCTTAGTTGCTCCGTGTGGGCTTCCCTGGTGCTCCCTGCTATAAGCCTCAACCCTGGTCTCTCTTCTGTGGGTCTGTCTCTCATCCACACTGTAAGCACTTCAAGGACAGAGACTGTGGCTTTCAGTTTTGTGTTGTTTTTCTTTTTTTCTTTTGGTGCTTAGGTGGAAGAAGATTTCCCCACAAGGTAGCTAAACCGTGCAAGGAAAGGACACAGTACATCTTATGCTTCGACTATCAAGTTCCACCCACTTTCCAAGATGGGGCTCAGACAGCCCAGCCTCTGAGCAGCTGTTCTGACCCAGCTGCCAGAAGTCAACAACCTCCCTTTCAAACTACCCATTCGTGAAAAGAAGGTGATCAAGACTCTAAAACACCTATGTTTGAACTCTAGTGCTGCTGCTGCTGATATAAGTCTGAGCAAGTTCCTGTACTCCTGGGAGCCTCAGTTTCCTTGTCTGGAAAATGTGAGTGTCTCATAGGGTTGTACGAACTACAAATAGTGTAATGCATTGGAGAGAGTGCCTGTATGACACCCCAGGATGGTTGGCAACTTCATTACTGTTACAGTTTCATCACACCACTATACTGTGAAGACATTTACATACATGTCGTATTTGGCCCTCTTAAAATCAGTGGTTCTCAAATACTGAGTTGTATCAGGGTCATTTAAATTAACCCTACCTAGAATGCCCCACTGACCTACAAATCAGTCTCCATTTGGCAGAAAAGGTGGTGTGAACTTGGCAGCTTTCTCTTTAACAAGCCACTCCACCGAACTGCAAGAGATGCTGTTACATGTTCACTGAACCTGGAAAACTTTACTAGATGTTTGATTCACACATTCTTTTCCCTGGAAACTTGGAGATTCCAAAGAGGACTAAAACTTGGCTGGAATGGAATCCTACCAACATCTGAGGATGTGCCCCAGCGATCCAGCGGTGGGCTGGAGGGTAATATAGATGTCAGGATTTCTGAGAAATGGGTAGAGGAGTCTACTGGGCAGCCAACGCTGAGTGCCACTGCTCCACTTGGGTCGTACAGCAGATTCTGAATCTTCACTCAAAGCTCAGATCTTCTTTCTATAACAAATTAGGTCTCCTTCTCGGACTGACTTTGCAGAAAAGGGTTCTCATATAAATGAATAAATAAAAAGTTTGCAAACAGCTGCTCCAGACTCCAATAACAGCTTGGTTTCTACTTATCTTTGGGTCTGTTTCTGAGTCTTAAAATATAGTAGGTGCTTAATACATATTTGTTGGAAGGTCCAACCTACGCTACTTGTCTCTCGTTAAGTTTCTGGTTGCCTGGCATAGCAACCTAACAGTTTCTTAAACAGCTAAACTCTAACAGCCTTCGCCTCAAACCTCAAACCTGAAACAGACAGCAGAGCACACAACCATCCAGAGACCACGCTGATGTCTCTCCCTGGGGTCAAACGTGATGCGCAAGTTCCTAACTGGCAATGATGAGCAAATGTGATTTGCATCAGCAGGAAGGGTATGACATTCATCAGCAGCACAGGTCCCCAGGCCACTTTTGAATTATTTCATCTGAAACCCTCAAATTACAAGAGCATGCAAAAGGCTCGTAAGAACTTCATACTAACAGTAACCGGCCCCCTGTCAATTAGTTACAATAAAAAAAAAAAAAAGCCTGCTGCCAAAACGCACAGGGATGCTTGCAGCACAGGCCCTCAGCCAACAAGAGCCTGCTCTGGGCAGCTCTCCTAGGTTCTCAACCACAGAGGCTTCAGAGAAACCCCTTTCCCCTCCAGCCCCCCTATGTGTTCCAGCCCTATGGCTGGTGGCGCCAGGGAAGATGCTGAGTGCTGCAGGGAACTCGAAGTCAGCCCTGCCGCTTTCAGATCTCAGCTTTTCCACTGGCTTTAGAGTTCTGGGCAGTCACTTAGTCTCAGAAGTCACATAACCTCTTCATCACCAGGTCCTCGGGGATAGGGCTGCCTGGGTTCAGATCCTGACTCTTCTACATACTGGCTGTGTGGCCTTGCAAATATTAACTTACTTCTCTGGGCCTCTATTTCTCAATTGAGGCAGATGTTAACCTTTGTCTCAAGAGTTATCAAAGCGACAACAACCACATCTGCTACGGAATAAGCATTCAGTAAACCTCAGCTGTTATAACACTCATGGCACTTCTGAAATAAGGAGTTTCAGAACCAAGCTTTTGTCTTTTGATGTTTTTGTTAGTGACAAAACTCATCAGGCACCGAACTTGACCTCCACAGGCCTAAGGCCACTTCCTGTCTTCTTGGTACCCTCTTTGGAGTGAGCACTCATGTTTCGCTGCAGAAACAACACTGCATTTGACTATGGTGTGCCGCCCCGTAACCCAGAAAGAATGACGCTCCTGTGTGAAGTATGCCCAGAATTATCACTCTAAAACCTGGACAATCCTAATTCTAAAATGCACTGGCCATCAGCGCCTTAGATAAGGGACTCCAGGACTCTGTCACAGGGGCATGGCTGGGGTGAAGCACAAACACGCATGACAGTTTCAGCTCTAGGAGGAGCAGCAGACCACAGTCCCAGAGTGAGGTCACAGAGCGGCTGGCTTCCACGCAGGAAAGAACAGAGACACCATCCTCTCTGACTATCGTCTCTCCTTCCTTTTCCATGCCAGACCTTGGGACAACCTGTTCTCCTGTTCTACCTATCCACACTTGGTTCATCCTTCTGAACTCAACTAAAGCATCCATCTCTGCGAAATGGCTCTCTGGAAGTTCCCACTGAGCCCAGTCAGGAACACAGGGCTGGAGAGGGTGAACAAACTGTATCCCCTTGTCACCTGCAGGCCTCTGGCAGCGCTGGCCCACTGCAATGGGCTAAGAGTGACTCTCAGGCAGCGTCTGGCCACCGTGGGAAAAGGTGCTCAACTCAGCTGAAAGTGGGCAGGCGTGGGAAGAGCTGGTCCTCCTGTGAGGCTGGAGCCCTGAGCTGTGGCATCAACCAGGCTCGAACACCAAGTGCACATTTCTATGCACAAATGTGTGTATATCTTCATACATCCAACAAAGAAAATACCTTTCCTGCAGACACATTTTGTGTCCATACAGGTTGAAAGGATAAAGCAGATGTTCTAGTCTTTAACTGAGGAAAGTTACTCAGTTTTGGTACAGAGGACTGAACCTCCCGGGGCCTTCACACCAAGATGCATCCAGCCCCTTTTATGTCTTCTGAAATAAGATCTCACTAAGTCACTAAGTTGCCCAACAAAGCTCAAACTTGTAATCTTCCTGCCTCAGCCTCCCAGAGCGCTGAGCCTTCGGCCATGTGCCACCATGCCCAGCCAGTCACTATTTTTGTGTTAGCATTCCATCAGAAGCTAGGCAAGAGCACAGCCAACTAACACTGCCGAATGAATGCAGAATAATCAGTTAATATCTTTCAATTCTTTACCGATAAGCTCTTCTCAGCCGCTGTATCTGCCAAGTCAATGTCTTCTTTGTTGTGTATTTTGTTGCTGTTACACCATTTCTTACTTTTTTTGACTCAAAACAATGCTCTCAGGTCCTTAGGGAAACCTACTCTCAACCCAAGCGTTCCCTCAAAACGCTTTGGAGAAAAGTTCCGAGATCCCTGAAACCTACTCCTGGAAATACGCAAAGCTCAAACCACTCCATTGGAGCAGCGCGGCTTTGGGTCAGAAGCTTTCTTGTCGTCTCGCGGGTCAGCTCAAACCTGCCCCGCTGCGGTCAGGGGGCTCCCCTCCAGCGTCACCCGGTCTCCCCAGTTCCGGGCCCTCCCGGGGTCCTTCCGGTGATCTGACCTCGAGGAACCAGCTCCACTTTGGGTCCTAAGACCCAAGGAGTGGGCTGGGAAGGCTCAGTACTGAGAACAACGCTCAGTACTGGGAGCGCTTCGTGCCCCAGATCGCGGCGGGGTAAATCCACAGGGAGGCCGCGGCCTACCTTGTCTCCGCGGCGGGCTCGCGGGCCTGCGGCTGGCGGCTCCCGCGCGGCGCCGCGGGGCCGGCGGGCGCGCGCTGCTCCTCGCGGCGGCGGTGCAGCGGCACCGACGTGCGCACGGCCGACAGCACGCGGCCCGCGTAGGCGCGCGCCGGGCCCCCGGGCCTCGGGCCGCCGCGCGCGCGCGCCGAGCTGGGCAGGCAGGGCCGCGTCTGCTGCATCACGCCGCCGCTGCAGCTCCGCGAGCAGGCCGACCAGGGGCCCCAGGCGCCCCACACGCCCGGGGCGCCGCCGCCGCCGTCCTCGGGGACCGTCCGCTGCGGGACCTGCGGAGACAGAGGCGGGTTAGGGGACCGCACGGAGGAAAGGCCAGGGCAGCCGCTGGGCCCGCTGACGGGGGTCTGTTCTAAAATCAGAAGCGCAGACGGGATTTAAATACAGCAGAGCTTGGGTTACAGTAGGCTACTCCAATTCGGTCTTAAAATAGGCTATTTATTTACCTGTTTGTTTATTTATTTTTATAACGGAAGAGACAACGGAGCCAGGAAAGTCACTATGCAATCACAAACCTAAGTCTCCCCATCCTCCCACTCAGGTGGAAAGGCTGGACTTGCCCTAGAGGCAGGGAAGGTGTGCCCTGTCTCCATGGGAAAGGCAATGGGATACCATAGACAGAGGCCGTGGTGTGACTCGAAATTGCCTGAGCCTCTCTTAGGTCTTTGCTTTGGAAAGGAAAAAGGCCCTAGTACCTGCCTTACGGGCAGTGAGGCAATGTGCGTTAGGTCAGCTGTGTGTTGAGCAGAGATCTTGGCACTAAATACCTGTTAGTAAACATAAAAAAATAGTCCTGCTTCCGTGCAAACCAGGAGGTGAACATGTCAGAAGGTTTTCAAGTTCTATGCAGAGAGTGACTTCATAACTTCGACCCTTTAGCTGGTCATTCCATGGAGACCTATATGACCGCCAGGTATAGTGCTAAGAGCCCTTATGTGTGGTTCCCCTGATATGCAGACATGTTCTGATATGCAGAGGAACTGAGGATGAAGGCGAAAGTATCCCAAGTCCAGACAAGTCGCCAGGACCCACAGCAGAGCCATGGGCAGCCAAGACACCCTGGGAGGGGCGCCTGGGAGGCACCGCTACCCTTGCTGATGGGGGAAGTTGTGTGGGGGTGAAAAGCCCACGGAGGGAAAAACAGAAGAGACAGTCACAGCTGTCACTATTCAGGAACCCAATGCCAGATTATTCAAATAATTACTGAGTCTTCCCAACAGCCCTTGTTACTACCATTGTCACCTTACAGACGGGAAACTGAGGCTCAGAGACATTGTGTGACCTGCCCCCAGTCACTTTGCAGCAGCAAGGGCAGCACTCACATACATGTACCCTGCTCTCCATACCTGAAGGTTCTGGTACTTTTGCTCTTGTCCCAGGAGACAGCTGCTCCAGAATGTCCTTCCTACCCTTAGAACACTGAGCAATTTTATGACTTTCCTTATAATGTGGTTCTTTCACTGGGCCGTGGACACACGTCTGTAATGTTAAAACACCCCGAGATTGTCTTGTTAGGTTTTTATTTTCTTTCAGCTTTTAGCAGCATTTTTTTGGCCTAGAAGCTCAAAAACCTTGTGGATTATTTTTTCTTTATGCAGACCACACATGAGAAGGTGAAACTCCTTGGCACTCACAGCATGGAGATGAGTCATGGCACTAAACCCATCCCAGAGGTGGCTGCCCACAACTCTGCCTGGTGCGCCCAAGCTCAGCGCTCAGTAAGTGTTCACCACTGGGGTCACTAAAACCAGGCTCTCGGCTCTTCGGTAGAGTTCTTGCTCCAAGTAGTCAGTCACCAGCCTTGTATACAAGCCACAGCCTTATATAACTGAGGTCATCTTCCTCCATCTCTACTCCACTGCAGAGTGGCCCACAGATAACTTTATAGTTTCAGCTGGTTTGCAGAAGGCTCAGGGAATAATTAGGGCAGCTTGGATAAATGAGCCCTGGGGGCCCAGGGAGCAAGCAAGCATCCCACCACATGGGCAGGGGCCCTGCCAAGCTAGGTCAGTGGCACTCTGTAGCCACCCCTGGACAGCCAGTCTCTGGGAGCTACATTGGGAAAGGCAAGACAAGATCACATGTGAGCTGACTGATGATGGAGTAGTTAGAATAGGAGCAAGATGGGCACTGGTGAGTTCTGGGTCATTGTGGGGAACAGTGAGGGACTGTGGTTCCAGACCTCAGCTGGTGCTCATGAACACACTCAGATGATCTCTTCTAACCTGAGCACTGGTCAAGAAGGATTTTGGCGTGCTTAGAAAAATAAAACAAAGTCAAGGTTTGTTCATTCATCTCCTCTCTGACACATCTGATTTATTAATACTAAACCTATAGAGAAGTGGTTGGGGAAAAATATGTGCCTGATCAGGCCAGTCTTGATCTCTGAAATCACACCTAAAGTGTGCTTAGACAGCGACCCTTTCCAAAACTCTTTCCACTTCCTAAGCTCCAGAACGTGTGAGTTGGGACCATGGTCAGGACAAGAGTTACTCAAAATGTGATCAAGAATCTCAAGATGAGACCCACCTAGATTAAAGAATGGGCTCTAAAATCCATGACCAGAGTCCTTCTGAGACACAGAGAGAAGTCACAGACACTGAGAAGAAGGCTGTGTGAGTGCTAAAGCAGGGATTGGAATGATGTGGCCACAAGCCAAGGAATGCTCATGGTCAACAGTCAGGAGAAGCTGAAAAAAGGCAAGAAAGGATTCTCCCCACACCAGGAATTCTGGAAAGAATTCAGCTTTAGTGGCACCTTGGTTTGAGCACCTGACCTCCAGAAATGTGAGGGAATCTCTCTCTCTCTCTCCCTCTTTCTCCCTCTCCCCTCCCCTCTTTGTCTCATTGTGTGATTGTTAAAATACTCAAGTGTGTTGGACTCTTGGGACAGGAAGAGAAGTATACTATCTCTGGCCAAGCACCTGCTTCATGTCAGGCACTGCACAAACAGTACCTAGGCATATGGACCCATTCTGTGGTGGAGGCAGCATCAGCACCAGGTCACACAGAGCCGCCCAGTGCCCTTCCCAGCCATCCTAGAAGGTTGATGTTATTTTGCTTCTTTCTATAGGGGAGAAACTGATGCCCCCAGACATTGCACCTTGCCACAATCTCAGGCTAGAGAGAGGCCCAGACAGAAATTAAACTGAAGTCACCTTACTGTGATCTCATGGGAGATCTTGTTGTTGGCTGCTGTTGATGTTTTGGGGTTTTGGTTTTTTTTTTTTTCCTTCTCCTGCAGCATATTGCATCCTTGCCTGTGTTGTTGGTGGAAAACAGACAGCTAAAATGAGTAGGGATAAATCCACTTCCACGGTTGTTCTAGCGGAAGGATAATTGGGATAAACGAACAAAGGCAGAAATATGTTCCTGACGCATTTGGGGATTTCAGTTATTCACCACCTCCTGATCTCTCAGTAACAAAGATAACTTAGACACTGTCTGTAATATTTGGATTAGACATGCAGCTATTTTAAAATCCCACTTCCTAGAACTAATCCCACCCTTAATTTGGTTTCCCATTGCCAAATGAGGCAGGGTCCCTGGGGGAAGAAAACATGAAGCCACATTCCACCCTATTCTATTCATAAGAGTTCTCTAATTTATAGTTCAATTATGGCAAAGGACTTGAAATTCCATTCGAGTCCCCATGGTGGAAATCCAACCACATGCTCCAGAACTGTATTTTTATAGTATACGGCCAGAAATAAAGACAGAAATAAAGCAAGAAAGGAAAACAAAGAGAAAGAAAGGAAGGGAAATAAAAAACAAAGAAGGGTTTGAGACAAAGCCTCCTGGTTGCATCCTTCTCTGTCTTCCCTCCACTCCCCCTTGGTCCTCCTAATAACCTTCCTCCTTCCTTTTGCTGACAGTAAATAAATTTTCTGTAAGGTGAGATGCCGCATAGGAGAACTTACAAGTGTTTTGAGAGATAACATTGCTAAAATTAAGACTGAAAGGTTTATTATGTTAGTCTGTGACAAACAGCCCAAAGAACAAATTATCTGTTTGCTGCCTGTACCCGAGTCCACACATGATACAAAAAGATGGAAGCAGAAAACCCAAGGTGCTTCTAAAATGAGCCCTAAACTACTACTGGCTCTCCTCATTCAGAAAGCATTCCAAACAATTAGGAAAGGGCAATTCTTCATAGAGATGGGAAGAAAGGTAGGAGAAGGTGTTTCAAAGGTGTTGTACATGGCTCCCTAATTAAGATCTGGTAGAGAGGCCTTTAGGGGGTTATGAGATTTAGGTGGAGTCTTCCGTGTGGGCACCATGACAGGACTAAACTGGTGTTTCTAGTCTCTTTCTGTTTCTCTGTTCCTGTCTATCTCTTTCTCCCTCTCTATCTCTCCGCTTCTCTTCCCTGCAACCAACTTATCGCCATGAGACAGACTCCTCAACAAGCCGGGAAGAGTCATTAATCAGAGAATCTAATCAGCTGGCATTTTAGGCTTCTCAGCCTCCAGAATTATGAAAAATATATCCCTATTGTTTCAGCTGCCCAGTCTAAGGTGTTTAGTTATGTCAGCCCGAGCTGACTACAACAGCAAGAAAGTAAATAAAAGGTATGAAAATGATTGACCACTCCATAAAATAAAGTTAAATAAAGGTAAAATAAAACACCAAATATCTATTTAAGCCCATTAGATTGGCAAAGATTATAAACTTTAGCAATACTGCTGTGGCAAGAATGTTCTCTGCTGATGGGAATCTGCACTGGGGCAATTTCTCTGGGGAAGTTTGTAACTCCTAACAAAAACACGAAAACTCGAATGAATCTGTCCTTGAGTTCAGCATCTCTGCTTTTACTAGTTTATCCTACAAACACGCTCCATAAAGTTGTATACATGAAGCTGGATTTTGCATCATTATTTTGTAAGTCTGGAAATGGCCTAAGTGTCCATGAACAGGATCTTGGCTAAATGAAACCTCCTCTATCCATACAACAAAATGCAATTTATATGTTAGAAGGAGGTAGTGTTACATCTGTTAAAGTCCACAGTCCTCCACAATCTAGTCACTGGTGGAAAAACCAAAGAAGTGGGACAGTAGGAGAGTATAAACCCATCCACAGATGTCTCTTAGCATTAAGTTGAAACAGAAAAAAAGTTGACTTTTGACCTACAAAATATGCAATTCCATAGAATTCATAATTTCATATGACTCCACCTTACAGGAGCAGTTTTCTCATTGTGCCATCCTGAAGAACCCAACTAGAAAATATTCTACTGCCAATGACAGCAGCAGAAACAAGAAAGCAGAGTTCATTATGGCACCAGCACCCTTCTACCTCCCACCACCTTCTCATCTCTCACTGTTTTCCCCTGGGATATCACGTCAGCAGCTCAGGACAGCTGGCAGCCTAGGTCTGTGAGCAGATGTGCAGCAGATGACTCCAATAACGCCACCGTTAACTCAGTGCAGAACGTGGGCCAAACCAAGGGCTAATTGTTGTAGATGTATTGTCTAATTTTATCCTCAGAACAGCCACTAGAAGAAGTTTTTGTCATCTTCCCTGTACAGATGAAAACCCCAGGCTTATACAGGGACAAGTCACAAAGTTGATAAAATTTATACCAGCTCACCAGCACCCAGGGCACCTCCTGTGAAGATTTCTCACAATAACTGGAGTGATTTCAGGGGTGGTTAAGATTCTGCGCTGTACATATATGAAGAGAAGGTTCAAATGATTTTTTTTGAGACAGAGTCTCACTTTGTAGTCCCCACTGGGTTTGAACTTACTATGTTGCCCAGGCTGGCCTCAAACTCATAGCAATCCTCTTGTCTCAGCCCCAAGTGCTGGCAAAGAAAGATTATTTTTAAATAAACTCATACCCATAGACTGGTGGGCCTTAAGAAAAGTGAGGGCAAATTTATTTAAATGACCAGGGGGCAAAATACAAAAGACACCTTCCATTATGGAAAGCAATATACAGGTACAGGGAAAGGAGTGAGTGATGAAATTCACATTGGATGAATTCAGCTTCTATCTAGTGTAGAAGTATAATGCTCCATTATAAGAAAGAAAGATACAGATTGGAGGGTTATAGCACAAGGACTTAAAGAGGACAAGCAAAACATCCCATTTGCCTGAGCTACTTTAACACAAACCTTAAGCCTGATACTCACAAGATTCATTTCAAGGGTTAGTTTCATTTCACAGGTGTGATCATGGAGCTGGAGAGAGGGTAAAGTGTGGACCTTGAAAACAAGAGACAAACTAAGGCAGAGCTGGATGCAGGCCTGTAATCCCAGCACTCTGGGAGGCTGAAGCACCAAATCAAGCTCAGCCTGGGTAATTGAGCAACTTAATGAGACCCTGTGTCAACTTAAGATCAAATATTAATAAGGGCTGGGTATACAGCTCAGTGCAAAGCCTCTGGGCTGAATCCCAGTATGAGGGAGAAGGCAGAGAGAGAGAGAGAGAGAGAGAGAGAGAGAGAGATAGAACCATAAGTATGGTTGGGTAGATGGAATGAAATAACCAAGTAGGTCACCCTCAAGGGCGAGGGAAACTTTAATTTTTTCCCCCCTTCACTGGGAAAATGTACAGAACCAAAGATCCAAACCAGAACCAAAGTTTTGTAATGCATAAGAAGCAGATCCAACCCTGAAACCAAACTGTTGCTCTCTCCGCTCCAGTGGAGGTTGTCAGGGCTGGGGAAAGGATAGATATAAGGGTAAGGTAACAGAATCAGAAGAACTTGTTTAACTACATGTACCCTGCTTGGCCTCTTTCCCAAAGAGTTTTACATCCCTTATGTGCAGTGAGGTTGGGGTGCAGGGTCATGGATTTTAGATAAAATTCTCCAAACCTTCTGATATCCCCTTCTGCTTTTAAAACCCAGTACTTGATAGTATGGGATGTCTTCAAACAAGCTTATGGGGCAAGAGGCAGAGAGCCAGCCTGAGGGATGGTGTTCTAAGAAATGTCACATCTCCATTTAATTCTACTCAGGCTGTGTAAAAGAAGAGCTTGTGACAGTACCAAGAGAAAAATGAACTCTCACAACGATTTTGGGTTTGGAGCTGGATGACTGACAATACTTTGGAATCAGTTATATGGTTAATGTCAAGCATTTGTGTAAATATATATCCTTGGGAAGATGTGTACATGGGGCAGCCTAGTAGTCACTGCCCTTCCCTTGGTCTGTTTAGGAAATCAACCTGTCCACAATGGGTAAAGACTACCTAAAGACGGATCTGGGATCCTGTCAGCTAAAGCCAAGGTAGGCAACGTAGGTCAATCAGCCACTTTCTCCCTGGAATCTAGCTCCAGCAGAGTGACCAGGGCACTTTGGCTTTGGGTCCTTCACTTCTGTAGTAGCTCCTCCAACCCCATGTTCATGCCCTCAATCATTCCTGTCCTGTTTCTCTCTGGTCTGCTCCCTTCCCACCGGCTTTGTAGACTCACTCCAATGCATTGATATTGCTTTGCAGTAAAGAATGCTATGTGATCTCTAAATGATCCTTGATAGTACAAGATGCATATAAAATGTGGTAACTGACAAAATTTGAAGTAACTGGGTCTGTTTTTAGTACATGACTTAGAGGAGTAAAAGCAGCCATCAGGATCACCTAAGGCTGGCAGAGGGGTTGGTCTAGATTTGGCAGAAGCCTCAGGATAAAGAAAGCCCAGGGCTGGAGGAGATATATGGAGCCAGTAGTTGATCAGAGCAGCCAGAAGACCAACACACTGGGCCTCAATTGATGTGAGGTTCCCAGATGACAGGGGATCTTAGAGAAGAGCAAGCGTGACCGTCAGAGTGACTGTGACCTGCTTTATTTTATCATGACCTCTATATGGGACACGAACACACACATTGAAAGATGGTCAAATGAATTGGGATTTAATGACTCAAGGAAACATCATGATCATGAAAAATGCAGTACAATATAGAAACAGTCTTGTAATACAATCCTAAGTAAAAAATGCTAAGTACAAACTTGAAACTTTACCATGATTATACTAATGTAAAGATTCTGTAAGCCTATGAACAACGTCTGGAAAGAGACATGGAAAAACGAAAACATCTGATCTTTTACTGAAGCTGAGCCCAGGGTAAGTTTTTGTGCAATTTAAAAAAAAATTCAGTCATGGCTACAATACTGCTTGCTCAATAAATAAAAATAAATAGATTAAAGGAAGAAGTATTCAAAACAGACTGCGGTGGGGGGACATGGAGTAAACTTAGAGTTGATGATAGTCCTCATCTCAGAAAGTCCTGGGAATTTCCCATTACCACCAGGAAGTCTGTAACAAGATGCAGCTCAAAATGTTTTCAATGTATTTGGTTTTGGTACTAATGTGGAATCATGTAAGATTTCACTGGTTTCTAATTCTCTTTCTCTGAAATTAAACCCACCATCTGTTCTTCATAGAAAACAGGTCACATGCAAAGCCTGACATTCTAAAGCCTCATTCTAGAAAAGACTGGAAAAAGTAGGTTTGGTTTTAGCCTCATAACCAAGTCAACACCCTAAAGCAAACGTTATAAAAATACATACCTTAGAGTACGAGCCAGGAGAGCAAAGATTTGGAAAGCTGAGAGCAAGGAAAAGCAGGAACACAGAGCTGGCGACCCAGCTAGGACACATACTACCTGGGACCCCGAGTAGGAGCCTGGGGACGTGGTGCATCTTGACAGAAAATCTCTACTCAAACCACATCTAAATCAATGATCACCAATACAGTTTTCTCTGTGATGAGTGATTCAGCATTTCCAATACTGAGAAATGCAGATTCCTGGCTTGTATACCAAACCTAATGGATATCAACCTCTGGGTGGGGCCCAGGAATATGCATTTTCAACAAGCAAAGAAGAAAGTGCTAACCTGAGTTCATCCTGCGGGCTTCAGACCCCACCCTAGGCTGCTACTTCCTTCACTTCCAAGGGCTCTAGCCACATCATTTTATTAACTTCAAATTCCCTTTGCTGAGACCAATGCCTTCTACTTCTGCCATTCAGGAGAAAGCAAGCTCAGAGGCTGTGAGACAGGAAAACATCCATGAAATTAAATCTGCTTAACATGGTATCTATGGTGAGCAGGTTCCATTAGAAAACATACTTTTAATAGAAGAGGTGTAGCAGCAAAAGAAGGCAAATGGTTCACCTTTTTAAATTTTTACAATAAAAAACATCGTCATTAATCTTAAAATCTCCCTCGCCGCAAACACCACTCTCGTTGCTCTCGCTTCTTTCCGAAGCAGTTCTGAAAGTCCTTGTCCAGGAGTCTTTGGTTGCACTGTCACGGCTGCCTCAATGTCCTGAATTCAAAACATTTACTTTTCATGATTACTTTGAATTCGGGGATGGGCCAGAAGTTGCACAGTGCCAGTTCCAATGAATACAAGGTAGATGAGGATATACCGCAATGGTTTCACTTGGCAAAAATTGGCCGCGAACAATTGGTCAAAAGCAGTGTGACCAAAATTTACGGTGAATGTTTAAATAAAAAAGTGTTACAGTTAAAGACATGTTGCCTTTAATCCTTCTCAAAATATACCTTTTGCTTTAGACATCATTCTTGGCAATGTGTCTTTTACTCTAATACTTTTTTTTTCATTTCAACATTCGCTGTAGTTTTCAATCACACCTTATAGAAAGATGAAAGAAGAGGAAAGGACAGACTCCTGGGAAACTCTGGGCAGGACGCTGCCTCCTGGTCCCAAGGCCGCTCCCACTCCCTTTGTGATTTGGGGCCAGGCAGTCTGTGGCTCTGAACCTCAGTTTCCATATCGGTAAAATGAGCTGGATGGATGTGAGGGAGGCCAAGGTCCCTTCCAGTGCTAACAGGCTCTGATTTTTCCTGGAAGAACACATACATTCCTTTGCCACTTATTGATTTGCTTCAAGTATCACAAGAGAAAGGCAATCCCCAGGTCGGTGCCCCAAGCTCCCCAGCCAACAGAGCACATCCCAGACACACTGCAGGGAAGGCCCAGGGGCATGTCACAACATTCAGAAGCAGGGACCAGCTAAGACAGTGCAATGAAGTAAATATTTGGATATGATCTGCATAATCAGAAACACACCCCTCTCCTGAAATTGACCTGACTCTTTCATCACCAGCTGCGTGGAAATCGTCGGCAGCTTAAGTAGAAAACAACGCAGCGCACAAGTCTGGGTACCGAATCTGCACTGTGTTGCTGCACAGTTACTCTGCAAACAGAAGCAGATGTTTCTGTGCAGGGCCTGGGTGTGTTCTTTGGTGCAGGGGCTAGTCCATTTGGCTTCCTGCTCTCAACAGCAATTGCCTATTCGCAACCCAAGCCAACCAGGACAGTCAAAATAATGAGTAATGTGTAAAATAAAGAGCCCCAGATTCTGGCCCTAGAGACTGATCTGGGAAACAGCAACCTGTCAGCTCAAGACTGTCTGGTGACTGTAGCCACCTGCATCTGGGACAGTGTGGAACACACCCCAGGAGACCGCAGGGATCAGCCGGATGCCACAAGAAAGGCAAGTCCCAAGCATTTTCCTGGCACTTGGCGGCACAGAGCAGAGAGCGGCAGAATAGGTCTTCAGGAAATATTTGCCAAGGGAGCAGGGCTGCGAATGCACTGCAGTGGGATCCCACTGGCTTCTGCCTCAGTCTTTCACTCGCCCACTTTGTTCTCAGTTCCCCTAAAAAACAGCCCCTCCTGTGTCATCCTTTTTCTCTTTTTTCAATACTGAAAATTGAAGCCTTTGCTCTCAGCTACATCCCCAGCCCTTTTCCTTCCTTCCTTCGTTTCTTTCTCTCTCTTTTTTAACAGGGTCTCACTAAGTTGCCCTGTCTAGGTTCAGACTTGCCTCAGACTGCTGGGATCCCAGGCCCAAGCTCACCACGTTGCTCTATGGTAACCAGTGTCTATTGGTTTCCTGCTCTTCAATGGATGAAATCTCAGTTTATTTACCACAGCCTTCCAAACTTCTCATGATCTGGCCTCAGCCTTCCTTTTCCAGCTTCAACTTCACCACTGTCCCAGATCCCACCCACCCCCTGCTCCCACCACACACACAATGCACATGAATGAGATGTGCCCTTGCCCCCCTTCACCTTCACCCTGGCTGTTCTCTCAGTTCGCATGTTCTGTCTTTTCCTCTGCCTGTAAACAGACCTTTCTCATCCATGTCAAGTGGTCTCCCTCCCATTTTCCAGCCATTGTGTATATTCTTTTCTATAGCATCTACCACCTGGAGCTATATTACCCTTGTACACAGCTGTTTTCCCAACAAGTCTATGCCCCAGGGCAGGGAATGTGACTCATTTTACCTTGTGTACCATGTAATCTCTCTAACAGAACCTCATCCACAATCTGTCACCCATGAGCCCTCAGGAATTCTTAGATTACAGATGGATGGATGGATGGATGGATGGATGGGTGGATGGATGGATGGATGGATGGACAAATTTACCATCTGCTTGCTTGGTCTCTTCTGTTTATAAAATATCAAATGCCTCCCTTCTCCACAACAGCACATGCCAAGGTTGCTTAGCCACTTGGCTGATGATCCACGATGCTTTACTGTTTTTCTTGTTCTGTTTGCCTAAATGACAAGAAACCAGCAATCCAAATGATAGCTCTGTCTTTGTAAGTTAATTCATTCTGTATTGGAGCTCCTGGCCACCTCCTATTTGGTGAAGTGTTCTCTTTCCTGGATTTCTAGGACTCCTGTCTTGGTTTTCCCCTTCAACATCAGGAGGCACCAAGAATGGAAGCCATCGAATATTGGGTTTCCACTCTCAGTCTTCTACTTGGCTCACCTAAACTCTGTGAGGGTGAATACTATAGCATCCACAGTGATCTCCATACTGATGTATCCACTCCTAATGAGTAGACAGAGGCCTTCTGCCAATCACCAGATTCACATTTCCAACAGCCAACTAGACCTATCCACCAAGATGACCAAAGAGCTTTTCATACTCAACCTGTCACTTAACCAGGCCTTAAGCACCTAATCCATCTTCAGGCCCATACACATGTGGTCCTAGCCACTAGCCCCTTCCTGCAACTGGACACAGAATCCCTCCAGTTCTACCTTCACTGGACTCTGCCCCCTTTTCTCCATCCCCATAGCCCTTGGCTTGGTCAGGACCTCACTCCTGTTTATCTTACCTGCCCTCTATCCATGCACCCCCATCCCACTTCAAGAATTACAGTCTCAAAAATCACATTATCCAAGTTTCATGCTGCTTAATCTGAGCTCACACCTATCTCAATGACTAAACTGGTTGTGACCCACCCCCTTCACTCTTTGGTCTCTACCCAGCTCTACAGCCTTGCATGCCAGCACTCCCCTATTGCTAACTTTTACCCAAACGTGCCAGGCCTTCATATCATTCTACCTCAGACAACCCATGTCACTAACCATGGAATTCTTCTTACCTCACATCCCCCACCTTACTTCATCTGATAAATTCCTCCTCATCCTTCAAAATGTGCTAAATATTGAGCTTTACACCCTCTTTGCAAACCATCCCAGCTCCCCAGGGAAGGATAGCTGACTCTATTTTAGGTACCCACAGCACTGTGAGCACACAATCACCATATTTCACTATAATTTCTGTTTATGTGCCTCATACCTCAAGTTATAAGACCAAATAGGTGTAAGTTTCTGATGTTTACCGTTGTTTTAACTCAACTATCAGCAGCCTACAAAATGGAGTGAGTACAAATTAAAAACAGCAGGCTAGAGGAATAGCTCAGCAGCTAAAGTACTTTGCCTGGCAAGCTCAAAGCCCTGAGTTCAATTGCCCAGCACCACGTAAGCCAGGTATGGTGGCACACTCCTGTAATCCCATCACTCGGGAGGCTGAGGCAGGAGGATTGCTGGGAGTTCGAGGCCAGCCTGGGCTCCATAGTTCAGAACCAGCCAAACCAAATAGCAAGACCCTGTCTCAAATACATACATACACCCACACACACACCCACACACACACACATACAAGCTTCAAGATAACAGTGCTATGTGATGGAACAATAAGGCAATCGGGTAGACACCGTCGAGTGTGACTGCAGGATGCATGCATCTTTTAGGTTCCATTGTAGGCTAGATTCTTCTGAGTTTGGGTATCATAGACCAGCATGTGAGTTACTTTTTTCCTTTTGAAAAATGGACTGGGTTTAAACCACCCTCTGTTGTTAAGGGTGGTGATAAATTCTAAAATGATAATGCTCAATCATTAAAAAAAAAAGTTCACTACTATTTAGCACTATACTTACTGCTGATGAGTTATTGTAAGTGAGGCCACAAAAGATAGGGCAGTACAATACAGTTGAAAGGAGGACCTGCTCTGACCTCTGTGTGACCTCTATGGGCTAAGGTCATTGAAGACTGATACCTCACATGCTTCACCCTTGTATAGACTCAAAAACTTTATAATCTCTTCTCATCAAAATTGAGCCAATCTGTTAATAAGTTATCATTCATATCACCTAGAATTGATTTACCTTAATATTTTCATCTTACTGTCTGTGGTGATTTGGATCTGGAGTATCCCCCAAAAGCCTCATGTTCCCATGGATGCCATATACTGTTGGGAGGGGAGACATGACTGGAAGGGGCGGATGCTTGGGCTTAACCTGGAGGGGCGTATCCTGGTTCGGCCCTTCCTCCCAGTCCTGTCTCAGTTCTGTCATGCTGCTGTGAGGATCTCTGACTCACAGAGCACCGGCTCCAGCTCTGGCTTTCCTCACTGCGGCCCTACCATGTGATTCCACCATTTTCCAGCTGCCTACCCATGCACATACTGAGACCTTTTGAAACTGTAACCTATAATAAACTTTTCCTCCCCTAATTTGCGCATGTCAGGTATTTAGTCACAGCAACAAAAAAGTAACTAAGACCCCATCAAAAAGAAAATAATAAACTAAAAAAATAGAAGTTGCAGACTGCAGACCATAAAGACGATTCTCAAAATGTCAGGAACTTTGGGTCTTCCGCTTACAAAAGAGTTTTAGTCCTTAAAAAATTACAGATGAGACAGCAGGGGCGTAGCTCAGTAATTAGAGCACTTGCGAACCTTGCTAAGTGCAAGGTACCAGGTTTGACCCCCCCAGTGCCACATAATAGCTGGGTGTGGTGGCACATGCCGATAATCCCAGCACTTGGGGTTGTGGCAGGAGGACTGCTGTGAGTTCTAGGCCAGTCTGGTATACGTAGAGTTCAGGACCAGCCTGGGCTACAGAGCAAGACCATCTTAAAAAAAAATGCAATGCCCCTTTAAAGAGAATAATTATGTTAGTTCTTCCCATGTATTTAATAGGCTGCTTGCAAAACCCTGACAGTATTGATTAAGGAAGTGAGGACACTATTGTATTGACATGCTCCAGTAGGAGCAGGCTGAGGGAATAGATGAACGGGTCACCAGGGCCCCTCCAGCGAGGGACATCGCTTACCAGGGCCCAGTGAAATGCAATAAGGAAGCCCTGTTGGCTCTGGAGTCCCGAGGGCCATTCAGCAGCCATCCCTGGAAAGGGTACATTAATGTAGGATGCAGGCCAATTTTCTAGCTGTACCATTTCCAAAATCCAGATGAAACCCCTGAGTTTCTCTTCTGAGACCCTCCCAATCATATCTAATAAGCTATGAAATCTGTCTTCCTGGGCTTACATATTCCTTTGATTCTTAGACAAAGAAGGACAATAAATGTCTTGTTAAAACTCTACCCTGAGCCAGGCGCTGTGTGAACTTACTCCATATAATCCTCAGAGTCGGTTCTCAATCAGACTTTCACTCAAAGGTCACCCCCTTATAAAAGAGCCTGGCTGTCCCTCCAAAGGTAGTCACACACACACACACCATCACACACACACACACACACACACACACACCATCACACCATCACACAATCACATTGCTGTGTTGCATTTTTCTCACCATAGTTATTGCCGTCTGAAATGTTCTTGCTTGTTCATTTGTTTCTTGACTGTTTGTCTGTTCTTCCCATGTGCAATCATGGTGCCTCATTATACATGAGGTCCGTCCATCCACATTTAAACCTCAGTCCATGTCATACAGCCTGGCTCGTAGCAGATGCTCAGTGATTGTTAAACGACTGTATCCTGCTATATAGAAAATATTATCCCAGTGTTTTAGCTGAGAAGCTAATGTTGGCTAGGCTTCTGGGAAGAAATACAGTCAGACTTCAAATTCCTACCCACCTGCTCCAGAAACCCAGGACATGCCCGCAGCCTGGACTTCTCTAACTGAAGTTGTTAGCAGTACACCAAGTGGCACTAGATATCCCAGAAGAAAATAGGTGGCATCTTCCCAAATTGTTCATTTCCTCAAATGATGTTTTATTTTCAAACAGGTATGAGAGGCCTGAACTTTTCCCTAATGTTAAGTAATTTAAAGCAGTGTTTTAAAATTAAAACAACCAGTTATATATTGAGACAGAATGTCACACTCTGATGAATATTTAAGTAAACCAGTAGACTTCAAAGAGACTGGGCCTTCAGGAGTCCACTCTGTGTACACATGTGAATACCTGTGCATGCGTTCACTCTCCTGCTGGTTGGTGGCCATTTTGGTGAAGACACCTGGAAAGCCCTGGACTGGACTGGCCACCACCCAAAAGCACTAAGGCTGAAAGGATTCAGCAGAGAGGGAAGTAACCAATGGGTGACCTGCCTAAACCTCGATCTTCAGGCCCTGAATGGCGGGTTCACAGAGGGAAAGCTAACAGGCCTCAGGTAAAGGTCTAAGCAAGAAGGCAGAAGGCACGAAGAGCATTAAGATAGCATGTTAGCAAGGGTGGGCGCAAGGCCCCTTTCTAGAGTAGATCAGAATAGAACAGAGATTCGCCTTTCTGGGATGGCTTAGGTGTGGTCCTGTCTGAAAGAGAAAAATCTCTGGAAATTATTTCCATCCCAAGAACTCCATGGTCCAGACCACCAGCAGCTGCCAAATATAAGCTCCCATCACTGTTTCTAGGATGAGAAAAAGGGAGCCCCTCTGGCTTGATGTAAGGTGGCTGACTTCAGATAATCCCTGAAAGTTCCCCAGCTCCACTGCCACTTAGGCAAGAAGCCCACTGCTCGGATCATGCTTGTGCAACTGAGGCAGGCTGCTCTCTCCTGCCTATCCAAATCAATGCAGGCCACGTGTACAGCAGAAGGGGCCCCTCCCGGCAGCTCTCATCGGCTTCCCTAAACATTTCAAGCCTTCCTGGCATGGAACCAAAAATCCTGCTCTGAGCCAACAGCTTACAGCCCATTAAAAACCCTGTGCAAATGCAAACACTCTCTCCATTAGACGAGGAAGAAACAGGAACCACGTCTTGGGACGGAGCTAGCAGTTGTTGAAACCAGACTAAGGACTGAGGTCCCTGAAGAGGAAATATCACTGTATTAAAAGCCACAGCTATTTCCAATGCTCAGAGTCAATTACATGGGAGACGAGAGGTGCCCTGGGAAGCAGTGCACGGGCACACCGATTCTGCCATGTACAGGGCAGCTCCTGTGTGGGGAAATGGGTAGCAGCACCTTTGGATTTTCTAGTTGTTTGAGGCTTGAAACCCAGAGTGTTTAGTAGCAAGGAGCTTACATTTTCACACACACACACACAAAGCCATTAATCCGCACTCTGAACCTATGAGATCCATACCAACTTCCTTTAAGAAAGCTGTTAACCTGACTGGTTAGGCTCCTAGACACTGCAAGGACCAAGCAGGTGAGCAAAGGTAGCAACCTGGAAGCCTCTGTCTTGTGTCCCTCTCTTCTACGTGATGGGGTCCTTGATTTTTTTCTTTCTTTTCTTTTTGTTTGGTTTTAGTTTTGGCTTCTTAAATAGTCGTGAGAATATTGGTCATTGCTTTGGGCTTCAAGAAGAAAGAAGGCTCGCTTTGGGCCTCAAGTCCAAGCTATATATTACTCTTGAACTTTGTCAGAGCTCTGCACTGGGAGTCATTAAGCAACCACCCAAATGAAGTGATTCCAGCCACTTATTCACCACATAAGTCTTCATACTGTGCAATGGATATAATGGGAATAATTAAAAGCAAACACAGACACTGGTCATGGAGAGATTCCAGTGGGAAGCCAGTCTAGGGCCTGGGTAAGCAGCTGCTCTTAGGACTCCGTACTACTCTCCCGTGGGACTTTCCAACGTGGCATCTCATGCCTCCATGACCCTGGTGGGTGTGGATGCATCTGCACTGTGTTTTCATTTCATGTCCCCTCCTCTCCATATCTTAGCTCAATTCTGTATTTTATTGATTATAACAATGGATTACGATGACAGTGACATTTAAATTTTACCAAAATATACTTCATGGCTATAAGAACTACTTATTAGCTAAGCTTTTTCTTTTCCAGTAGTAGGAACAGGAACCAGCACCTGAGGCACTCCAGACAGCCACCTGCCTCTGAGCCATATCCCAACTCCTTTTTATTTTACTTTCAGAAAGAGTCTCATCAGGTTGTCTGGGGTCTCAAACTTGCCATCTTCCTCACTCAGCCTTCCAAGTGGCTGGGATCACAGGTGTGTGCCACCACACTCAGCTTATTAACCAAATTCTTATAGGAAAAATATTATATTGTAAGTATAAAACTCTGAAACCCTCAGCCATTTTCTCCATATGAAACAATGATGTTGATCAGTTGATGGATAGCCTCAGAACTCTCGGGAACATAATTAACACATTTAGAACAAGATACATCATCCTTTGCTTCCCATCTGTTGCCCTTCTTACCTTCTCTGTCTCCACCTTGGATGCCCCATGGGCAGAACTCAGGCATTTTGGGGTCCCTGATCATTGTGCCATCTGATGACATGAAAAGCTCATGCAGACGCAGAGCCAACATTAACCACGAAGCACTCTGAGTGCCACAGCCAGTAGGAAGCCAAGCCAGGCCAGCAGCCAGGACATCCAGGGCCATCCCTCCCCCAGTCCGTGGATGCACAGTCAGAGAAGCTGCAGACCAGCTGGTCTAGGCCAACAAGGATATAGTAAGCAACAGACCCATGTGAGGAACAACATGTTGCTGGCTGAAAGAACAGCCACAGGAATGAAACTGGGCCCAAGAATCTGGAGGGAGCTCTGGAAAACGCCCTCCATGACACCCCCAGCAAGAGTTGCCTCAGAAAGTCTCAAATGAAGGAGAAACCTGGGGTTAATTCCAGAGGTGCCTCAAATATGTGCTGTTGTTGCTGCTGTTGCTAGAACCACAGTGCTCAGCCAGGGGCAATATGTCCAGCAGGGAACACTGGACAACGCCTGGGGATACGTACAGCTCGGAGTGAGGGTGCTACCAGCATCTTGTGGGTAAAAGCCAGGGATGCCTGTAAACATGTGACAATGTATAGGACAAACACTCTTATTCTCTCTCTCTCTCTTTCTCCCCCTGTCATTTTATTTTTCCCTCCTCCTCTCTCCTCTGTCACACACACACACACACACACACACACACACACACACACACACACAGATGACACACCCTGTCTGGCCCAGAATGTCAATGATGAGAGTGAGAAACTCTGCTTGATAGGGAGCCGTGAATATCTCTGGCCCCTCTCAGCCTTCGTCTCTATAGAACCCCTGTTCTGACACATGCAAAAAAGGAAAAAAGCAACATCTAGTCCTCAGAGCACTGGCAACATAGCTGAGAAGAGAACGTGGTTGGGTCACCAAGTCAGAAGGAGCAAAGATCCAAAAAGGAGACGGTCAAAAGAAATGGCAATGTGGGAGTGTGTACATGGGGACTCCAGGTTGTGGCCCTGTCTCTGTCTTACTGCATTATGACAGCCCAGGTAGCCAGGCTGCTTTTTGGTGTATCACCTGGGTATTAATATGGCCTATATTTCAATAAGGCTACTAATACCATTATATAACAGGATTCCCAGTGAATCTATTAATAACCAAACTCTTGTGGCAGTTATTAAACTTGATTTTACTGAGGTCAAATTGTGAAGATACTCAGGTAAGTGTTAAACAATTGGGGTGACATGGAATGCTGCTGTGATTCATGAATGGCTAAGCTGGGTACTGCAATGACTGGGTGATTCAAAGGCACAGTCGCTATCAGGGTATGGTGCTGTGTCCCCAGGGGCATGGCCAAATTACCTCTACCAACAGCCAGTACATCTAAGCTGGGTTCCCATATGGCAGGGAGACCTGGCCACGCAGAAGAGGTAGACTGAGAAAGATCAGCAAGTTCCTTACCCTTAATTGGAGCATGCTTTTGACCCATACCGTCATCTAGACCCAAAGCCACACTAGAAGTGGTACTAGGACACCTGCAGCCACCTGGGCCATTGATCTACTGGGGAGAGAAGGAAGAGGGCAGAAGAAGAGGTTATCCCTAAAGGTCTTCCCAGATGACATGCAAGAATTCTCCGTATCCTGAATATAGGCTTAGTGCAAACTGATTCCAAAGACTAGGGGCAGAGGCGGCCTCTGAGGAGCAAAGTGAAGGAGATGGTGTTCGGGCAGGTGGGCTTTCCTGTGCTAGCCTCACGGGCCACAACTTTGTTACCTTTTTCTGCCTCTGCTTTGATCTCTTCTCCCAACAGACTTAGCTTCTACGTCACATCTGTACTCCTTTGGGAGGCTCTCTCTTTATGGTATCAATTTGCCACCCCCATATTCTAGTCCCCCAAGCATGCCAAACACACCACAGGCCAACCCTTCATAATCATTTCCCTCACAGGCACCAATGACACTACGGCGGGTGGTGGAGATGAACAGTGAGGCCCAGAGAGCCTCATGTTGGCCTGTAGGGGACAATGCACACAGGCCACGGAGAATGATACTCAGCTGGCAGAGAGTCTCTTCCAATCTTTGGATAGGTCTGGGGACCCTTTCTTCTACCATGAAGTATACCATGTGCTTCCCTTTGGTGTGGTGAGAAAGAGTACCACCAACTAGCGGAGGGGTGTGTGGTCTCTCCACTTGGGCAAGAAAAAGGAAAGAACTCAGTTGGAACATATGGGCACAAAATCCCATTAAAGACATAGTTTTAGAAAGACCAGATCAATGTAGTACTGGGAAAAGACACAAGACAGCAGAAAATGTAGAGTAATGGACCAAACAGCCCAAACACTAGAGAAAGAACATCACTCTCATAAAGGCAAGCTTCCCAAGCCTGGCCTGGTATAATCCCAGTATTCTAGAAAGCTAAAGCAGGAAGACTGCAAGTTCAAGCCCAGCCTAGGCAACTTAGTGACTTAGCGAGACCCCTGTCTCAAAATAAAACAGGGCTGGGAATATAATTCAATGTGAAGGCCCTGCACTTGATCCCCAGTACTACAAAACAAACAAATGCAGGCAGACAGGCAGACCCCAAAAAAGGCCCTTCATTCTCTCGCTTGTCATGACTAACAAGCTCTAAGCCTAGCTGACCGAGGCAACTCCAGGCAAGTGCGAGTGTGGTATATGCCTAGGCTCTATTTCCAGAACAACCCGGTGAGGCAAGTATTACTGTGCCCATTCTTTAGAGGAGGAAACATGCTCAGAAAATATTTCCATTGCCCAAAGAGCCACATTTCAACCTAGGTCTGTTTCAAGGTTTTCTGAGGCTCTGGAGGGCAGGGATGTATCCTCTCTCCCTCCTCCAGCCAGGCATGTGAAAGCTATCTCATGAGTAAGTGGTGAGTTGAACTGAGTCCTCCTAAGTTGAGGCAGATGCATTGGCCTCGATTTTTCTGAAATGGATGGAGATCAAACAACCACTTGAAGGAACTCCTCACCAGTTGCCACAGATAGCAAGAGGCCATCTTACTCCTCCTCCTGCCTCTCTGACACTGGTTTCTCTGCCACTCTTCATGTGGCTTTTTCCAGCATACTTCCCAATGTAGTGTGTTTTCTCCTCCCCACAACCCTGCTCTTCCTCCAGAAAGTAAACAGAGAACACGACTGACAGTGGCCACCTGGTATTTCTGAATCTTGTCTCAATGCTTTGTCTCCTGACCCTCAAAATAGCTTCTTCCTCATGACATGGTGTCATGGTGACCACATGTTGGATGGCAGAACTGCTGCTGTCCATATATCCAGTGCTACAAGACAGTGGTATTATTTTTCTCTAATAGTCTCCTTTAACCCTCAAAGCTGGTCAGTTACTAAGTCTTCTTGATTTCAATTTGATTATAAGATTGCTAGTTTGGATTCTAGAATTCACAGTCAAAAGCCCAACCTACCTGAGCTAGCAATTGGTCCTCAGCCTAAGTGCCAGGCTGCCATTTATAGGCTCTATGAAACTCAGCACAGAGAAGCTCGGGTGACCTCATTGGTCAAGTGCAATCTTCTTGCAGGGTCACTGAGTTTGATAGATAGATAACACACACGGGCACAGTATCTAGCATCTAGGGGTGCTCAATAATTGATAACTATCATTATCAGCATCATCACCAGCTGGTCTCTCGGTCACCAGTATTTCCGCCATCCCTACCCACCTTACACAATACCACCAGAGAAACCTTCTTATTCTAACACCAGTGGCTACCCTGTGGCTCAGAGGGGTTTCAGTGGACACCTATTACCTGGAAGATAATGTCTACCATGCTTAATTAAATCAGTGTCTGAGTTCCCCCCAGTTTGAATTTAATCCAACTTTTTAACTGAACTTCTTGCTGGCCAACTCCTGGCTGCCCACTATCCTTAACCTCCAAATACTAATTCCTTCTATGGGCCTGAGATGGGCCCCTGCATGTGGTCTTGTCAGAAAGCCTTGCCTGTTCCCATCTTCTCACTCAATCCCTTGTGTTAATCCACTTTCTGTTGCTATAACAACATACCTGAGGTAAGTGATAAGAAAAAAGGCTCGTTCAGCTCACAGCTCCCCTTTGACCTGAGGACCAACCACTGGGCTCCTCCTCCTAAACATTCTACCACCTTCTGCCAGTACCCCATGGTCTCCAAGCCTTAAATGTATGACCCTTCCAGGAACATTTACCTAAACTAGAGTGCACCTCTCTCTAATCCATAAAAGTCCTCTCTATCACCTTCCTCTTTTGGACTCTTCCCAATATCCCCTCTGGATTCCAGGAGAGAGAATGTCTTTTGCCAAGCTACTACACAGTTACTTTTTTATCTTAGGGTGTGGAAAACTATATTTTCACACAGATGCCTGTAGATTTTAATATTTCTTAGCACCTCCCAGGGTCTGAGTTCTGTCAATTCCATTCATAATTACAGTTTTTCCACCCTCTAAAACAGATGTTATGGCTTGAATCTGGAACATCCCCCAAGATCGGATGTATTCAGAAGGTGACTGGATTGTGAAGGTTAATGGACCAAGGAGATCAATCAGAGATTTCATGTGTTGTTAAGAGGTGGGGCCTGGTCAGGAGGCACGAATCACTAAGGTGTGGTAGATTACTGAGGGTGGGCCTAGGGGGATATATTCCTGCCTCCATTCCTTCTTAACCTCATGCTTCTTTCTGGCCAGGATGGGAAGAACTGCCTTTCTCCTGCTAGGCCTTTGACCATTCCCTTCTGCCATCGCCAGCTGCCCATGAGTGAAGTGAGACCTCCTGAACTGTCGGCTAACATAAACTTTTCTTTCCTTAAGTTGTGAGTATTGTGTATCGTGTCCTAGCAATGAGAATGTGATGAAATTCATGGATTAACACAATGCCTTGGAAACAGCTCCTACTAAGAGTGTGGGTATATCTCATATTGTGAAAGACAGCACTCATGGGCCTGGCCTGGGACTCTGCTCACCAGGCAATCTCTCTGCCCATCTTTCTGGCAGCTACCAAATTTCTCAGAGTGGCTCCTGCAGTTGGCATTCCAGATATAACACCCCTCCAGGTGACAACTATCCAGACTTTAATACCCCTCCAGAAGAGACACTGGGCGGGATCTTATACTGAAAGGGCTTGGGAGTCCCTGGAATAAATGTGCACTACAGGCTCAGAATTGCTAGTGTCTAGATGCCAGAAGTGTGATTTCTTTTTTGAGGCATTTAAGGAATACCATAAACCAACAATGGCCTGGGCAAGAGAACTGGTAAGATCTAAGTGGCTCTGTGGGGGCCTCTCCAAGTCGGGCCACATCCAGGGCTGAGCTTTAGTTTCCACAAGAGAATGAGTGACAAAGAGGAATCGGGCCCAGTGGGCCATGGGGTCACTAGGAACAAGACGCCCTGGCACTGCCACAGATAGGCTAATTGGATGCCTGAGCTGGAGTGTGGAATTGGCAGGCTGTGCCCTACGCATCAAGGACTGGGTGGGCAGGTTGCTTCTACTGCTAGTGGCTGGCTGGGCCCGGCCAGAGCAGGCACATTTCTACTGAATGGCAAGAAAAGCAACCTGCGTCTGTAGAGAGGAGATGGGAGAATCGCTTTTCATCACCTATAACAGAAAAGCAAGAAAAGGAACATGCGAAAACTGAGCTTTCGGTACCAATGCCAGCTGGTCTTCCTTGGGCTACCAGGATTCTGTGACTTTGGCCTAGAACCAGAGTCCAAGCAGCAGAAAGTTCTAGAAATCCTAACTTTTATGGATTGTGGCAGTCTAGATTTGCTTCACCGGCATATCTGGGTGCAAGTGCACACGTGAGTTCCGGTTAACATGGGGCTCCTAGTTCAGCATGATGGCTTGTTCTCACTGCTACCCTATCAACAAAGTTGTGCCAGTCCATGAAAGGCAGGCTTTACATCGAGGCAAGGGTCACCTCTGACTATGGACACTCCTCTCACCCCAGAGATCGAGAGCAGAGGACCACTGAGGGTTACGAGATACTCAGACTCCCAGTGCTGGCCCAGCTCCAGATCAAAAGCAGGAACTGAGTGACTGCTGAACGACCCCTGGGAGTCCCACCCATCCCACTAAAAGTCATTTGTATTCCTGTGCAGGGAGCGGTTTGCGGCCTGGTTCCGCTGGGGAGGTCCCACTGCTCATTTCTCTCTTGAAACCCCTCTGGTGGACAGCCAAGTCTCCATTTTACTCAAACTTTAAAAACAGAACCGTATGCGGAAAGACGATTCCCAGGAAGAATGGAAAACTAATCTAACCAGCGATTACAGCTGTATAGAGGGTGATGGGAGAGCCACGCACCTTAGCAGAACAGCTCCCGCGCGGTGGGGTGGCACCTTGCGTCCCCATGCCTGTCACTGGTACAAGGACGGCTGTCATGGACCACAGGATGAAGTGAAACAGTCACCAGGGATTTGAGGGACTGATGTGTGCAGGGAGCATGTAGACAGCAGGACACGGAACCAAGACTGACACAGTTCCTATTCAAACGGGTTTATGACCCAGCAGGGGAAGGACACGGGAATACCTGAAAAAGCAATCTGCAGCAGGTTCACACTGAAACTCACCAAAGGAATTTAACACACGAGCCATTGTACCCAAAGGAAAAGTGTTTGGAATTCATAAAGTTTGGAAAAGTCGTGAGGAGTGGCGGTGTCCTCAGGGCATTAGATGTCACCAAGGACTTGAACAACAAGTAAGGGAGGGAGAGAGTGGCCCGGCAGCAAACCCAGGGGCAAGGTAGTACACCAACAGCTGACTCTGACACAGAGCCTTAAAGGAAAGGAGGTGGCCACAGTGGGCAGGGGCTGATGGGAGGAGCCTGTGGCTAACCCAAGGATCTGTCTCCTGCTGGGGGAGGCAAGTGGCAACTGAGCCCAGCCCTTAAAAGTAAGGGCTCCAGAGCCCTGGGCAGCTGAAATTCCCTTTCTAACACTTAGCAGTCTAGGTCTCTACATCAGTAAGCTTTTTGTCTGTGTTTCAAAATACCTGATACAAACAGCTTTGCTAGGGTATTTGGATCTTAAGTGTCCCCCAAAGGCCTCATTCATGTATTTGGAACTGTGAGTTACTGGGAGGCAGAGCTTGGTTTGGAAAGAGTGAGATGTTTCAGGTTTGACCTGGAGGGACTGTATCAACTTGTTGAGACTGGGGGTTGTCCAGGGCCAACTTTCAAGTGTTTATTACTGACTTATGGACCAGGAAATGAAAGGAGGGCCAACACCCTGGACGGAGGGCTGGCAACTGGCAGAACTAGGTAAAGGAAAGAAGAAGAAACATCCTTACAGTTTCTTCCTGGGAAAGCTCTAGCCCCGCCAGGCTGCAGACTTCACTTCGCCCAAGCTTCTCTGGGCTTCTCTCTGCAATGGCGAGAGCAGCTCTCCAGCCTCCGTCATGCACTTCCACCATGGCTGGCTGCCCCATGAATGGACTGTGCGTATGACTGGCCTTCTGAATCTGTGAGCTAAATACATCTTTCCTCCCTTAAGTCATGGACGTTGGGGATTTTGTCACAGCAATGAAAGTAACTAAAATAAGCTTAAAGGAGCAAACGTTTGGTTTGACTTATGGTTTTAGAGGTTTTAGTCCACAGCTGGCTCACTCCATAGGTTTTAAAAGATCCATGGCAAGGCAGAAACATCATGGCAGAAGAGCATGGGTAATGGACAACTATGCACCTCGTGGCAGCCAGACAGCAGACGAGAAGGAAAGAGCCAGAGAAGAGGCTCTTCCCTGATGGAGTCAAAGAGGTCACCCTCCCATGACCCACCCCCTTCAATTAGGCCCTAAGTCCTGTTTTCCATCACCTCCCAATAATACTATAAAATTATACACCCATCAGTGTGTTAGTACACAGATGAAGTTAAAGCTTTCATGATCCAATCACCTCTTTAGGCTCCACATCTGAACACCACTGCTTTCAGGACCAAGCCTTTAATACGAGTCTGCAGGGAACCCTTACAATGAAACTGTAAGTTTCTAACCGTCTCCAACCCTTCTTCTTAGAGATAAAGATGATGATAGTAGTGTCCACATATTTCTAAGGATGCCTTGAGATCTCAACAGAAGAGTAAATATACATACAGTGGTTAGCCCTTGGCCTGGCAGTCAGCAAGAGCTCAATAGATGTTTGCAAACAGGGAAAGGAGTGCGTGTATTAATAACAGGACCCTGAAAATGTATTACTAGCAGGACCTTGAGCATATAAAGAGCAGGATGAAAGTGGCAGCTTGTCACAGTGACCCAGCAACAAAGCAGCAGGGGCCAAGACACAGACACTAGTGTGAGGGGCCAGGAAGGGAAGCACGGACCCATGCAGCTATCAGCATATTAGCAGGACTATCACGGCTGAGGCCTCATGCCTGGGAGGTTAGAGGAGATGCTGGTGATGGAGGAAAAACAGGGTAACTAGGACTCGGGGCCGGTTTGGTGAATGCAGGAGGAAATTCTGTTTATAAATGTTGCTTGGATGTTGGGGCTCAGGACATAAGTCGGACCAACACCACGGATCTGGACAAGGAACCTCAAGTGAAGACGGTGTGCACAGAGATGTGGCATTGGGAAAGGGTCCCAGATTAGGGTGACAGGAGGTAAAGACAAAAGGGGACGAGAGAGGAGCCAGGAACATCTGGATCCTGGGAGGACAAAGGGAGGTCAGGACCGTCAGATGACCAGGAAGAAGCAGGAAGATATGTGTAGCTGAGGGGTGACTTCCCAAAGGCACGAGGGGTGGCCTTGATGGAAACAGCAGGTCAGGAAAAACCACAAGGCTGAGCACTGGGGAGTATCAGTGGGAACGTGCTTCCTTTCCACAGCTCCAAACTCAGAGAACACAGGTGGTCAAGTGAGCAAGGAGAAATAACACCTCCTGCTGCTGACATGCAGTCCCCACAGCACTGCTCTGGGAACACGGCTTTTCTGACAATTCTGACACAGTGGCTGTCACCCACCATGGCCTCCAGGGCGACAGTGGGTGTCCAAGCACTTCGGCTACGTTTCCCTTCTGTTCTACTTGTTCCCGTGTTTAAGAAGAGATAAGGGAAGTGGTGGGCCTGCGGAGGAAAGAGGATCTCAGGGCAGAGCCAGGAGTCAGCCCAGCTGAGGCTCTAGAGTTTGCACAGCTTCGGTCAGACCTGCACAGTCACGTTAAAGCCTCCTGCAAAGCCAGGACCCCATTTTTCAGACACAGAGATCTCACTGGTCTAGGAAGAGTCCATCATTCCCCAGGTTTTTTTATTTTTAATTTCCTACACGATTCTAAAGTACAGCCAAGTTAGATCCAGGTCTGTGGGGTTCTCCCTCAGGCACAAATTCCATACACTTTGAATGGCTGATTTTTGAAAGTGCCAGTTCATCTATCTAATTTAGCAAGCAAAATAGGTTGGTGTAGTAATGCATATCCTTATTCCAGCTACTCAAGAGGCTGAGGCAGGAGGATCCACGTGTATGTCCTGCTGGGGCTACTTGGCAGGATGCTGCCTCAAAATAAAAAATAAAAAGTGCTGAAGTTGTAACTCAATAATCATGTGCCCTGGGTTCTATCCCCAGTAATGTCAAAAATAAATATGTTTCATTTGTGAGCTGACACTTTTTGCATGGTATTGATGGGCTCCAGGGAGGTGGCAGGGACCTCGAGCCAAAATACAGTTTTTAAAAAGCAGAGATCAACTAATGAATGTTATCTGCTTCGCATGGGGGTTGGGAGAGGCTGAGACATGGATGTCCCGGGTCTACCTGCTCCCTTCCTATCATGCCCTCCACAGAGGTGCACATGCCCACTGTCCAGCAGCCTCTGGCTAGGATAAGCACCAACAGCCTCTGGGACAGGGTTCTCAGTAGGTTCCCCTGGCCAGCAGCATCAGACCACGTGAGATGCAAACTTAGGACCACACTGTAGAGTTGGGTACTAGCAGCTAGATCTAGAACTTGGTACTAGCATCTAGCTCTAGAGTCTGGTACTAGCATCTAGCTCTAGAGTCTGGTACTAGCCGGAAACAAAGGGCTGTTCCATGCTGTAGTTTAAAGACTGCTATTCCTCTAGGTGGTCTCTTTAAAAGACACACACAAAGCAAATTATTTTTAAAAAATTCATACCCTTATCTCTGCCAGGACCCAATGAAACAGAATGTTTGGAGGCAGCGCCCCGGAACCTGTGTTGTATAAGCACATGGCACTCAAACAGCAGCAATGCACAGGGAGGCTGGGTACCACTGAGCCAGCACTTCTCTCCATCCAGGACTATGTTTCCTCAACAGCATTCCTGGAAATAGCCAGGCTATCCACGGACACCTGACCAACAACAGTCACCCCAGGCCTTGAGGCTGGTCACTTCCGGCACCTCCCTAGCCCCTCTGAAGCACCTTTCTTCCACTTTTCAATACGAGGGCTCCAGTCTCAACGGCCTGGATTGCTGTGAGAACCATGTGGTGACCATGAGAGTGTCTCACATAGGCTGTGGTCATGTGCTGGGCAGACAATGATTTTAGTTCAAAGAAAGAAAAGAAAGAGAAAGAAGCAGGCCCAAGATAAAATGAATAGATCTGCTGTGCGCATAGAGCCTTCACTCTGACTATAGACACTTGGGCAGAATTATAAATAAGATGATTCCCTCACGAAACCCAGATGAACACTCCACAGTGAGCCCTTCTCTGATGGCCCCTGAAGGCCTGTACATGTTGTGACTGTCCCACTGGCTCCTGGAAATAGATCCTTTTGTTTATTTTTTTTTCCTGTCAAAAACCATGCTAAAATAATTATTTTAATTGACGTTAAAAAAAATAGGCTCATGTCCACTCCTGGCTGGAGGCATCTGCTTGGTTCAAACCAAGACACTGGAACATCCATTTGCCTCACCCTATAATGTATAAAATGTTTTAATGGACCTAGATAATGGCCTGGGACCTGGGACACGGCTGGTGGATAGCAGCACAGAGGCAGCCTCCAAGGGGCCAATCCTCCATCTTCCACTTGCAACTGGGTGACCAAGACTAGTTAAATCTTCCTCTTTATCTTGGGTTCCTCCTGACCATACACCTGGAGCTGTCCTCAACTTCCAAGGTAAAGCATCAGTTTGCCTTGTTTCCAGTGCCCCCTTATCTGTCTTTGCCCCTTGGCCAACCAACATTCTCTCCTCAGAGGTACCCTCTCCATGGCCTCTAGAGATCGTGGACATGCCCCTTTCCTTGCTCTGCTCCCACCCCTTCCTGTACAAGTCCCTCCCCCCTTGTTTGGCTCTCTATTCTCAGTCAAGGCCACATCGTAGACCTGCATAAGCCTCCCATCAGTCTCCACCTTGGGTGCCTCCTCTACTCCTCTGAACATCTCTAGCGCTCTGCCTCCAATCTGTATGGCCTTTGAAAATTACTTCTGACATATTTTCCACCTCTTCTAGATTATAAGCACTTGACAGGCATGAGCAGTGTAACCGCATAGTGTACCACCCAACCGGATCAGTTTTGAGAGGAAGACAGGGGAGCTATTAATAATCACATAAGGACAGGAGCATAAACAAGGATCATCCCAGACAAAGCAGGTTCTCCGGTGACCTCAGGCCTAAGCCCATCCTGCAGACCCTTCCATCCCTGCACCTGGGCCTCAGGAGCACGAGTTGACACTGTGAAATGTGAGACACCGGGCTCCTCTCAATGGAGGTTTACAGAGATTAATGTGGCTGAGCCACGCAGGATAGACAGAGCTGGAACAATAACAGCTCACAGTTATGAATAGAAATGGGTAAGAGACATGCTGCTTTTATTCCATCCTCCATAGACATGCAAATGCAGCCCAGGGCTGATGTAAGGTTGAAACAAGCCTTGCATGAGAAATGCGGTTTGCATAGTTTAATACAATTTAATATCCACTCATGGCCAGCGAAGCATCTGTCTCTAATTCCACAGCCATGGTCCTTTCAAAGTCACTGCCTTTGGAGGTTAAGTTTCTCAGAGAGAACAGCCTATGTCCAATGCAGGGAAAGTAAGTGCATTTGGCCACCAAGTTTCTCTCTATCCCTACCAAGCAGCTTTTCCCGTTTTGTTTTAGGTCCAGGGGAAGGACAATGGACAAGTCAATCAGTCTCAATCACCCTGCCTGAGGGGAGTGACACCTGACAGCCATACCCTTCACCAAGTGGGCTGGAACAAAGGCATAGGGGTGCAGCTCTCACTGGCCCTTGCCCTACCTATTGTTTTTGCTCTGTTTTCCAGAAAGTCTTTAGTGGGGAAGAAAGGCCAAGGAGGAAGGGGGGCCCTGGCCTATCAGCAGATACTTCAATCCAGTCATCCTCCCACCCCTATTGAATGTCAGGAATCAGCCCTTGCTAGAAGTCATGGGATCAGGGGCACAATCAGGGCTCCCCGCTTTTCATTGCGCAGGAGATGCTGGCACCTACATGGGAAGGATCCCACTTCTGGTTTGCTCTTATCTACCCTCCCGCTTCAAAAAAAAAAAAAATTGCACATAGCAGGAGCTAAGATGGGTTTCCTTGAAAAACAACCTCAGCCAACTGCAAATAAAACGGCTCAGACCAGTGAGGACTATGTAGCTAAGGAAACTTGGGAGCTGGGACCATTTATTTACTCCTTACCTTTCACTAAGTAGTTAGAGACTTTTGCTTAAAATATCACTTATCACCCGAAATGACTTGCAACACTTAGAATCTCCATTTTATAGATTATAGTAAACTAGGCTCTCCAGCAGTTCTAGGCACACAGACTTGAGCCAGTTGGAAATTTTGCTTTGTTGGTATGCAGAGGACTATACAGACGTCACAGAGATTGAGTGACCTGCCCAAACCCAGCTTGGAAGACCGAGAACTCAACACCCCTGCAGACTTTCCCAGAGAGGCCCAGCTCTTTCCTCCTCTGTTGAGCACGAACCTAAAGGCACTCAAACCACCACTTCAAAGTTGACTTGTCCTACCCAGTCACATGGGAGCATTATGTAACTAAGAGGCAATGCCACCTGAGGAGGAGAGACCTGAAGTGGAGTATGGAAAAGCACAGGCCACTTTTCCCTGAAAGCAGGTCACACGGTTGCCAGCCCTTACGGGGACAGAATGAGATTATGAAATGACACTGCTGTGCCTTGTTCCCGCCTTGCACTGGGCTTCGGGCTGTTCCAGGGAGGGGCCGGGTGTCCCCCTCAGAGCGCCAGCATTTAGTACACCGCCTGACACATGGTACATGCTCAGTAACCTCCCTGCATTGTCTGAAGCAACGAGCCCATCCAGACGTAAGGCCAAGCCCTCCCATGGCTGGCGGATGTGCCTGTGTGGTGGGTCAGGATGAGAAAAAAGGAAGGGAACAAGATGTTCCCGATGCTACTCAGTCTCAGACAAAGAATCTTCACAATTTATTTGTACGTTGACATTTCGTGACCTTCGTTTTCTCTGAGTGCTTTCCGCAGATGCTGAACTTTAAAAAAAAAAAAAAAAAACTCTAAAGACAATGCTACCAAGGCCAAGGGCTGTAACACAAAGTGGAAAACAAAAACAGACCTATGTGGCTTTTGACAGAAACAAAGCAAGGTAGGCCATAGAGAGATAAGGCAATATGTGGATTTATGGTCCAAATTATAACCTCCTAGTACAAACGATCAATGGAACAGAGGAAGAAGGACATCGTATTTTTCAATGGCCAACATATCTTGAACAATATTCACTACAATAAAATTCTAGTAAAGGCCTTGTAAGTGGAATGTAACTTTCTTCTGACATGAGTTCTTTATATCTGGCTTCTACGGAATCATGCGTGGGAACAAAAGTGAAGGTATATGAAAAGTAATAACTTAGCCAGGTGTGGTGGCACACGCTTTTAATTCCAATATTCTGGAAGGCTGAAGCAGGAGGACTGGAGGTTCAAGTCCAGCCTGAGCAGCTTAGCAACTAAACACATTTCTGTCTTAAAAAATATATTTTTTTAAAAGATTGTTGATATAGATCAGTGAAAAGGCCCTGGGTTCAATCCCTAGTGTTGCCAAAAATTAAAGAGAGAGAGAGAGAGAGAGAGAGAGAGAGAGAGAGAGAGAGAGAGAGAGAGAGATCACTTGCTGTTTATTGAACTAATCATTTTTAAGTGTTTATTTTGACTTTAGGCAATCTGTTGGCAACAGGGTAAATTCTGTGGCCAAAGGGCTTAGCTCAGAAGTTTCAATCCAGTTTAAATGGCTGTTTTCCGCCACAGGTGAGCTTTATCAGTTAGCAGAAGTTCAAGGTCAGGCTAAGCCAAGAAAGAAAATGATACAGTGTTCAGCACAGGAAGAGGCAAGGAATACCCATGGTGTACTGTCAACGGTGACACTGTCGCCAGGAAAACAAAATAAAACATGGCCCCTCCCACCATAGGAGAGGCCAGCGTGAGGCTGACCGTGGTCAGGTGCAGATGACCAAGATGGGAAGTAGGCACCTAAATCTAATCAGAGACTGACGGAAGAGGCCATTCCGAGGAGTGAGTTGCTGCTTTACTAGGCACAAAGACTAAAGGAGACAGAGGGCACACCTCCCTGGGGTGAGGAGCCCTGAATCCATGCTCCTGCCACTTGTTAAAGCAGCAGAATTCATGCCTCTGTGTGGAGGTGACAATACGATCAAACTGCCGCCAGCCTTGGCTGGACCCAGTGGTGCAGGTCTGGGATTCCAGCACTGTGGGGGGCTGAGGCAAGAGGAAGGTAAGTCCAAGCCCAGCCTGAACGACTTAATGACTTAACAAGACAATGTTACAAATTCAAAATAAAAATTTTAAAAAATGGACTGGGGATGTAGCTAAGTGTGAAGGCCTTGGGCTCAATCCCTAGTATCACCAAAAACAAACAAACAAACAAAAAACCTGCATTAAAGGGACAGTGTGTGAAACAGGCCTGTCCATCTGAAGTGCTCGGCTTGGCATGAGCCCCGGCTCTGCCCAAGCAAAAAATCAGCTCACTCTCAGCATGGGAGAGAAAAACCTGGACTAAGGGTCACAGCTACCCCATCCCTCCCAGCCGCAGTCCCCACATGTGCAGCCTTGTGACCTCTGCTTCCTCTCCACAGTGATCAGCAGAAAATTCCTTAAGCTCTAAAGGTCGGGGACTCGTCTTCAAGGGCAGCCCTACTAGAAATCCTAGGAAGTCTATGTCACTTCCTGTTCTCTGCAGAGAAGCCCAAGAAATTAAGGAGGAGGAGACTTGAAAGCAGCCCGCCCTTGCACAGAACCCTCCTCAGGACGGCAGAAATGGCCCTGAGCTTCCAACATGTGGTTTGCGAGGCGTGTGTAATGTGATTCTTCAAAAACAACCCCAGGGAAATGACAACAGCTGGTTCCCCAGAGAGCAGGGGTCTCAGCGCTGCCTCTGCGGACATCCTCACCGATTTCAATAGGTGGTTCTCAACCACACACGATCCCCTCCCCGGGGAATGCTTGGTAAAGTCTGGAGACATTCCTGGCTGCCACACTGGAAGACTGTCCTACTCGCTTCTAGTGGGCAGAGGCCACAGGCACTGCTTAACTTCGCACAGCACACAGCGTGGACCCACAAGGAAGGATAGTCTGGCGCCATAACACCAGTAGCGACAAGATCAGGAAACTGGTGCAGGTAAATCAGGCTGGAATGGAAGGAGGTTCCCCTGGCATCAGAAGGGAAGTAGGTGCACAAAAAGCATGCCTGGGTACCTGGCTCGCAGGGCAGAGCTGGCAGCTGTCTCAACAGCAATAACACTTACATAATAGGATGACCGTCAACTAAGCAGTCTTACCTCGGAGCCTTGGTTCCCACAATGAGCACTTGCTGTGTGTTTGATGAGTTAATGGGGGAAAGATCAGTGGGCCTGGCCATGAGTAAAAACACGCATCGGATATATAAAAATTAGGACAATAACATTACACACAAAAGGATACTGACTTCTCCTCTATGTCCCCAAAGTGACCACCAAGAAGCCAGAATCCTAGGGTAGGAAGAAGACAGCTGGTGGGTGAAGACTCCATTCGCCAAATTTCTCTTTCATTAAGAATTAGAAATGTCATCATTTAGAGGAAGACAAGGACCTATCACATATATTCAAGGACAGTGGCCCGAAGTCTGTGCTGTAATGTGCATTTTCTCCTTCGAAGACTAGGATTTGTGGCTTAAGTGATAACTTATTCTGTCTGTCAAAACTTTGTTTTAATTGTAATCTGGCCTGGAAACATAACATAGTGGGAAATTTAGAAGTTATTTTAAAAACACCTTTTTATGGTTTGGGTTTTGTGTGCGTAAGTGTGGGAGGGAATGGAAATTTTGAGAAGGAAAAAAAAAAAACTAAAGCACATAAAATGCTCATTTTTCTTAGAACCATTTATAGACCCAAAGTCACTCTGTTAAGATTGAAACACATGAAAATATCTACTGTGTATAACTTGGCTTGTTTGTAGTAAGATCACATTTGAGATATGAGTATTAGAGTTTACTCAGAAAATAATAACACATTTATAAGTATTTATTTTTAAATACTGTTATAAATGGAACTATAAACTTCCCAAGGAAGGAATTTCTACTCTCAAACTGTGTTTCTGTGAAGGAAGCAAGGTACCTTGAAAAAAAAATTCACAGATAGGGAAAGAAAGGATATTAGGGGTTTGTTTTTTGGCTTTTAGGTTTTTGCCTTTGAATTTATGAATAGGAGTGATTAAATATCAAAAAAGAGAGTTCTTTAATAAATCAGGGTAGAGGACGTCATAGGGGAAGAACACTCGACACTCAATGTGTATCATTTTTGCTATAAAAATGTGGGGTGGTAGCCTCCGCTCTCCTGGCTTACCCTAACCCCAATGTCCAAACGTTTGACGGGCATTAGCAACTTTGGCAAAGAGAATCTGTGGCATAAGTCACTTTAGGAATGTTCATGCTTCTTTTTTAAAAAAAAATTTTTAAATGTCTCTGTATCTATTTAGGCTCCCTGACTAGAAGATTATTTTGTCTTAATGTAATGATTTCAACTTCCTTGTGATTAATGTTTGCTTGGTATATTTTTATCTTTTTTTTTGAGACAAGGTTCTCACCAGGTGATTCATACTAGTCTCAAACTCTTGGGCTTAAGTAATCCTCTTGTCTCAGCCTTCCAAGTTGCTGGGACTATTCTTTTTTCTTTTTTCTTTCTTTCTTTTTTTTGGAGGTTTCTTAGAGAAGAATAACTCCTTTTACAATCTGGAGATGGAGGGATGGAAGGAGGCAATAAAGAACAAAAGAAAAGTCACGCAAGGCTGCCAGGATGGGACAGAGCAAGGCTATAGCGTCCTTCCAATCTTCCTGGCAGCAGGTTAACACCCAGGTGGCTGGGACCAAGACTCCTCCACAAGAGAGAACTGATGGAATCCACAGGGCTAAAGGATAAGAGACCAACTCACGTTACATCAGCCAAAGCTGGAGAGGCCAGAGGGTCCAAGGGGTCAGTCAGGCAGACCTAGATACCATATGAGAGGCAAAGGCACTGGCAGAGTTGTTTGTTCAATGTTCTACCTCAGGCCACCTTCTCACAAGTAACAAGCATATTTGAGAAAAAAAGAAAAAAAGCAAGATAGGGAGGGAAATCCCAACCCTTAGCAAGAAAGAGGCTAAGATGCCAGGACTGGCCCCTTACTCCCAAACTAAAAGCCTGAAGGTGTTCTCTTTCTGCAATATCATAAAAGGTTTTCCTAAACCCCAAGCCCTAAGTTTCATGGTCCATTTTTAACAGAAGCAAATTTGATTTTTCTGGCATTGGATTTGAATCCAAGGGTGCAGAAATTAGTGAACTTCAGAATTCTTCCCTCAGGAAGGTCTTTTTACTTTAATTTCTTCATTTCTCTTAAGCAGAAATACTCCTGACTTTTCAGAAGCAGCCATTTATATGTCTGCTGTGAGAAACAGGAGGCTTGAGAAATACTATTTGGGAGGGACAGAGTGCCTGACTTAGGACATGTCTCATCTGCACGGCGCTGGGGCTGGCTGCTCGCAAATGAGAACATGCCTTATGCTGCCTCTGAAGGGCACCTTTGTTTGCCCGTCACACCCATAGGATGGTCTCACACTGCTCTGGAGACTCTGATGGCCATCTCAAATTGGCATCACACGCATTGTATCATTGTTCACTCTTTCTCCTGCTTTTCAAATTGAGTACAACGTTCATAAACTGCATAAAGTATGCTCACTGCAACTGTGGGAATTCATACCTCTTTAAAAGACACAGGTCACTTTTATCTACTTCAAGATAATAGGACACAGTCAACATACTTAAGTTTTCCCCAAGCTCCTTGCTAGTCAGTGGCCACTCCCACCTCTCAATGGTACCCACAATTCTAATATTATTTTCACTACAAATAATATACCTATTCTTCACCTACCTATAAAAGGAATCATAGGGCAGGAACTTTTGTAATTGGCTTCAAATGATAAATATGATGACTATGGAATTCCTTCACTTGTTGCTTTTATCAGTATTTTATTTTTAAAAAGTACTGTTGAGGTGTAGCTGACACACAATAAATTGTACATATTCAGAGTATACAACCAGATAACTTTTATCAGATGTATTCACTCATCAAACCATTACAACAATCAGGACAAAGCACAAATCTTCCACCCTGAAAATTTCTTTCTGCTTCTTGGAGGTCCTTCCTTTCCTCCCTTACTCTCTCACTCAAAAACACACAGTATCTTTCCAGATGCTTATTGGCCATTTGTACATCTTTTCTGAAAAAAATGTCTGTTCAAGCCCTTTGTTCCTTTACGCATCAGGTTAGCTTGGTTGTTGTTGAATTTCAATAGGCCTCCCTTTCTTCTGAATATCCAGCCCCTTTTCAAACATTTGCAAACATCTTTTCCCATTCTGTGGGTTGCCATTACACTCTGTTAGTAATGACTTTTGAGGCATAAAAATTGAATTTTAGTGAATCCCAACTTGTCTTTTTTTGTCTCATTGTAGATACCTTTTATGTCATAACCAAGAAATCACTGCCAACCCCAATATCATGAAGATGTTGTCCTATGCTTTCTGCTAAGAGCTTAATGACTTTAGGCCTCACCTTTAAGTGTAAATTTTGAGTTAGTGTTTTTATAAGGTATTAGATAAGAGTCCAGTTTAATTCTTTTGAGAAATCTCTATACTGATTTTCCTAGTGGTTGTACTAGTTTACATTGCCATTGACAGTTCAAAAGTGTTCCTTTTTCTGTACATTCTCACCAGTATTTCTGGTTTGGGGGTGTTTTTGATGGTAGTTATTCTGAATCCCATCTTATGATGAACTATCAAAGTTGCTTGGATTAGCAAGTCCCTAATGCCTAAAGATGGTGAACATTTTTTTCATGTACTTATTGGCCAAAAATGATCAGTAGACTTACACAACCCCTACAAAAATGCCAACAATATTCTTCACTGAACTAGAAAAAAAAATCCTAAAATTTATATGGAAGCAGAAGAAAACCTGAATAGTAAAAGCAATTCTGAGCAAAAGAGCAAAGTGGCAAAAACATCATGGCACTGTCACAAAAATAGACCTGTAGACCAATGGAACACAACAGAAAACAAGGAAGCTACCCATGCACCCTCAGTTATCTGATTTTTGACAAAGAGATCAAAAACATACATTGCAAAAAAAGATATTCTCTTTATCAAGTAACGCTAGGAGAACTGGTTATCCATGGGCAAAAGATTAAAACTAGACCCCTACCTTCCACCCTGTACTAAATTAAATGGAAAAAAAAATGAAACAACAACATAGCTATACAAACAAACATTGAAATTGCCAGGCAATAACATAGGGGGAAATATTTGTAAGAATAGGCACAAAGACTTCCTGAATAGAACTTCAAGAGCACAGGAATAATACCAAGATTCAATAAAGTCAGATCAAATTCAAAAGTTTCTTCATAGGAAACCATAAATAGAGCAAAGAGACAATTTACAGAATGGGAAATGATTTTGTTAGCTACATACACTTCTTTATAGAGGACTAATATCTAGAACATACAAAGAACTCAAAAAATTTACCATCCAAAAACAAATGACTCAATCAAAAAACAGTTGAATGAACTGGATAGACACTTCTCAAAAGAAGTACAAGTAGCCAATAAGAACATCGTTGTTATGGTTTGGATCTAAAATGTCCCCCAGAAGTCTCATGTTTAGAGGTGGGACCCGGTTAGAACAGGTTGGAGGAGGAAGGCTACTGGAAACATGATCTGGAAGCCTATAAACTTGTCCCAGACTTCTACGTCAGCTTCCTGGCCACCATGTCTTGCGCAGCTTCCCTCCTTTCCAAGTCCATCTGCTGCTGTTGGCAGACCATTCATGGACTGGGACTTCTGAAACTGTGAACTAAAAATCAGCCTCTTTCCTTTAAGTTGTGGGTGTCAGGTATTGTGTCCCAGTTAAGGGAAAATGACTAAGACAGAAACTAGTACCAGAAGTGGGATTGTTGTTATGACTTTACCTGCCCCTGTAGTTTAGAAGTCTTTGGAAGTGGCTCCTAGGAAGACTTTAGAAATGTTTAGAGGTGCCAGCTAGAGAAGCCCTAGAATGCTATACCCCAAGCTTGATGGGAGTTTTTAGTCAAAGCCCAGAGACCAGAATGCTGTTAAGAATGCAAGTCACAGTCAAGAATGCAAGCTCAGCAGTTAAAGTGATTGCCTAGCAAGCTTAAGTCCATGGGCTCAGTTCCCTAGCACCACAGAAACTGGGCAGGGAGGTGCATGCCTGTAATCCAAGCACAGAGAAGGCTGAAACAGGAGGATTGTCATAAGTTAGAGGTCAGCCTTGTCTCCATAGTGAGTTCAGGACCAATCTGAACTACAGAGCAAGACCCTATCTCAATAAAAAAAGAAAAAAAAAATGCAAGCCATAAAGCCTCAAGAGTTTTCAGGAGGACTGGAAAAAGTATTGGTAATTGAACTAAAAGCCATGTGAACTACAACCTGACCCCCCCCCCCCAAAAAAAAAAAAGTGCATTGTCTGCATTTTGCCCATGTCTTGAGACTTTGCCATAGGCTGAGATTAACAATGGTGAACTAATTAATTTAATTGAGGAGATCTCAAGGCCGCCCAATGATCAGGCCGGTGCATGGTTACTGTTTGCTGCTCTTAGCCAGATCCAAAGAGGGTCTGGAGAAAATCACTGACTCAAAATATAAAAAGTTTTCAATTTCATCAGAAAGGAAGTGCCTACAAAATTGGGGTCTGAGAGACCATAATTGCTTTAAAAAACAGCATTTCTTAAAAGTTTAGTACTTTACATCAGAACAATAGGAGAGACACCTTGAAGGCATTTCAGGAATCAGAACCATCACAGGCTCAAAAGTGTAAACTTCTGCTTTCAGAAAAGAACCCCAGGAAGTACATTTCATTCAGAACTGCTGGGAAAGTGAATTCCCAGGGAGTTCAGCCATTCACCCAGGTACTCGGAGGCTTCTGCAGCTCTGGCCTATGGAAGCCTGGCTACTGCTCCACTGGCAGCAGACCCTGGCAATGTCCAAGTGGTGGTTCTTCAATAGCATGCATAATACAAGAGTTGTGGGGAATGGAATCTTCCATTTAGATTTCAAAGGAAGACCTTAGAGGCCAGGTAGCACACCCGCAAGAGGGCAGTGCACCAGGCTATGAGAGTAAAGGCAAAGGTGCAGTAGAAACCCCAGAAAACTGGAGATGCCAGAAACATGGATCAGTTGTTGAGGAAAGCTGCAAGCAATGAATGAGTGGTGCCAGCCTAAAGGAAGCCTTAGGGTGGAGACCACCCAAACTTTTTGGAGTTAATATCCCACCATAACTTTCCCCAGGTGATGGACACAGAGTTCCAGGATCTAATGTTTGCCCTTCTGGGTTTCAGTCTTGCTTTGGTCTGACTGATTTCTATTCTTCTATTACTCCCTTTTGGAATGGGAATATTTACCCTGAGCCATTGTATGTTGGAAGTTGCTATGGTTTGGATCTTGAGTGTCCCCCAAAAGCCTCGTGTATTTGGGACTGTGTGTTTACTGGGAGGGAGGGCCATGCTGGAAGGCACAGATGCTTAGGGTTTGACCTGGAAAGATTGTGTCAATTTATTGAGTCCAGGGGGTGCCCAGGGCAGAGCTTTCAGGTGTTTGTTATTGACTTACGGGCCAGGAACTGAGGTAGGGGCATCCACCCTGGTCTGTGGCTCAATGGCAAACTGATGTAAATAAAGGAAGGAACAAGAAACGCTGTTACAGGTTTTTCCTGGGAAAGCTTTATGCCTGAGTCTCCAAATTCACCTGGCTCCTGCTTCACTTGGTTTCTGTCTCCAATGGGGCAAACAGCTCTCCAGTCTCTACCATGTGCTTCCACTGTTGCCAGCTGTCTATAAATGGCCTCTGTAAGACCTTTTGAAACTGTGAGCTAAATACATCTTTCCTCCCTCAAATTGAGGATGTCAGACATTTTGTTCCAGCAGCTACAAAGTAACTAAGACAGAAGCATTTAATTTCTTTTTTATTTTCACAGGGGCTTACAGGTGAGTTTGCCTTGAGTCTCAGAGACTTAAGACTTGCATTTTTTTCAGCAAAATCCAAACAGTTAAGACTTTGGAAATTCTTAGCTTTGGGCGAAATTCATTTTACATAATGAGATGACATGAGCTTTTGGGAGGGTAGGGTAGAATATCATAGTTTGGATCTAAAATGTTCCCAGAAGTCTCACATTCAGAGATGGGGCCTGGTGAGAAGGAATGGGTCACCTGGGGCATGACCCAGAAGGGTACAGTCTTGCCCCAGTTTACCTCCTTTCCTTCTCTGCTTCCTGGCTGCCATGCCATAAACAGTTTTCCTCCATGCCAAGCCCTCTGCCACTGCCACCAGGCTATCCATGTAGTGAAACCTCTGAAACTGTGAGCCTCTACATCTCAGTGAGAGGAAACTGAATAAGATATTATTGTGGTTTGGCTCTGGAATGTCCCCCAAAAGTCTCATGTATTTAAATGTTATAGATTGTCTATGGAACCATGTGCTGTTGGGAGATTGGGGCCTAGTCTGAAGGGGTGGACTGGACATGTATTGGCCACACCTTCCACACCTGGATGCAGGAGGGGCTAATGACTGGGAGGAGACCTGGAAGGTTGTATAAGCTGGATCCTGCCTTCCTTGGAGGACTAGGACTAGTTTCAACTAGTCTCAACTTGCCTTCCTGTTTGTGATGTCATGAGAAGCTGCCTCCACCTCTGTCTCTGCCATGTACATTGATTGCTGCCAGCTGCCCATGAATGGACTGTGACCTTCTCAAACTGTGAGCCAAAATAAACCTTTCCTCCCTAAATTTATAGATGTTGGGTATTGAGTAATAGCAACGAAAAAGTAACTGAGACAGACATATATGAAAAAGATGAAGATATTCTCCTATGTTTTTTTCTAAAAGTACTACTATTTTGCTTTTCTTCTTCTTGAGTATAGCAGCAACGATGGAGAAAGTTTTATGTAACATAAAACTTCTTTTTGCCTTCCATTAGCCTGCTGCTTGACATCCAAGTGGGAGGTATTGTCAAGAGGCAGCCTAAGGTCACTGGTTACATGTCCTTCTGCCTTCATTGTAGCTATAACCCAGCATGAGGTTCCCTACTATTTGCACTGTGACTTGCTTATCAGTTAGCAAAATAAATATTTTACTTTGCCTGTACTTCATTCTGCAGTGTCTCTGTTCTCTTCATTTGAAAGTGTCTATAAGGAACAGACTGAACAGCGGTTCCCTTTAGCCATTGGCCCCAAAAGTGAGTTTTTATTTCCTTCCACTGCTTTTCATCAGTGTCTCAATTTTCTATAATAAATGTATACATTCTTTAGTTTTAAAAAGCAAACTTTACACAATTAAACAGTTGTAAAATGGACATCTTTATTTGCAAAAGCTAAGAGATACGATGTTTCATAATTCTTTCCTGTATAGACTATGTTGACCATAGAGGCAATGACTGTAAAACAACTCAATGAATGTCTGCAGGGCACACAGTAGAACATTTTCATGGATTTAAAAGCTTTTTAGAACCTATAAACTTTCCTGTAATTATTTTCATTAAAATCTTGATCAAGATGCTTTTCCTGTTTTTGGTCTCTCCTTATCTACAAACACAGCCATGAAATGTGGCTGTGGAGACTGGCGGAATGGCACAGTGAGCAAAGCACTGGCAACCAAAAAGCCCTGAGTTCTATTCCCCAGCATCACATAAAGCTGGGCGTGGTGGCACACACCTGTAATCCCAGCAGTTGGGAGACTGAGCCAGAGGGATTGTCCTGAGTCCAAGGCCAGCCTGGGCAACACCAGTGAGTTTAGGACCAGCCTGGGCTACAAAGCAAGACCGTGTCTCAAAAAAGAAAAAAATAAATAAATAAGAGAGAGAAAAAGAAAAAAGTGGTTGTGTTTTATTTCTCTCTTTTTTTGCAGTACTACAAGTTTTTAAAATATAACATGAAAGATTTACATGATCTGAAGAGAAATCAGAGTACAGAATTTTTTAAATATAAGCATTTGCCAAGTAGTATTCGTTAATTACCAAGAACAGATGGTTGAGCAATCGTCCATGGCTCATACCGCAGGAGTCAGAGGAGCACTTCTGGATATAAACATCTGGAAAGAGCTACTCACACTCTGCACCAGGGTCCCCTTTCCCTCTTCTATTGGGGGACAGTTTTACAGAGATGTATCCAGTCACCCAAGCCGCATTTAAAAATGCATAGTTTAGTTGACAACATTTACAAATTATGTCTTTTCTTCAGAATAACTTACGCTGTAGAAATAGTTCCATATGCTAAAGTTGGACACATCATTGTAATCAGGAAGAAAAGAGTTATCTTTTAGTAGCTAGTTTTCATATACATACTAAACTACGACATGCACAAATTAATAATGCTGTCTCTTAAGAATTTACCATCTGTGGTTTTCTAATTCTTCCTGCTGTTCTCTGCTAAAGACTGGAAGTAGATTTTACCACGAATCAATGGGTCAGCAAGAACTCAATTATGATATATCTAAGTAATGAAAACTTGATAGTAATCATAAACCTTAAGTTAATGAAAAAACACATAGTTTCCCCCAACTCTTCCATGTTCCTTAAAGTCCCAGGAGGTGAAAATTTCCAAAATCAAATTCCAAAATCCATAAATTTACAGTTAACTCCTTTCTATCAGACTTCAGAGCAGTGGTTGATAAACTACAGCCACAAGCCAAATCTAGCTCACCTTCTACTCTTGTAAATAAAGTTTTATTGGTACACAGCCATGCTCACACATTTACATACTGTCTCTGGCTGTCTCTGCGAGATGAGGAATTGTGACAGATGCTACAGCCCAAGAAGCCTAAAATAATCACAACAGCTCTTTATAGAAAAAAAGCACAACAGTCCCTGTTAATAAGCATCTCCTTATTCCTCATCTTGTCAGAATAAAAGACTGGTACTTCTGCCAGCACTGTTTCTGCGGCCTGGTTTTTGAGGACCTACCCAGGATGACAGCCACAGTTGCTTGAAGTGCCAACAAAACACTGAAAAGAAAATCTGCCACCCCACCCTTCCCCCCAAAAAATCCCTGCTCCCTTTTCTTGGATGAATGACAATGACACTGATCTGGGCAGCTGAGACACTTACATTCATTACATTTGACTACTATTCTAAAATATATGTCCTCCGAATTGAGAAACGTATAAATGATTTTTTAAAAAACACTTCAACCTGTCTTTCTACTGCAAAGCTCTTAGTAATATTTAGACAAGGAGGCACCATATACAAAGATGTGATCCTTTTTGCTCAGTTTTTAAATTCAACACCTTTCCAAAGCTTTTTTTCCCCATTTCTTTGAACACACATTTTAAGAAAAATGAAGTTTACACCCAGTTCGGGTCCTCTGGCCCCTGCTACACGTCCATCATTCAGGTTAACTTGAAGAGATCGGAATGTCAGCAGGTAAATTGCTCATTTATAAAATACTTTTAGCTATAAGAGCCTATTTAAGTAACAACAACAAAATGAACAGTGGTACAGTAAATCAACTATTAATAATTCCAAACATTAGTAAAAAAATATATAACTTAGTAATAAGAGCACACAATTGTCCCGATTCCTGAAATTATGAATGGGGATGAGGCAGTGGAGAGGGTTTGAATTTGCAAGCAAATATGCCAGTGATGGCTAAGACTTCAGCCATGTTCTCTTCAGCTAGTCAGTCATTTGATAGGTGCCTTGTTGAGAACCTAAACATGCCAGGCTCCACTCCAGGAGCTGGAATTACGGCAGTGAGTGAGACCAATTTCACAGACTCACTTTCACAGAGCCAGCCTTCCAGCAGGAGATCTAGTAATGACAGAGGTTTATGCCTGGTTTGGAAAAGCACAATGCCATCTGCATACCTAAAAGAAACTAGACCAATCAGTTAAGAGCACCAAGAAGTGCTGGGGAAAGGGTCAGGCTGAGGTCAGCCTGTGCCCATGCTTTCTCTGTCCCCTTCTCACCTGAACTTCCCCAGGGAAAACCCTCTCTCAGAAAAGGACCCAGCCACCTCAGCCATATTTAAGGAGAAATGGCTGCTCTCTTCTCAGAAGTCCGAATTTCATTGTAGGTAAACACAAAGAGGTCTAGGCAGCAGAAAAGGGGTCAGAGGCCTTCTTTGGAGTCTTATCATACACCTGTTTCTAGGGAAACATCTCGTGGGCAACTGGTCTGTTGTAAAGGCTGCAGCAGGCTAGTTTAGGCAGCAGTAGGCACAGAGCTCCCTACTCTCTGAGCCTGAAGGGAAGTACTGCCCGTTTCCCCTTCATTTCTGTTTCCTTTTCTTCTCTCAGCCTGGTGGTCAAAAAAATGGTCTTTGGGGATGTTATCAGGAGCTCCTTTTCTTCTGTCTTCTGGTTGGATTTCACCCAAGGGAGTCACCAGCAGGACACGGAAGCAGGAAGAAAGAGGCCCAGGTTCTAACTTCCCAGCTTCCTCCCCGCCTGGCCACTTCCTGTGGCCGTGTCCTCGTGTCACTTCATATCCCTACGGCCCTGCCCACACCTTTACGACATCTTGTCACGGTCCCTCCTTACCCATCCACTCCACGGGCATGGGCTGAAGAGCCCGCACTGCTCACAGATCACAGACCAACCTGTGTACCGGCCTGGCATTTAAGCCCCAGGGACCGAAGAAGTATGACAGAACTGGCGAGTACTCTGGAAATGGTGCTGCCTCTCAGAGGGCAACAACTCGCCTCCAAACGGGGCAGAGCTCAGGGTGGTGACCAGAGTGACTCCAGTCCCTCTAGAGAATAGAAAGGGCTCTGGCGGCCATGACTTACCTTTCTGTGTTCCGTGGAGGGCTGTGGGCAGACAAGCTGGGATCCGAGCAGCAGAAGGGAACCCAGGACACTGGAAGGAAAAGCAACACGCTGTGAGCGTCCCAGACAGCAGCACCCAAGGGAGGCCGCGTCTCCAGCTCATTGTCAGAAGGGAGAGAACCATCCATCCAGGGCCCTCGGATGTGACCAGTGACGGTGCAGGTGGTCAGCCCTGGGCACGGATGGGGCTGCACCAGCAGATCTGGGGCCCAACCCCAGCTGCACCACGTAGCAGCAGAGTTTCTGGTTCCGGTTCATCCCCTTAGACTCTCAGCCTCCTCCTTGAAAATGAAGACAAGGACAGGCAGAGGCTGGCTGGGAGGTATGGAGGAGGTCACTACCCTGCCCAGCACAGAGCACAACCTTTGCAGGGGGCTGAGATCCTCAGAGAAGCGGGGCCCTGGTCCTGAGCAGGGCGGTTCCCCTCTGCACAGCCCAGGCATTTCTGGGAGCCCATCCTCCACCCCTCCTTAGTTGTCTGGTATCACATGTGTCATCCACAGTGGGGTTAGGTGCATTAAGCCCCACTGTCACCAGCCCTGATAAGGAAGGTGTAGAAACTGGAGCCATTGGCCAAGAGACCGCAGGGTGGCTGGAGAGAGCCCAGAGCTCTGGATTCAAGTGCATTCAGGCTGGAATCTAGCCGCCCACTGCCACTGGGTAAACCTGGGACATTCACATCTGTGTGCCTCAAACAGTCTCATCTAGGGGGCTGGAGGAATGGCACGGTGGTTTAAGTACTTGCAAAGCACTTGCCCAGCAAGCCCAAGACCCTGATTTTGATCCCCCAGCACCACATAAAGCTGGGTGTAGCATCGCACGCCTGTAATCCTAGCACTCAGGAAGCTGAGGCAGGAGAACTGCCACGTGTCCAAGGCCAGCCTGGGCTACAGAGTGAGTTCAGGACCAGCCAAGACTATAGAACAAGACCCTGTCTCAAAAAGAAAGAAAAAATTCTCATCTTCAATGAAGATCACTGTCTCAGTTACTTTTTCATTGCTGGGATTCAATACCCAACAACCACAAATTTAGGGGAGGAAAGGTTAATTTTAGCTTACAGTTTCAGAAGGTCCATTCAGGGGCAGCTGGCAGCAATGGAAGTACATGACAGAGACAGAGGTGGAGGTAGGTTCTCGTGACATCAAAAACAGGAAGTCAAATCAAGGCAAGTTGAGACTAGTCCTCTAAGGAAGGCAGGATGCAGCTTATATGTCCTTCCAGGTCTCATCCCAGTGATCAACCCCTTCTGATCCAGGTGTGGAAGGTACGGTAAACCCTCACTACACGCCTGTAATCCAATTTACATGCCTATAATCCATCCCTCTAGACTAGGCCCCAATCTCGCAACAGCACATGGTACCATAGACAATCTATAACATTCAAATACACGAGACTTTGGGGTGACATATTCAGATCCAAACCACAATAATCACTATGTGCTCAGATGTGAAAACACCTTGCATTGGTAAGAAGTCAGAGAAGGGACAAGTGTTCACTTAGACGCTCAGTCTCTTGATTTCAAATCATCAAAGCTATGCATTCCTGCCAAGAAGAAACTACAAGGAGATGTTTTGAATCGTTTTTTAGGGGTTTAAACCTGAGAGCATTTAGGTTAAACATCACAATCTTTCTTTCTTCCTTCCTTTCTTTTCTTTTTTTCTTTATTTTATTTATTTATTTATTGGTGAACTGAGAATTGAAGCCAAGACCATTTCCCTGAGCTATATCCTAAGCCTTTTAAATTTTTTTCTTCAATTTTTTATTTTGAGGCGGGGTCTCACTTAAGTCACTAAGTGACACACGCTAGGGGGGGTTGGATTAGTGACCCTCCTGCCTCAGCTTCCCAGAGGGCTGTAATTACAAGCTTGTGCCACCAGATCCAGTGTATCATAATATTTTTGAGGCTTCCAATGTAGCTTAGAGAGGCAAAACATTCATCCAGTACAACAAAAGTGCCGTGTGGGGATGGAGATGAGGAACCCCAACAGAGTCGGAGGCTAAAGCTTATGGAGATAGGCTTCTATCCTGTCTCTAAAGAATCCACATGCCAGGCTGGCGGAATAGCACAACAGTTAGAATGATCACCTTGCAAGCACAAGGCCCCAAGCTCAAATGCCAACATCACATAAGCCTGTGTGGTGGTGCACACCCCTAGCCTCAGCACTTGAGAGGCTGAGACAGGAGGATTACTGTGAGTCTGAGGCCAGACTGGGCTATATAGTGAGTTAAGGACCAGCCTGGGCTACAGAATGCACAAGAATAGATTGGTTACAGACTATGCTCTGGATGCAGCTAGCGGCAGGGAAGGAAGAGTAGGTGACAACGTGCTCAAGGCTCTTCTCTGTTCTCTTGGAGCTGGTAGCTGAGCCCCAAAGCTGAGGGCTGAGCGTACTGAGTATGCACATGTTCCAAAGGAGGGTGCTGTACTATTTATTCAGTACTTACAAAGAGGGTTCCCCCACTCTGTGCTGCAAACTCTCACTTACCTCCCAAGTGTAGGCAGGAGGAAACTGAGGATGGGGAGGTTTGGTAGGTGTGCTCTTGTGGTCAGGTGCTGGGGATTGAACTGAGCTACTCGCACAGCCCTCTCTTATTTTGAGACAAGGTCTTGCTAAGTCACTAAATTGCCCAAGATGGGCTCAATTTGCAATCTTTCTGCCTCAGTCTCCCAGAGTGCTGGGATTACAAACCTGCCTCATCAGGCCTGGTTTGGGTGTGAGTTTATATGAAGAGAAATGTCAGGGTGCTAAGCATTCCCTGAAACCCCCACCCCACTTCCTTGCAGCAAAGTAAAAGTAGGAGCTGCCTACAAGGCCAGGCAAGGAGGGCAAGCACTCAGAGAACTGGACCTGGGTTCCTCGGCACTGGACTGACAGTCCCCTGAAAAGTATCTGAAGGCCCATGTCTGGCTCTCTGGGACAGCAGCGGAGAGGGGCTGCAGGGAAAGAACAACCTGTATCTCTAGAGCTTGAAGGGACAAAAGATGCTGTTTTTCCCGAGAACTTCACACATGATACCTCTACCCTGGATTCAGTGTATCAGGAGAGGATCTCACCAAGATGGCCAAAAGTTACGATGTGACCCCTAAAAAGCAAATGCACGGCAGGTGCCCATGAAGTATGGGGCTGGGGAGCCTAGGTGACGAGGGCTCGGCCAGTGCTCACACAGGCTGCGCTTGTACTGCCGGAGACCTGGGGAGAGGGAGGTTCTCCAAGGAACTGGCAATAGCATCCCAAGAGAGGAGAATCTGGAACACTTAACAATGGACGATGGCAGCACCAAATGACAAAGGGGCTCCAGTCCCATTGGGACTTCCTGCTCAGCTCCACGCGAGAAAAATAAGCATGACAGAGGGAGTGGCAGGGAGCAGAAGAAGCAGCGTGGAGGAACCAGGAACAGGAGTCCCACGAGAGACCAGGTCTGTCTCACGGAAGGAAAGCTTCAAATTGGATCAGAGGTTTAAATGTTCCTATCTGACTAGACTTTGTCCTTAATGTACATTAGTGTATGCTGCTAAGAACACCCTTCCCGGTAAGGTGCCCATTCATAAAACCACGACATGAAGTCGGGGTGACAAAAATGAAGCCCTTATATGTAACTTGCTGAGCATCAGAACCAGGGCTACCCGGCAGCACTTTGCACAAAGGTGGAAAACCTCCCCCCTCCACTGCCCCAAGCACAGTCACACACACCCCTGCTGGGCAACACACACAAAGCTAATAGGCCAGGACCAGATGGTGACATCATGGGTTCTCTAGATTAATTCTGAAAATACGTACTAAAAGTACTCAACCAATAAAACGATCCCAAACATACACACTTTTAAAAAACTTTTTTAATATTTGAAAGAGACTGTTCATTAAACCTGCAATGGACCAGAAAATCTGTCCAAGATGTCCCTGAGCTGGACAAGGCAGGGCACCTAAGAGCCTGGATCACTCTCCAGACAGAGGTGGGAAAAACATACTTGTTTCCTAGTTGTGCCCCTCCCTACCTGATCCAGTTTTTCCTCTACCACGTGTCCAACTACCAGCCCACTTTTCCACCTCTCTTTTTTCAATGAAGAAGCAATGTCATGAGCTGCAAATAAAATAAGAGACACCGTTCATGTATATAAGTAACAAAACTTCCTTTTTTAATTTCTATTTTTTTATCATAGCACCAAAAAACAGAGGGCAAAAACTGGGCCGCCCTCAGGCTGGACACACCTGCAAGCCAAAAATCCACACGTCACACCCGGGGAGTCTTTGTTTGTGTGACCGTGCGCAAACTGCATTCTTCCTTCAGGCCTCAGTGTCCTCCTTAAAAATGAGAATACTGTATCCACTCCTGCCAACCTCAAGTTGAGTCAGTGGTTGCGAAAGCACAGCGCAGACCTGTGCCTGGAAACCTGAACCATTCCTAATACACGCTGGCACTGTTTACTCATTTAAAAAGAAAACCAGATTGGTGTGGTTTCATTAAAAAAACAAACAGCAGCTCCGTAAAAGTGCTACACCTCAGAGCCCGGGAGCCCTTGGCACACATGGAAGCCACATATTTGTCACACGATCACGGGTAGTTTTGCATAACTGCTGATCTGAGGTTGTGCCCCAGCATTTGGAGGGGGGTGGGGCTCAGGAAGGAGAGACAGTAAAAGATCCTGGAGGAAGACAGACTGGGATTTCCTGTCTTAAGGGACCTGCTCTCTGAGTCCTCTACCCACTCGGCTTCATCCCTCACCTCCTTGGGGTCTGTTCTTCAAGGCTCCTGCCTCCAGGAGGCCTCCCTGCCCCCACCTAAACTGTTCCCTCTCCAAGTCCAGACCGTTTCTCAGCACTTCCTGTTTCATAGACCATACCTTTATTTGTGTAAATTTCTCCCTCCACTCACTGGAATGTAAGCCCCATGAGATCAGAAGTTGCTCAGTCACCACGTTATTCCCCAGTACCTGGCAGAGGGCCTGCTACCTGGAAGGAGCCTAAGGCATGTGCTTCACCACTGTAATGACCCCTGAAGTTTCAAGGTAAGTGGAACTGGAGGAAATGAACATATCTTAAAATGTGCAAAGAGATTTCGGGAACTTTTTAGATTTTTTAAAGAACTGGCATCAAACCCAGGGTCTGTCTTCACGCTGAGTTATATCCTCAGCCATTTTTTTTTTCCATTCTTATTTTGAAACATAATCTTGCTAAGTTTCTAAATTGTCCAGGCTGGTCTCAAACAAATTTGAGATCCTGCTGCCTCAGCCTCCCAGAATGATGAGATTATGGGTAGTACCACGATGTCTGGTACAGTCTTTTGTAAGGAATGTATTAAACATAGATTGTGTTTTTATTTCGGTATGGCACTCAAAGAGAGAGAGAGACAGAAAGAAAGAATGACTTCAGATCCACGTGAAGAACGGCAGCACAGTTTGCTGACACCTCTGGGTGCAAAAATGCGACACGAGTTGTATTCAGGTGTTGAGATACTTCTTTATCTGGTGAAGCTGAAACCCACTGAGTGCCCAGCGAAATTCATTTTGGAATACAATCTTAGTTATTAAGGAGGCCCTGCTCTGAACGGAATAAAATAAATCCCCCCAGAGGGGAAATTATTCTTTGGGCTGTAATCAGAGCGGCGAGAGCAATATATAACCCCAGGGGCCAGAGAAGCCTCTGCCGAGGGCTGCAGGTCTCCCAGCCCCGCTCAGCAGTCTCAGGCCACCCCACCCCGCTCACACGTACCTCGCTGATTAGTAGCCTGCGGCGGCGCCCACATCTCTTTAGAACACCAAGGATCTAGCCCAAATCCGTGTTCTCCCGGCCCAATGTGAAATTACTGCCGGGGGAATGGGAGAACATGCGTGCGTCGGTGTGTGTGGCTCCTGTGTTATTTCACTTGGACGGTTTGCTTTGGCACACCGCTCCCTGCCTGCAGCCTTTTGACAGATTGAAGGCTACCAGGGCCTTGGCAAACAGATCGCATGCTTCCCTCCAAGCAGCGGGGAAGCCCCATGCCTACCAAGACTTTCCGATTCACCTTGCAGTCCAAACTACCCAGCACTTCACACCAGCCAACCAAAAAAATTTACGTACTTTATCCACTCCTGTTGTGCATTTTGAGCGCGCTATCATTTTATTCCCCACGTAGGAAACAATGCACACTGAAATGAAGTACTGGGTTTACATCACGGAACAAGGGCTCGGGAATTCTGTACGTGCCTTGGCCAGCTCCACTCACACGCCCCCACACCCACAGTCCTCCGCTCCAGGACTACGTCACGGCTATTGTGTGAATCGGGTTCCCTCTGCGAACTCAACGCGACTTGAGCAGATTGGATATCAAAGCAAGGAAAACAGGAAAAATACAATTCCTTTTCTGCTTCCCCCAAGAGATATTTGGGGATCAAATGACCACTAACAAAATTATACCGGCCTCAGCAAACATGAGTCAAAAATCTTCACACTGGAGTGAAATCCCTGTTTAGTGCATTCTGGAGATAGATAGATAGATAGATAGATAGATAGATAGATATAGATATATAGATATCACCCATTTTACCAGGTTCAGCTCAGCCTCTGCCCCCTCTTACAGCCCTCAAGTAGACATAGTGAGAGAGGAAGATAGGTTTTGACCAACTCTACCCAAGGAAGAGCTGACGTTTCCCATCCATCTCAGTATTACCAGTATTTCATTTTCATCTTCATAATCATTCTACCAGACCTTGTTATTATACCCATTCTTCAGGTGAGGGAACTGAGGCTGTTGTTTACCGGGGGGCACATTTACCTACTGAATGGCTGTGCCTGGTTCCTCTTGCCAGCATTCAGACCCTTGGACCGGACTTTAACTTCTGTACTCTGGTGCCCCATCAGGACACAACTTTTTTTTTTTTTACACAAACCAAGCATTTGCCACCTTAGTCCATCTGCTTTCTTCCCTAGTCTCACGAGGCCGCACAGTGCTTTATTTTTTGTCATCACTGGTAGCAATCCCTAGAACATAAAGCAGGTGCGACACAGTCTCACGTGCCCACCTCACTAAAAGACACTCAAAGTTTCAAAATAAATGAAGCTAACCATGTAAACCACAAGCTCTAAAAAAGAAAAGCACCGCATTTCTCTGTCCTCACTCTCCCCTACAGCGTTCTGAGCCCCAGCAACCTTTCCCAGCTGGCTTCGTGTCACCAGCACCAACCCCACTCCACGCATGTAGCCTGAGGGGCTGCCCTCTGGAAGCAGGTGGCATCAGGAGCAGAAAGGGGTGGGGCTCCAGAGCCCCAGACACCTAGAGCTTTGTGAGCTCTCTCGTGTCCCCTTCCTTCCGTGCAGTGGTGCTGCTGAGTGCGTCCTACTGCTGCTGTTCCTGCAGACTCTTGGCTCAGCCCTCTTCAGACCCGCCTCAGCCTCGGAAACCTCTAGACAACCACGCTACAGCCCAACCAAGACCCATCATGCTTTGGGAAAAGGCCGCCTGGCTTGTGTGGAGTACAATATTTCCATTTTACAGCATGGACTTAAAGACACCTATTCTGACTGCACAGTGGTTTTTATTGCTTATTTCCAGGTTCTGGACACTCACAGCCATTTGTGATTCTTGGACTGGGGCCCCTGGAAATGTGTGGTGATTTCCTGCTGGTCTCTGTGCCCGCATTCTCACAGCACAGCTTGCGAAGACACAATGCCCTTGGTACAGTCCCCTGCTCCGTGGTAGCTTCCCAGGGGAAATGGTTTCTGGAACATCTTTGCAGCTAGTAGAACAGTCAGCATAGCATGACCCCATTCTCAGAGCTAACGACCAAGAGAATGAATAAATGGATGGAAGGGCAGAACAAAGCAAGGGAAAAAAAATGCAAAGGGATGCTACGACTGGGACATTTTATTTATTTATTTAGAGAGAAGGTCTTACTCTGCAGTAAAGGCTGGTACAGCCCAGGGCGGCCTCAACCTTATAGAAATCCTCCTGCCTCAGCCTCTCCATGTGCTGGAATTACAGGTGCATGCCTGGCTTAGGTGGTGCTAGAGAATCGAACTCAGGGTCTGTGTTTGCTGGCAAGCACTCTAACTGCCATGCTATTCCTACAGCCCTAAAACACTTTTTATTAAGAATGCATTAGCGTATCTCAGAATTCCCAATTGGGAAAGGAGACACGCTGGACAAAAAGAAGGAACAACCCTAAAAGGAAGCTACTGTTTCTACACCCCAGGCAAGGAAGTTACTATTTACCTGAGATACAAAACCCACCCAGGGAGGGAGGACTGAGGAGTTGGAAGCCCACGATCACACCTTGATTCCATCCAACCCACGTGGCACAACGTGGTCCAGCACATCCCAGAGCCAAGCACCGAGTTGTAAGGCAGTGCCCGGGTATAGGGCTGTGCCAGGCACTAAGAAATATCAATACTGTCTGGATACGTACCATCATTGTCTAGGGAGCGGCTAGCCAAGGCAGTCCTCCAGAACACTGACTGACTTCCTCCTAGCACTCAGACGGCTCCTACCAGGAACCTGCACGTGAGCCTCAGACAGGTTCGTCCCGGGCACTTGCAAAATTCTCCCACCAGACAATCACGGCCACATTATCTTTTGGGGAGAGGCTACTGAGAATCAAACCCAGGGCCTTCACACTGAACTATACCTCAGGCCCTTTTTCCTTTGTGACTTTGAGACAGGCTCTCTCTAAGTCACTAAGTTACCCGGGCTGGGCTTGACCTTGTGATCCCCCAGCATCTGCCTCCCAGAGTGCTAGGATTACCTGCCTGAGCCACTGGCCACATCACTATGTTCCCAAACCTATATATGCCAGTTGCGTGTGTTTTGTAACTACACAAAATATTCAGGCATTACACAAACCAGGACATACAGCACACACATGCATGCGTGCGTGTACACACACACACACACACACACACACACACACACACAGAGAGACTCGTTAGTTGCTTCTACAAAAACAGTTGAATGTTTTCGAAAGATTCAATAATGGCAAATAGCCAAGATGGGGAGAAACTCCTGGCAAATTAGGTGTGGATGAGATAACTGCAAGTGATTAGAGGCAAAAATAATAAAAATCTAGAATCATTCTGTACTCGGATTGCTCTGCAAATGTCTTTAAATTCTCACCCCACTCTAAAGAAGCCAAAGTGGAAACCTCAGAGCGTATGGGTGTGGCTGGAGCAAGGGCTTCGTGCTCAAAGGCCTGGGCCCCGCCTCGAAAAATTGGAAAGTAGATGTACATGTGTTTTAAGTTAAAAAATAAACTGTGAAAGGTACAAGTGTATCATTCGTATGATTTCCATTCTTTAACTCACGTTTGTAATTAACTAGCTAACCTTTCTGGACAGGAGAGAGAAAATTTCGGCCTTATTTCTCTCACGCAGGAGGTAATGGTTAATTTATTCATTCTGCATTGGACAAATATTTATTGTGCATCACCTGAGCAGTGGGTTACATACCAGCCAAATACTCAAATACTTCCTTTTTAATGCTGGCAGGTTTAATGCATGTGGTCCCTCTTCTTTTGTCCCTTTCCTTTCTTCTACCTCCCTCCTCTCTGGGCTCCTTCCTCCCTTTTTCCTCTATGTCCCTCCTCTTCTTCTTCCTCCCATTTCCTGATCACTAGCAGAGGGCCACTGATTGACCCCCAAACCCTCCCAACTACCACAATTATTGCATATTTCTTTACCCCCAAGGGGAAGGTTCACTTTCCCTGACTGATCACACTTAAACATCACTACCTCATACACACACACAAACACATTTCCTTGGCCTCCTTCTCCCCTCCCCTCTGTCTTCAAGGTCCCTTTCAATCAGCCTCCCCCTCAGTCCCAATTCCCCAATCCCTTTTAGTTGTACTTTTTAAGTGGAAGGGTTGACAGGCATTAAAGTAATAAGACTTTACTGAAATATATATATCAAGGAAAGGAAAAACCTTAAGTTTTCAAAGACTAAAACCAGACACTTGACCTAAGGCCATCAACAGTAAAACCCTTAAAATGATCCAGAACGCTCCTTCATACAATCCATAAAAGTCAACCTCTCACCATCTCGTGTAATCACTCTAATTACATCTGTATGTCTTCAAAAACTACTGTTTAAAAATAAAAGTCGCCAAATCAATTTTATTTCCTGCCATTTTAGCCACCTCTTTGGCATTTAAGAGTTTTATTTTCTTCTGTGTTTTCATTAGAAAGGTAATATATGTCAGCTCCCCCAGAGCATGCTGAGAGGCCCACAACAGAACCTGGCGGAGCAGCTGGCTCTGGAGGTCTTAGGGCCAGCCACGTTGGGAAACCACCCTCATGACTGCTCTTGACAAACCCATGCTTCCTTTCAATCTGCCACTGCGCAAACAAACAGAGGCATAACTGTTCCTACAGAAAAAGGTGCACAACTTGGAGCAAGTCTCCAAGAAATATAAATACTTCTGTATCATTTAGTGCCATTCCCTCCCTAATTTGTACCAGATGACAAATAGGCCTTAATCTAGCAGGGACCTACCATTTGGTCTAAATGGATTTGACTCTCCCTGCAATGTTCACAGCCTTCTGAGCTTGACCAAGATTCAACAACCCACTAGCCGGCTCACCAAGAGTTAAAATCTCAGAGCCTCTTTTGCTACTCAGTTTTGCTGGGATTCTTTTTATTACCACAGACTCTGAGCACGGCACAGGTACTCTTGCTTTGTTAATTTCCAGGACTTAGCCGTCTCTTTCAGTCAGGGAGCAGCCAGCTTCTTTCTTCTTCTCTGTGATTTGGCAGAAACTGGGACAAGATTTTTAAACTAAATCTCTGCATATTGAAATTGTGAATCCCATTAAGTGTGTGTGTGTGTGTGTGTGTGTGTGTGTGTGTGTGTGTGTGTGTGTTTCCTTTCAGGGGTTATCTTGGCAGCCAACTTCTAAATGCACCCTGTTTTCTCCATAGGTAAAGAAATCCTTCAGCTTTTCCAACTAATCTTTATCCTTTTGGTTGCTATGATAAACTTAAAAAAAAAAAACCTTAGTATGTGTGTTGTGACCTTTGGAGAGATTGTGTTAATTTGAGGCAATTAGGAACCAGCCTGGATTCGAGTATGAGTGACTTGTGGGCCAGTGAATGAGGGAAGAACACACACACAAATATGGGAGACCCAACTGGGAACTTGAACTGTATAAAATAAAGAAAGAAGAAAGACCATTACAGCTTTTTTCTCTGGGCAGAGACTGGACTTGATGGGACTCGGCTTCCTGTTCGTGATGTCGTGAGAAGCTGCCTCCCACCTCTGCCTCTGCCATGTACTGCCATTGCAGCTGGCCGCCCCCGAATGGACTGTGACCTTCTGAAACTGTGAGCTAAAATGCACCTTTCCTCCCCTAAGTTTGTGGATGTCAGATATTGAGTCACAGCAACAGAAAAGTAACTAAGACATAGGTGTGCTGCACTTACCAGTTTTGTCAAAGAGCTCTCACTCTTAATCACAGCTCTTTTCTCCAGAACATTCTGCAGAATGTATAATAAAAGATACTCTAGGGTTTTTGCTGATTTGTTTCCTGGTTAACTTATATTTACATAAAACAAAAAACATACAAATAATTATAGGTAAGACATATATATATGTATATGTCTATACATATATATGTGTGCATAAAAATATATGCAACTATATGTATATATAATTATACATATATAATAAATATATATTAACACATCCCTGAAAATCTGCAATATATATATATAATTAACACACCCCTAAAAAATGTAAAATCATTACTATTAACCTAATTTATTAAGAAGAGCTTGTGATGTCAATATCCTGCTGTGATCTCCTATGAGTAGGCCCCAACCTTTTTGAAACTAGGGGTGGGTTTAGCTAAGGATCCTTCTTGGAAGGAGCAGGGAAGGTTGTTTGTTACCAGGCTGCTGACCAGCTGTGAAATAATTAGCTGCCTCAGGAGAGGTGTGGAGAGCCAAGCTCCGCCTCCTGTCAATCAGCAGCAGTATTAGCACCTAATAGGAACGGTTGGCAGGCAGGGGGTGGGGGGGGTGGAGCTTCACTCGGTGCTCACCTCCTGCTCCCTGCACATCTGTGAAGACAGTCTAGTCCTTTCAAGGTCACAGACCAGTCCAAGGGCCGGGGTTTGGGGACCCAATAGAACCACCCATTCTACACTTCCCATTTTCTTTCTGCAGTCCTGACAGTAAGATCCTTGCCTGTTCAAACAATCCCTTCAGCAAGACCCTGCTGCTAGACCTGTCAAGGCTCCCAGGGCTCCACCGCAAGGCAAGCAAGGTCACATTCAGCTTTCCGTTACTCCCATCCTGCTAATTTCTGATCTGTGGGCAGTACCTGTGAAACAACACACAGTTTAGAGGTAAGCCCAGCAGGCTATCTTCAAAGTCTGGTGGGCTTCCATCAACAAGTCACATTTGCATCATTACAAAGAGCAAGACCCTGTCTCCAAAAACAACAACAACAACAACAACAACAACAAACAGGTTCACAGTTTGCAAGAGCATCAGTCTGAATTCCGAGTCATCAAGAAAAGCTTTACAAAAGAGATTCCTTCCAAGAAATGCCCTGTCTGGGCTGGAGGAATGGCACAGCAGTTAAAGCACTTGCTTAGCAAGTGCAAGGCACTGAGTTCAATTCCCTAGCACCACATAAAGCTGGGCATGGAGGCACACACCTATAATCCCAGCACTCAGGAGGCTGAGGCAGGAGGATTGTTGTGAATCCAAGGCTAGCCTGGACTACGTAGTGAGTTCAGGTCCAGCCTGGCGTACAGAGTGAGACCTGTCTCAAAAAACAAAAGTCCTGTCTATGCAGGCTGGAGGGCCACAGTTTTGATGATCCTCAAGTATTTTTTGAAGCCTTTTGGAAGACAGCCAAACTTACACCTGCTGTCTTAGTTACTTTTTGTCACTGTGACTCAATACTTGACATCCATAACTTTAAAATTTTTTATTTTAGCTTACAGTTTCAGAAAGTCACAGTCCATTCATAGACAGGCAAGTGGAAAATGGTCAAATGACATGTTGGGGCCACAGTTAGAGGCAGAGGCAGAGCCAGTGCTCTGGAGACTGAGAGCTTCACAGCAGCATGGCAGAACAGAGACTAGACTGGGAGGAAGGGAGGGACCAGCACACACCCCTCTGGGACAAGCCCCAAGCATCTGCCTCTTCCAGCCAGGCACCACCTCCAAACAGTACACAATATCCTCAGGTAATGAAGCTTTTGGGAGACACTCCAGATCCAAACCATGACGCTTGCCTAGCATGTGGTAAACACACTTGTCAGCCCATGTTGGCTTGTTCTGATCCAGTTCCATGTCTGAGTATGACCTCTACTTCTTTGTACCTGCTGTGTCTTCACACTGTCATATGGTGTAGTCCCAGAAGGACCCAGTGGTACAAATGCACTTTTAGCCCTACAATGGTTTCACAGTAGTGGTTTAGGACTTCTGCAAACTAGGTATATATTCTGGGTTCTGAAATATCTTCTAAACATTTTAAAACTATGGTTTAAAAACACATAGATGCGGGCTAGAGGAACGGCACAGCAGTTAAAGCACTTGCCTAGCAAGCACAAGGCCCTCAGTTCGATTCCCCAGCATCACATAAAGCTGGGTGTGGTGACGCATGCCTGTAATCCCAGCACTCAGGAGGCTAAGGCGGGAGGATTGCCAAGTCCAAGGATAGCATGGGCTCTACGGTGAGTTCAGGACCAGCATGGGTTATGGAGCGAGACTCTGTCTCAAAAAAAAATAAAAGAACACAAATGCTAATTTATAGTAGATGCCACATGTTTATCTAGAAAAGACCTCCAAATATTACCATGGCTGCCCTGTTGATGGCTGGGCAGGCCTAGGCCTCAGAAGGAAGATTTCCGCACCTCCTCTGCCCGTATCTGACATGCATGTGGCTATGTCATTCACAGAAATGTTTGTAGTGCCCTGTGGAATTTTGGATTTCAGGCCTGCACAAGCCTGCTCATGTAAAAATTATACAAGCAACTACGAACTAAGTGCACACACATGCACTACACTCAATTAAATGCCAGGCGTGGGCCCAAGAGCATCTGCTTGGCAAATGCTCTGGCCCTGGTTGGACAAGCAAATGTGACACCATCATAATGACATGTTATAGAAATCATTTTACTTTTATTATAAGTGCTAGGCATTTGAGGCTAACGGACTTATGGGAGGAGGGGTTACATGAGATCCTTCATAATTCAACATGGAAGCATGAAGTACTTCCTCTCTTACCAGATTCAGAATTTAGTAATGCAAAGAGCATCCCATGACTACAAGATGAGCTGCACCACAGAACTGTTACCAACAGCAAGTTCTTACCTGTACCTGTGAGGATTTTCTTAAGCCTGAGTAGCTAAAACAAATACAAAATAAACTCGATGCTGAGACAGAGGTATAAACTCTCACACTCACACTGAAGTCCTGACTTCAAATGTTGGTGTTCATCAGATCAGATTACTTCATCTCTTTGTGGATAGATGTTATAAACTTGAACTTAGAGTAAATTTATACTGAACACTGACCCTGTTTATTTTGAGATTGTACATAGGATTTTGATTGAAGAATTTTTTAGAAAGTTCAAGGGGTGGAAGTGTGGGTCCAGGGTAGCATTTACCTAACATGCATATGGCTAAAACAAAAAGTCTAAAAACAACCCCAGTAACAAGAATTACAGTTATGGTGCCCAGAACACTTTTCCTGACTGCATAAAAAGAAAATGACACCCATTACTTCGGAATTCCTGTTCTACAAAAGAGGAATAACAGGACTTGCCTTAGTTATCATGCACAGTTACATAAAGATCAAATTTTGAGCAATAGAGACCAGTGAGGGTACCTTTTAATAATACCAGCTGGACTAAGTTAAAATCATGAGGTTATAACCCCAGTATAATACTTTCAAATGTTCTTCAGGCAATTCTATCATGAAAACCATGGCAGATATCCACTGATCTAGTCCCCATTTTTAGTTAAAATTTGTCGTTAGTGTTGAGGCCTAGAGAAGGTCTCCCAGAGTATATAGCAGAACTTAGCATAGACCCGAGCCACCTGATCACTTACGACAGCACACAGATCCCAGGCCTGGGAAGCCACTCTGAATAACAAGCCACAGCACACCTGTACATACTGTCTGAAAATATCAGTCAGATCTACACCCTGAAGACCAGTTACTGTAAGAAATCATACAGTAAAATACAAGTACCAAATTTCTTACTCTCCTGTTTTCTGTGGTTTGGATTTATCTTTGCTGTGCTGGGGCTAGAGCCCAGGGCCTCATGCATATTTGGTGAATGCTCTATAGAAGAGCTACAACCCCATCCTGTTTTCTTTTTAAGAGTTTCTTCACTTACCTGAGAGAGCCCATGAAATGGGAAACCATGTTGCTATGGGTCCAGGATAAGGCAAGGGCTCCTCCGAGGCACTGTCAATTTTCTGCAGATGCGAATGGTGCTCAACTCCTACAGAAATAAACAATGATATTTTTAGCGTCCTGTGTTTAGGAAGGCTCTAGAGCCCAACCAGGTCAACAAAACCAGAAATGACAAGATGGAAGACAGTAAAGCAAAAAATGTCATTGGCCAGCTATAGCTACCAAGATTTCTCAATGGAAATGTGATTACCCATGAACACGAGCTGACAAGATTATGTCATAGTCAGCATAATACTCAAACTGCAGAAGATGGTCAATAGATTGTTCTCAGTGTGAGTCCCTTGGACTCTGAGATGACAGAATAGTTGGCATGGGCCAACTGGCACCAGAAATCCAGCTCCAGCTCCTGCAGACTACTTGGCCACAGAAGGTCACTATACCTGCGTGATCTTGGTTTTCCCAACTGTGCGGTACGGACACAAAGAATGCCTAGCAATAAAAAGAAATGAAGTCCTGGTGTGTGCTACAATGACCATTCCCCTTAACAAAAGAAAGCAGACACAGAAGAGCAGATATTACGCGATTCCATTCATATGTAATCACCAGAGTATGCAAATCTTTAGAGACACAGAGTAGATTCTTGGTGGCTAGGGGCCCGGGGGTAGGAAGGAATGAATCAGAAGGAACAACACTTCTTCCTGGCGTGACAAAAATGGTTTAAAATCAATAGGATGATTGCACAGCCCTGTGAATATACTAAAGACCATTGAATCATATGCTACATGGGTGAAATGTGTGGCAGATGATTTACATCTCAATAAAATGGCTTTTAAAAATACTGCCTAGCCAGGCCTGGTGGTAAAGGCCTATAATTCCAGCACTCTGGAAAGGCTGAGACAGTAGAACCACAGGTTTGAGCCCAGCCTTGGTGACTTAGCAAGACCCTGCCCCAAAATAAAGATAAAAAATGGGATGGGGGTGTAGCTCAGTGCAAGAGCCCCAGATTCAATCCTCAGTACCATCAAATTAAATAAATAAATAAATTCTCCCTAAGGCTGGGAGTATGCTTAGTGGTAAAACACTTGTCTACCATGCATAAAGGTTCATACTTGATCTTTAGCACTGCCAAGCAAATTAATCAATTAAATTAAATAATAAAGTACTGTCCATCCCTATGAAGATTAAATGACTACAGGTAACATGTGAGGAAGTGGCCAGCACAGAATTACAGTCAATGGTAGCCTCTATGACACTAACACAAGAAAACAGTCAAGCAACTCTTAAATGATGTTATCACAGCAAAAAGGCAAAGGCCCTCACCCGCAAATATCCCTTCTTTTAACACCCGCACCAAAGAGAATTTCTAAATGTCTTCCAGCAAGCCAATAATTTCAAAGGTAAATTGTAAATAGCATCATAAAGGCCGGGATGGGAGTTTGGCTGGAATGCGATGGAACCTGAGAAGGGAGTAGTGGTCCAGCCTCCTCTCCTGCTTCTCCTCGCAGCAAAGACGAATAAATGCAGCCAGGTGGCAAGGTGTGCCAGGATTCTCTCACAAAGGCAGAGTTTCCTGGGATCACTGACTTCTGCATTCTTCCCAGGAATTCCCAGGGGTGGGGAGATCAATTAGAAGGATTTACGAAAAAGACAGTCATGAGAATCAGACAAGTCCTTTCACAGGGGAAAGCATCCACATTTTAAAAGGTATCACCAGCCCTTTCTGGGGGTTACTAAGAAAGTAAAGCCTCTTAACTGTAATCACCCCTAATTAGCCATCAGCAACTCATGAAATTACTCATGCTATCGAAGACCCTTAAATTCGTGGCTTCCAGCCAGAAGTTACACTGAGATCCACCAGGACCAAGGCCAGCAAGTGCAAAGTGGAACAGTTAAAATGTCTCTGAATCCAAGGTGTGGTCTTCTCACTCCTGGCAGTGAAGCAGTATGCTTAAATCAGGGCACTTAACTTGGAAGTCAAATGAAGCCTTTCTATCCTCTACAGGAGATGTGCTGAAGTCCCACTGTGGGACTATGGGATTCAAGACCGGGATACATCAGTGCAGGCTCTCATTTCTATAATCCATCTTAGGCAGGTTGGACTAGAGACGGTGTGCTGGTCTCCGGAATTACATAGGTAGTCAGTGTTCATTTGGACTGTCAGAGACAACCCAAGCTGGTTTGGGGAAGGAACCACAGTAGAGTGTTGCCTGGCCTCCGCAAGGAAGACGGAAATTCAAATTGGGCCTTAGCTCACGCAGGCTATCAAGGACCAGTCTAGACTCGTGTAAGAGTGCGCACACTGTCGTGTAAAAGACTTGCAAGTGAGACCAACATCCCTACGTGTCCACCAGGCTTATTCAACAACTAACCTGGCTTTTAGTGCCCTCATCTGTAAAACAGGGAAGACTGTTTGTAACTACCTTATAGGGTTACCGCTGCATTAAATATTTATGAAAACTTGGCTTGGTGTTCTGGGTGCTGAACACACACACACACACACACACACACACACACACACACACACACAATAGGCATGGCTTTGCCTTAAGGAACTCACAGCCTAGAGGTACAAGAGAGCTCTGCTATTTAAGCAAATGAAACACAAAGTATAAAAAAAAAGTTGTGGTAAAAGCCATGAAACTAAGTTCCTGAGAAAGTGCCTGGGGCAGTGGCCAGAAAAGACCAGTAGAGGCAGTGACCTCTACTCTGGGGCTTGAGAAACAAGGAGTTATCCAGACAGGGAGGAGGAGGAGAGAGTTCCAGGCAGAAGGAATCATTTGGGGAAAACTGCAGGAGGAATGGGAGAAGGAAGGAAGGAAGATGGCAAAGGGAAATAAAGGAAAGGTGACCTCCACGGAGTGGGAAAATCCCCAGCTTATGGTAAATGAGTGGCTGCGAGGATGAGGCAAAGGGGCGTCACAGATGACCCTTCCATATTTTTGATGAACAGCTGTAGCAAAGGAAAGTGCTCTGAGAGCTTTTGTAGTCTTATGCTGAGAGATAAGGCTTAGTGCAGACGCATGGTCTCCAGAGTGGTTGCTGCCTAAACAAGTCTGAAGACACTAGCCAGAAAACACAAATGATCAAAGCAGCTTATAAAAGATCTATAACTGCTGCAGATACCACAATGTCATCTGCCCCCTATGTGTACTACACCCGCCTATATTTGCTGATAATAAAAGCCACCACGATTACCATGTCCTTTCAAATACGGCTCCTTTCATCCTTATCTCATCCTTTCAGAATTTTTTTTCGGCACTATTTTTTGCCATCACACAGCACACTGATAAGTAAAAATAAATTAAACATATTGGAGTTGTGGATGCACATATATATTTGATGTAGACATTTTTGACAATCGGTGCAATAAAAAAAGATTTTGGAGGTCACTGCTAGAGTAGGTCAGATTCAACTGGTCACTTTCACTCCATGACATGGCTAAGGACTTTGCTCCAGGAGAATTACCAGTTCTGCTGTTTTCTTGGGTTTACATGGGCTTCCATGAAGGGTCACGTCTGAAGTCAGCACTGTTTTCCAAACATCAGTTCATGAGTCTGTCATGAACTTACTTTCATGGGTCATTACCAGCATTTTTTAAAGGAAGCACAATGAGGTGAGCAGAACAGAAACACCAGCATTAATCCCTCATAGGGAAAGATAAGTAGGTCTTACACGGTCAGAGAATTTGAAGGTCTAGCAGACCAGAGGAAGGATACTATTACAACCATGACTGTGGGAAAGAGAAGATGAGACCAAGCCATGGTATCTATGGCACTGGTTTGATTTTAATGGCAAACAGAGTCACCATCAGCTCTTGGGGCAAGAGGGAGCTGGTAAAATGAGGTTACCCAAAAACCATCTGGCAACAGTACATTGAGCAGATTGAACAAACATGGCATCCATGGAAATGAGTGTGTCTTTTGAGGTTCGCTCCTGTTGATTTATAACCCTGATGGTGAACTAAACTCTAACAATGTAGGTTCTGTCAGAGCATCTGCTCCCTGGAGGGTGGAGGCCCCACTTTTTCTCCATCCTACCAAGACATCCTACCAAGGCTGACACATTACCTGAATTAGCTCAGCTGAGGCCCCTACATCCCAGGAAGACTTGTGGCTCAGGACAGAGGCAACAGAGCAGCCATGATAGATCTAAGTCAGGAAAGAAAACAGCTCCTTAACCACAAAAGACTGTGCGCAGAGTTCAGGGGACACTCTTGGGCTCTCTGTCTCCTTCTCTGTCGCACATACCTTGTTCTTTCTGCAGTATAGAGTTTGATCATTTCTAAGCACACAGATCTCTTGGTTTTTCTTGATTAATATTTTGTACTGATTAAGAGTCCAGAAGCCTTCCTGTCCATGGAATCATCATCTATCCCCAAACCTGGTGCCTCATGCATGTACTGGTTCCCCAAGACTGAGGTGCCCCTGTTTTAGTGATTTTCTTGCTCCTAAAACACAATATCTGAAAACCACAACTTAAGAGAGGAAAGTTTAATTTTAGCTCTAGTGCAGAGGTCTGAGTCTGTTCATGACTCAACGGAGGCATGGCCAAAAGGTCTAGAGGAGAAAAGCTGCTCATGGCATTACAAGAGGAAGGAGAGGAAGCTTGTGAAGAAGCTTGGGCTGCCCCCTCAGCGATTGGCCATACCCTTAGTGATCCACCTTCCCCAACCAGACTCTTCCTGCTAAGAGGAAGTAAAATCCATACATAGTCCACAATGTCCAAATATATGAGGCTACTGGAGGACGTTCTGGATCCAAACCATAGTATTATGCCCCAGCCCTCAAAAGATTCATATACTCATGCAAAATACATTTAGTCTATCTCTAAGAGTTGCCAAAGTATTAACAGTACTAGCAATGCTTAAGTTCAAGTTCAAAGTTTCATCTGAAACTCAAGGCAATCTCTTAGCTATGAGCTCCTGTGAAAAATCAAAGAAAAGTTAAAGACTTCCAGCATACAGTGGGACACCTAAGCAGTCCTATTTTAAAAGAGAAGAATAGGAGGATAAAAAGCAATTGGGCCAGAGCAAGACTGGAGCCCCACAGGGAAAATGTTACATCTTATAGCTCTAGTAAGTCCTGCAGCTCTGTTAAATGCTATATCTCTGTATCTATCACCCAGCACAAGCTATGGTGAGATACACACTCCAAAGGCCTTGAATGACCCCATGCCCGTGGAATCACCTCTGGCTACAACCTCCACGGCTTCCTTTTTGGGGCTGGTTCCACTCACAGCCTGTGGCCTTCCTCCACAGATGATTCATGGTCCTGACATTTCCAAATGTCTGGGGTCTCCACTGTACTTTGGCTTCCCTTTCACAGCCTCACACACTGCCCTAGGGGCACACCACCTGGCCTCCAAGGACTTCATTTACAATGTGCATGGAAACGTCTCTGACTCCACAACCCTTGCATTCTGCATGTGTGCAATACCGGCATCACGCAGATGATGGCCTGCCACTGGCTTCAGTAGTAGCCTGCCTGCCCCCGTTGGACCATGGCTACAGCAGCTTCAGAGTTCTTGGACAGCTGAACTCCAGCAAACATATCTCTCTACAGCCCTACAGAGAGCACCCCAGGATGCTGTTTTCAGAGCAGAGTTTTTTCCTCTATACCCTTAAACAGGTAAAGGGTAGGATCTTATTGATTCCTGACATGTCCTCAAGGCATCTTTCTGATAGTCCCTATGCCAAGTATTTGGCTTCTTTTTAATGCTCATCTCTTCAACAACCACATGCTCTTTTTTGCCCCAACTTTGTAGTCTTGTTTGGCAAAGCTGTGAACTTCTTACATCTTCTTGCTCTGCTATTTTGTCCAGTGTTTCAGGGTAGAGATGGCTAAAAGCCACAAGAAATACTCATATGACAGCCAGAACACTGGGCTGCCCTGAAATTTCCTCTCCCAGATTCATTAGTCCACCACACTTCATCTTTGGGCAAAAATCTCAGGACAGAGGCAAAATGTCAGCACACTTTTGCCAGAACATAGCATGCATGGTGTCTAGACCAATTACCAGTACTGCTTCCCATCTAAAACCTTTTGAGCTCGGCCTGCACATTCTGCATTTCTATCAGCATCCTGGTCTTCTGAGCTTGGACCTGAGCCTCCCATCAAGCTGGGCTTTCAGCATTCTAAGTCTCCTACAGCTGGCCTCTCTAAACCTTTCCAAACTCCGTGCACAAACCAATTCCAAAGGTTTCGAATACAAAATGTAAGGTAAAGTCACAGCAACAACCCTACTTCCCTGGCACCTGTCATGTTTCCTGTCTTTGTCATGTTTTCATTCTTGAGATACAATCAATACCCAACACCACAACTTAAGGGAGGAAAAGTCTACTTTAGCTCACATCCATTCGTGGTCAGTCGGCAATGGTAACGTGGTGGAAGGGTATGGTGGAGGATGGCTGCTCATGCCCTCACATGAGGAAGGAGAGGGGACTTGGGGAGAAGCTGAGGCAAGAATATATCTTTCTAGACCACACCCTCAGTGATCTTCCCTGTGAACCTAGCCCTGCCTCCTAAGATCAAGTGAAATCCACAGACAATTCACAATACCCAAATGCATGTGGCTACTGGGGGACATTCCAGATCCAAATTATAACATTCTCCAAAATACTTGTATTCACTTCCTTATGCAAAATGCATTTAGTCCATCTTTAAGAGTTGCCAGTGTCTTAACAGTTCTGCCACTGCTTAAGAAAGCCCCCAACTTGCTATGGGGCCTTGAATTTGCTAAGGATTTTGTAGTTATGCCCTGCGTTTCATCGTAGAGGTTTAGTGAACGCTAATTCCTGAGTCTTACTCACTCCCAATAAGAGACAAAGGTGGTTGGTACATACTCTGCTGTGGGGAAAGGACATCTGGGTACTTAGGTGTATAAATAGCCAGGTCAAGGAGAGGGCAGAGTGGCCCTGCAAGTGGCAGGTCAAGATTTCCTGACATGACGATGGGGTGGGAGAAGAAGAGCCAGAAAATCAATTTAGGATGTTGATGGAGATGGAATGGGCAGCACTGGTGCCCAGCATGGAAGGTCCCATCCTGTTAGGGCCCTCAGGGGCAGCTTTCACAAGGACACAGGCAGTTTCTGAGAACTTATCCCTGCTCAGTGTGACGACAGAATTTAGGCTCTGCAACCACCCCCTTCTAAACTCTTTGGCCTTCAGTGTTTGCTGGTGAGTCACTTCCTTCCCCAGGGACTAGTGCTTTTGTTTGTCTGGGTGGTTGCTTTACACTGTGGGAGCCCTGGGCATGTGTGTGGGCGGAAGCCAGAGAAAGAGGGGTGGAACAGGCGTCTCTCTGACCCGAACTCAAGAGCCTGAGCGGATCTACCTCTCCTGAAGCGTGGGCTGGATCTGGTGGGTATTCCAGGAACTCCGGCAGGCCTTGAGGAGAAGGGCAGTGATGGGTAGTGTCCCATATCACCAACTGAGAAAATATGGTGGACTGGAGGAAAAGTTTTGGCAGGAGAAGGGAGAAAGCTGCCAAGAATAATGACCAAAAAAGCAAGAGGTGGAAAACGGGCTCTCATTTCTTTAGGAAAATTCTTACTTAAATAGAAAAGATTATCCAGAGCAGGTGGTAATCATCATTACCAGTATAGTGCACAAATGTGGCAGCCAACAATGAGAAGCACCAGATGAGGCCTGGAGCGTAGGAAAGATAGGATGAGATACCAGACAGTTTACCATCTACACTCGTCCCTCACTGGATAGTAAGTTTCTCCGCGGCAAGGGATTGTTAGAGTCATGTTCGTAAGCGCCCTATTCCCAGAGAGACTGCCTACTACCGCGGATATGTACAATAAAAGCTGAAGGAACAGGTGAATAAACAAATGAATGTATGGCATGTTTTGCTTGTAGATTTTTACCTCCTAGGAAGCAAGGACGGTGTCTGATACTGATATGAGAGGTTAGGGCTAGGGAAAACCAGTAATTAACCAGGCAAAAAATCCAGTTAAATCAAAATTTTCTGGAGGGATCAGATGGACAGGACCTCTCTGACTTTTCAGCACTGTTCACTGAACCAATCAAGATCCACGTTTCCTGATGCCGGCCAACCAGCTCCTAAAACTTGGAGCAAACTCTTTTCTGGACACACACTCACCCACAGGGACTGAGCTATATTCTTGAAAACACACCAAAGAAAAATGTTTTTCTTTAATAAATCTTTACACTCTCGGTGGCTAATATATTAATGAGTATCACTTAAAGCTCTGCCAGCATGCCAATGTTGCTTGAGACACTGGAGACTTGAAAAGGGCTATAACTGGTCTGTGTAGCTGAGAAATTTCTAACCAGGGTCTCCAAAGGGCTAGAGAAGCAGCAGCCAGTCCCACATGGCTTCCCCAACTGGGGAAGCTCCACAGAAACAGGAAGTAGGGCTCCCAGGACACTTCACAGTAACTATTTCTCAGTTCACCCTAAAAAACAAAAAATAGAAGACAACCCACTCAAACCCAGGGTGCCTCCAGCCCCCTGCTGGCAGCCATGAATCCCCACAATCCTTTCAGGAAATCCTGCCTAGGCCAAAGGGTATTCAAGATAACTGCTCTTGGGGATCTGGACATGGTCCCATTTCCAGCCTGGGCAAAGGAAAGGAGGATGATCCCCTGACATATCCTTGGCTCATGATCTTTTTTCTCTCCTCTCAAAGGTCCGCCCCTTTTTTCCCCGGTCATATTGAAACTCAACCTCAGAACTCTATTCTTCCCATGGAACCCCATGCTGTAGACTGGATGGCTGGCTCCCGCAATAAGGAAACACACAGAACATGACTTATAAAAATATGTCGAGATCTTTTCAAACTCTCCGACTTCTTTCAAGCAAACACATGACCGGAGGCTTTGTTAGTCATTAAGGGAAATACCTTACTTCTCCTTCCTCACCTGAAGAATTAGGCAATCAGCACAGATTAGTTAAGGATTTCAATGCAAATTGCATCATTTTCATGGTCATTAACTCTACCATCGCTTATATTTGTTTTTGATTCTACATAGAATGTTTTTCCCAGGTAACTAAGGAAAATAAATCAAGAGCAGAAATATCAGGCAGGCAAGATATTTAAAGTAAATGAGCCATTTGTTCCTGCTTCTGTACAAAGGTGCTTTTTCAATTTCAGATGGCTTGATACTTGAAGATCAAAGGAAAGGGGCTTGAGTTAGAGGGCTCTCTCCCAATATTGCTTAGTCATTTGACTTAATGCAGTCCATAAACTGAGTTAGATCTTCTGCACAAACTCCCCAACCGCACAGTGACTCAGAGTATAGCCGTGATTTGTGCTGAGCTCTCCTCCCTCACAAGGGACCTCTTTCTCAAAGACTTACTTCTCCTATTCCTGGGCCTAACACAGTGCCTAAGGCACAGCAAGGGTTTGCAGATGCCAGAAAGATGCCAATCTCATTCAGAGGTTCTTCTCTTTAAAGCATGTTTGTGCTGTTTCCAAGACAATCTTACCCAGCTCAGGATCTGATCAGCAACTTCGCTCTTCTATTGGATCTGAAGTTCATGCTACTGATGACATTTTCCACCCGACTCCTAAAGCCTCCAGCATCCAGATAACCAGCCCTGGTGAGATGCAAACCACTGGCTATGGTTTAGATCTGGAATGTCATGGAAAGCCTCATGAATTCAGAAGGTGATTAATCATGGAGTTTAACTGTGTCTGTGGATCAGCCCATTAATTCCCTCTGCGGATGAGAGGCACCTGGCTGGAAGGGATGGATCACTGGAGCATGACCTGGAAGGGGGAAGATCACTGGGGCATGACCTGGAAGGATGTACCTCCCTTGCTAGCTCTGCCCTTTTACTGCTTCCTGGCCACCACGGATGAATAGCTTTTCCCTGGCTAAGCCCTCTGCCATAGAATATTGCTCATGAGTGGACTGAGACCTTCCGAAACTACGAGCTGAAGTAAACTTTTCCTCCTTAAAACTGTGGATGTTGGGCTCTGTGTCCCAGCAACAAGAAAGTAATGCACACTCCACGGTACCTAGGAATAAAGGGCACGTGGAGGCTGAGGCCAGCCTCCTCCCCATCAGCCTCTGCCTCTCCCAGCATCCTCCTCAAGGAGCAATTTACAATCCCTGGATTGAGTCAGCAAAGGAAAACGATCAGACTGCCACAGCTGAGCTCAGCTTGGGAATTGTGGGTTTTCTGTTGTGCTGCCTGGAGCCTTCTCTTAAATGAAGATCCATCTCATTCTGAAACCACTATGTTCTCCAGCCACCTTGGCTAAAAGCTGATAGCCATGGGACAAAAGGTAGCACTGGCTCAGGCCTCCCTCCCACCTCTGATCCAAGGTTCCAGTCTACCTTCCCTTCCCTTCCTAGAGCCTGTATTCTGCTCCCTACAAATAGCTCCCTGCCATTCTGCCAAGCAGCTGTGTACATATATGTGTGATGTGTGTGCACACATACACAGCACACATACAGGATACAGAAAGGGGGTGTGGCAAGTACACTAACACAGCACGCCCCGTGTTCATAAAATGGATCCAGAAGAGACTCTGGGGCTGGTGTGGGCCTCTCAGGTAAAGGAAGATCTAGGAACTTCTGCGCGTTTCCTGAATTCAATCCCTAATACCACAAAAAGAAAACGAAAAAGGTCTGTATGTTTATTGAAGAAACTGAAAACTATAGAAAAAGGTGAAGAGAAAGCCAAAATTATTAATGATCTCATAATCCACAGTTCACCACTACTAAATTTTTGATGTTCCTTTCTATGCATCATGATCATGCATATAATCTGTATCTTTGATACCTATTTCTATACCATAATACTATGCAGTCTTGAATTCTATTTTCACCATAAACCCTAAGCATAATGTTGGTAATATTAAAAGTCATTTTTTTATCACTACATTGTAGTCCACATCGCAGACGTCAGGTAATATGTCTAATAGTGTTTCCTTATTGCTGTCATGTGTGGCAAGCACTGTATTAGTCAGCTTTATATTACTATAATGAAACCTATGAAGAAAAAAAAGAGATTTATCAAGCCCACAGTTTTGGATACTGGGAGTCAAAACAGCATGGCATAGGCTCTGGTGAGGATATCTTAACCACATCATATCATGCTGGGACTTTGTGTGCTTCTCAGTCTGGGTGGTCTCTCTCTCTCTCTCTCTCTCCTAATAAAGCCACCAGGATTCAATCAAGGGGACTTTACCCTATAGACCTAATCTAATCACTTCCCAAAGGCCACAAATTCTAAACATCTTAAATGGCATCCACTGTCCTAGTACCATTAGCTGAAGACTCTGGAGCCAATTGGGTGGTTCAGACTTGTAATCCCAGCACTCTGGAAGCTGAGGCAGGAGGACCCCAAGTTCGATCCCAGCACGGGCAACTTACCAACTCAGTGAGACCATTTCAAAATTTTAAAAAATAATAAATAAATAAATAAATAAATAAATAAATAAAAGAACAGGAAGAAAGGAAGGAAGAAAGAAAGAAAGAAAGAAAGAAAGAAAGAAAGAAAGAAAGGAGGAGGAAAGAGGAAAGGAAAAAAAAAGTAAAAGAAAAACTTTGGGAGTTCAACTGCACTAGTTGAGGGAGGTCAAACTAGAGCATGCATCTTTGTATGAAATTCTTTGTTTCTTTGCTTAGATCCTTCTGGTAGACTCCAAAAGTAGAATCCCTCAGCTTAAAAAAAAAATAACTGTTTAAAGTTTTTCATACGGACTGTTACAAACTACACATAGATTGTTTGAAAAAACAAAACACACTAGCCCCAAACCTCACATTCCTTGGATGCAATGAGCACATTTGCAATGGAAGATAATTATTATAATCTCTCCTATTTAAAGGACATTTAGGCAGGTTAAGATAATGGCCCCAAAGCAAATTTCAAGTTTCAATGGCCTAACACAATAAAAGGAATTTAATCCAACTCATTGTCCCGTGGTGACTGGCAGGACGCTCTGCTCCACTCAGTCACAGAGACCCGGACGCTTCCCATCTAACGTCTTGGGTCCCAGAGTTCTGGGCCGGATCCTCTCCACCCAGAGAACAACGAAGCAGGGAGGATTAGCTGGGCCGGGGTGCATGCCTGTCATCGTAGCACCCTCCCTTGAATGCTGAGACAGGAGGACTGGAGTAACAGCCAGCCTGGGCTACATAGCAAGTTCAAGACCAGCCTGGACTTAATACGACCCTGATTTGAAAAAAGAGAGAGAGAGAGAAGAGAAAAAAGAAAAGAAATGATGGAATATCAGGCTACGGCTCCATAAAGCAGCTCAAATCATGGCCACTCACGTTCCACTACCAGCTTAGTCCTCTGACCTGCAAAGGAGCGGAGAAAAGTTGCTTATGGTCACCTCTATCCCAGGAGGCAAGACTGCATTCCTTTGTAATTACGATTCAAAGACCAATACATTGATACGCAAGGTATTGAGCAGTACAAGATCTCACAGTTAATTAGGGGCAAAAGCAAGTATCAGAAATTTCACAGAGTAAAATGGATTAAGTGAACAGCATGCAGAGGCTGTGCCAAGAACTTTCCAAACATTGTCTGGTTCTCAAGATAACACCATGCGGCTCGTGCCGGGGCTGTCCCCATTTTATAGAGAAGAAACTGAGGCTGGGAGCAGCAAAGCTGTAGGCCTGAGGTCACACAGCAGCACACTTTGAACCTAAGGTCACTTGATTGCAGTCATGGCTGATCTTAGTGGTAAAATGAAGCATCCCGTGGGTCACCTGACACATGGTGTCAAACATGCATTTTCCAACCAGTTGCTTCTTCACTCTGCCAGGAGGCAGGCTGCAGCCTGGGCCCCAGCCCGGGGACATATGTGGGTGGGCTGTGCTCTGCCCTGTTCATTCGAGGGAGCTCTGGCCCCGAGTCCAGAACACCTCCTCAGCGCCTCATCCAGAATGCATCCTGACCCAGCAGCAATCAACCACCACACGTCAGCCAGCATGCTTTCTGCCCTAGCTGCTTCTGAACATCCAGGAAAGGCTTTGCCATTTCTCGCTCTGCTGCCAATCCCTGGGCCCCCGTGTCTCAATTCTGTTGGTATTTTTAAAAGAGATAGAAATCTAGTCGAAGACTTGTAGCAATTGCTGCTGTGCAGCGGCCCTGTAGGTCCTTGCGGAAAGAAGCAGAAACTAGCAAACCACCGTTACAGCCTCGGCACCATTCCGTGATGGGTCACTATTAGGCCAAGCGGAAGTCAGGTGTGCGATGAGAAGATCCTGACAATAAGAAACAGCCACCGTGCGAATCAGGAAATGTCTTCAAGCTCAGAGAAAGATGTCTTTGGTGATCAATGACCACGCAGAGGTCAAAGAGGACAAGAAAGGCAACTGGGCTTACAAAGGACCAAGCTGTCAGCTGGGCACAATGGCACAGGTCTATAATTCCAGCATTCTGGGTCACTGAAGCAGGGGGATCTCCAGTTCCACCCTACCCTGGGCAACTTAGTGACTTAGGTCCTTGGAGACCCTGGCTCAAAATCAAATGTCAAAAATGGCTGGAGATGTAGCTCAATGTAAAGGCCCTGGATTCAAACCCCTGACCAAGGAGAGAAAAACCAAGCTGTCCTCAGGGCATTTGTCTTTAACTCCATCTTGGCAGTTGTGATACTTTAAGAGCCTGCTCTCTTCCGGCCTCATCTGTCTGCCTTGCACCCTCTCCTCATCACCCACACAAGTCCAGGACGGGTCACCAACGGCACAGGCTGCCCTCACAAACTGAGCGCTCTGGGCAGTGTTCTTACCCCAGCCTCCTTGATGACTGTGTCCTGCCAAGGTCTCGGAAGGCCAATGTCTTCTCTCGTGTCCTTCTGCTGGTGCCCACCCAGGAGGAACGAGGGGATCCATCTCCGGCTCCACACCCAGCCTGCTCCACCCTAGGTGGCCTGACTGTTCCACAGTGAATAACGCTCAAGGCTCACCTCAACCTCTGGGACCCCTCTCCCAGTGCCGGAGGCCCAGCCACTCACCAGCTCCCAGCACTTCCCCTGCCTCATCCCAACCAGCAGCCAGCCAACCACAGTGAGTGTTAGAGAAACGCAAAACGAAGCCACAACAGAATGTCATCTCACACTTGTCAGCAGGGCTATCTATCATCAGAAAGACTGAGATAACAAAGTTGGCTGGGAGGAGGAAAAGAGGGATCCCTGGTACTATCAGTGGACTGTAAATTAGCACTGCCATCCGGAAAACTGAAACTAGAAGGACTGGAGATCCAGTCCACTCCTGGGTAGGAACCAGCCGGCTGGGGACATGTAGGCACCCTCTCCCCACCCCATGTTCACTGCAGCAGTCTTCACAAAGGTCAAGTGATGGAGCCAAACTAAGCCTCTATTGACAGATGAATGGATAAAGAAACTGTGGTACACAAATCCAATGGAATACTATTCAGCTTTCAAAAAGAAGGAACTCCTGTCATTTGGGACACCTGGGACAGAACTGGGAATTATTACGCTAAGTGTAAAAAGCCAGGCACATGTTTTAACATGTAAATAGATTCTAGAGAAACTAGGCTCACAGGAGCAGAGAAGAGAATAGTAGTTACCAAGTCGGGGGTGCTAAGTATACTTAATGATAGTAGACTGGATTTAAAATTGCCAAGAGAGAAAACTTCAGATATTTCCACCACAAAAAGTAGTCTGAAGTGAAAATACATTAACTAATTTGACATAAGTTTCCACACAGTATCTCTATAAATTTTAGCACCATTTTATACCCCAGCTCATTTTTATTTTTGATTTTGAGACAGGGTCTTACTAAGTTGCCCAGACCTGGCTAAAACTTTTGAGCATCCTGCTTCAGCCTCTCAGAGTTCTGGGATTACAAAATTAAAGTATTTAAAAATTTTGTCATGCAATTAATTGATACATCTGGCTTCCCTATCTGCCAGTTCTGTGCCGTCAACCAACTGAGGAACACAAAATTTTAAAATATCATGTCTGTATCGAGTAAGCACAAACATTCTTTTCCATGCTGTTACCTTATAAACTAGCGGTCCCCCAACATAAATTGTCAGAAATTGTCTATCTATGATAAATTTTCTTTTAAATGAAAAAAAACAATCAAACATCTAGGACTGGGGATATTGCTTAGGGGTTGAAGACTTGCTAAGCATGTTTGACACTTTGGGTTCAGTTCCTGGGGTCAAAATCAATCAGTAAACAGATTTTTTTTCCAATTTGCTTCAAGCATACTCTTAAGTGCTCATTGAAGCATTCCTACAATGGTAGTTTCACAGTCTTAGCCCAATAATTCTCACACCCATTCTCTTGGCACTGGCCTCCACAGATTATCATTTTTTCATTTAGCTGGAGATCTTCTTGGTCCTCATATAATGACTAATTTTATTTATTTATTTACTGAACCTGGATGTTTTCGGCATTGTCTTAGATCTCACGTAAACCCTCAATGTCCGTGTGGAATGGGTTCCTCTACCATGGCTCCAGCAGGAGGAGTGGCACCCACCTCCTATTAGGGCCAGGAGGGGACGGAAGTCCAGATTTCCCTGCCATACCCACTGAACCTGAGCACAAAAGGGGAATCGTCACTAGGTTGGACAAAGGTGGGGGTCTGGCCCTCCATGTGTCTCCGCTGATACTTCCCACCGATAGAGGGTCTCACGGCTGGGCCGCATGTGGCTGTCACTGGTACTACAGAGGAAATCTGAGGGAGATTCATGTCCTTGTACTGCTGAGAGGCAGTAAGAGTCTTCACTGTCCACTGGGCCTCCCTGGCCACTTTGGTAGGGAAGGAAAGGGACTTCTTGTTGCTGTTATTGTGTAGTGAAGGTCCACAGTCTCTACGTGTCTCCATTGAGAAACTTGGCCTTCAGAAATGATCTAGATTATGCCCATTCACTTAGGAATGAAGATTTAGTGGCCAAGAGATGAACCATGGGTTGCTAGAGGTCAAATGGCAAGTTCATGGTAAAGCCAGGACTCGAGACTCATGCCCTTGTCTCCAAGATCACTTGTTCATGCACCAAAGAACAAGAACGCCAGCTCCCCCCTCCCCTAGCCCAGCATAATAATGAAAAAATCTGAGACCAGAGGACAGCAGCTGCCTCCCTTCACATCCTGCCAGACCCCAGGCCAGAAAGCACACATGGCTCCGAGCCATCACCCCCTAAACAACACAAACACACGTCGGCTCACGATAGCCCTTCCATCCAACACACAGAATAAAAGCTCATTCTCAAGCCAAGAACCACAGCATCACAGGCACCTTCGGGGATGGTGGTCTTCCATTTGGAGGGGACCCTGGATCTCCTTCCCCCGAAATCCCTGAGACCAAGACACTCCCAGAAGCTGAGGAACCCCAAGCAGCCAACCGGCCCTGGGCCCCCCTCCTGGTGGAGAGCTGGGTCTGCACCCGGCTGCAGCCACCTTCCCTGGCCCCAGGCCTGGCTGCTGGCCGCTATGCTCAGCACATTGCTGCTTATTCTCCCCCGAGGGGGACCTGGTGACCCCGGAGGGGAAATGCTGCTTTCTAACAGCCTCTGTTTTTGTTTCCATTTAAAAAGGTTAGTGACTTTATTGCATGTGGGAAGAACCTGCACAAAAGTTTCAAAGAGACCCAGCATGCTTCGGAGCCGGCCAAATACACAGAACCTTTGAGTGGGAAGGAGGGGCACATTCCCCACGTGCCAGGCACAAGCTGTGGTGCTGACTTCCCCGCTCTCCCTGGTTTTCATAATAAAAGTTCCGGCCAAAGTCAAGTTCCAAATGCCTTAGCACAGGCTACCAGGAGGCAGCGGGTCAGAGGAGCGGCTGGGCTGCAGAACGACTCAGGATAACAAGTACAGGGAAGCCCATGGCGAGCTCAAAGGAGAAGGACACACACCGCAGCTATCCTTCAGGGTCCTCAAGAGCACAGCGTGACAGCCAAATCCACGGATGCCCAGACCCATTCTGTACAACGGTGTTGTGTTTGTGTACAACTTCTGCGCGTCCTCCTCTGTGCTTCAAGTCATCTTTCGACTACTTAGGATACCTAATGCAATGTAAATGCTGTGTATAGTTGTTATCCTATCTTGTTTAGAGCAGGGATCTGGAACCCCTCAACCGTGGATGGGAACTGGTCCATGGCCATGGAAGGATCTGGCTACTGGGATAGATGAGCACCTAGGAAGAGGTGAGTAGGGAGGCAAGCCCCGCCTCCCATCAGCATTCTCCTATTGGGTTCTAATGCCACTGCCAACCTAACCAAGGTGGAGCTTTGCTCCACACTCCCCTCCTGCTCGGCTATTTCTAAGTTATACTCCAAAAAACATAGTGCATAACAAGCTCCCCTCACCCCAGCCTGGTCCTTAGGACAATGCTCTTCAACTGAACTGATCCCTGGTGTCAAAAGTTGGGGGACCGTTAGTTTATAAGATAACAGCAAGAAAAAGAATGTTTGTGCATGTTCGATACAGACACAATTTTTAAAAAATATTTTTGTTCCACAGTTGGTTGACCGTACACAACTGGCAGATATGGAAGCCAAATGTATTAATTTATTGCACGACAAAATTTTAAAATACTTTGATTTTGTAATCCCAGAACTTTGAGAGGCTGAAGTAGGATGCTCAAAAGTTTGAGCCAGGTCTGGGCAACTCAGTGACTTAGTAAGAGCCTGTCTCAAAATCAAAAATAAAAATGGGCTGGGGCTGTAGTTAAGTGTGAAGACCCTGGGCTTGACCCTTGGTACTACAAAAATGAATCAATAAGTAGGATTAAGTTTTTTAATTCATTATAATAAATTAACTTGAATTGCAAATTGTGTACAAGTCACTGCCTTTGTTGGTACTAACGAGGCTGATGAATGCTCAAAATATTTTGCTAGAACTTGTAAACTGAGCTATATGCTTACAAGTACTGGGATTTGGGTGATTTTTGTCGATTATTGGGATATTTTAACATTCATTCTTCCAATAATTTTAAAAAATTTTCAAGTATTACAGTCATCTAGACCAGGGGTCAGCAAACTCTAATCCTGGGCCAAATCACACTGATGTAGGTTTCTGTCACATTTTTAACCAGCTGGACAAAAATGAATGGAATGATATTTTATGGCATGTGACGTGATGTTATAATGATAAAATTCAAATTGTACTGTCCATACATAAAGTTTTATTGGAACACATAAATGCCAGTCCATTTATGGATTGTCCGTGGCTTCTTTCATGCATAACAGGCAGTGCTGATTAGTTGTGACAGGGACCACACAGCCCACAGCCCAACATTCTGGCTCTTTGCAAAAAATTCTGCAGACCCTTAACCCAGACAGTGTCAGATGATGGTGCTAACACCAGGCTGAAAACACACCCAGACATGGACAGCGACAACAACAGAAGCAGCCACCAGCGTGGTACAGCCAAAAGCCATTCCGGTACCTGAGAAGGCCACCTACGAGCCTGGTGCACTGTCAGAAATGATCCCGTCTAGAGGAGAAACAACATTAAGCAAAAAATAAAAATAAAAAATAAAAATAAAAAGCCTGTATTTTGAGATTACAGCACGCACATGCATACATGTTACATTTATTCTCTGGGGGGAAAGTCTGAATTATGAGAGAGCTGAATTGTGTGAGGTCTTCAAGAATGTAGCTGTCCCATAAAACACAACTGGCTTCTACTTCCTCTCTTCCTCTCTCTCTCTCTCTCTCTCTCTCTCTCTCTCTCTCTCTCCCCCCCACCCAACCCCCCACCCATCTCCCACACTGTCCTCTCCTCCCATTGGTATTTCCCTCCCCAGGTTTCTGAATTCCCATGAATATGAGTATGACACCCTTTCTCTGGGTCTCCTAGGTCCCTGCTGTATAATGTTTATAACAGCGACTTTCCTCTTCCGTCTCCCTACTGTGGCAGTAAGTGCCAGCCGCTCCCCTCCCAGGCAGGAGTACCATCTTCTTTCTCTGTAACATAGACAGAAGTTCCAGCACTCATTAAGGTGCAGGAGTGAAATTTTTGTGTTGGCTATGTCCTTAGAGGCCCATGTGTTGAATGAAAACTTGGTCCCCAGCCTAGGGGAACTTTAGGGAGGTGTTGGAACCTTTAAAACATGGGGCCTTGTGGGAGGAAGTTAGGTCACTGGGAACATGTCCTTGAAGGTGATATCAGGACCCCAGCCCACCATTCCCCTCTCTCTCTCTCTCTCTCTCTCTCTCTCTCTCTCTCTCTCTCTCTCTTTCTCTCTCTCTGCCTTTCAACTGCTCTGAGACAAGAAGTTTCTTTGGCATTCTCCAGCTTTGCTGCAGTCACAAAAATTGGAGCCAACTGACCATCAACTGAGAGAGAGAGAGAGAGAGAGACCTCTAAAACCATGAGCCAAATAAACCTTTCATTCTTACAAGCTGATTGTTTCCGGTATTCTGTCACAGCAATGGAAAACTAACATAAACTCCTCGTAGAAATGGACAAACACAGCACATACGCTACCTTGCTATCTCTGCAACTTCTTCCTCCACTACGTACAGAGATTATTAGCCCAATTCACAAATGAGGGCATCAAGCCGTCCTCAGCCACACCAGCAAATGTACGGGCAGCAATGCACTCCTTACAACGCACAGTGCTACCTTCTAAGGCCTCCTGGGAGCTGGGAAAGAGTCAGGGAATGAGTACAGCCAGGGCCATAGGGAACCACCAATGCAAATCATCTCTGAGTGCTCTGCAGAAGCTGCCAAGGTCTTCTTTCACTTCAAAGGATCTCTGTGAACTGGGACATAAGCCCATTCTATGGAACTCAGAAAGTCCCCACCCTCCCAGCACCCCTCCCACCCCTGCCCAGGAGGGAGGTACTGAGTTCCTCCAGCCTTAGCCTAAGAAGGGTAACAATGGAATAAAACAGAGAGGGGAAGGGAGACCAGGGTGGAAGGAAAGGGGAGGGGAGAGTGGGAGGGAGGGACACGGAGAAGTCACAGCAAACACTCCCATTCTGTCCCTGACGCTCATCAGATGAGGCCTCCTGGGCATGTTCTCTGAGGATGCTGTTGCTTTTCACCTGGAGACCACATGGTCTGAAACTGAACTTCCAAAACAGATCACGAGATCAGAAATAGACAAATACTAGTGAACAGGACACTCAATGTTGGTCATGTGAATTTTAAGAATGGGAAAAACCTAGAAACAATCTTGATCCCCGAGTGAGGACGAAGAAGGGCCAAGGAAACCAGAATGAGGCAGAAGATGGAAGGCCATCGTTACACTTAAAACTGGGGACTGTGATGGGGGCACAAGCAGGAAACGTCTCCATGGAATCACAGTATGTGAAAAGACAATTGCATATACGCTAGGGTAAAACAGAGCAGGAAAACCAGAATGATGCACAGGCAGTTGGTATATTACGCATACGAAACACACACACACAGAGAGAATTTTTGCAACCAAGGCACACACTACCGGCCTAGTGGCTCTCCCAGGGAGCCTATTTTTGGAGTCAGATGCCTTGAAATTAATTCACACATCCCTTTGTGAGCCTGTACAAGAAACTGAACCTCTCTGGGCCCAAGTTTTTTCTGGGCTACAGAGTAGACATAACAACGTCTAGCTCACCCGGGCTGCCAAAAGGATTACTGGAACTAATACAGATAGGTGGGCCCGGTGGTGCAAGCCTATCATCCCAGCACTCTGGGGGCTGAGGAAGAAGAGTTGCAAGTTCGAGCCCAGCCTGGGCAACTCAGCAACTTAGTGAATCTGTTTTTAAAAAGGAAAAAAAAAAAAAAATCCTGATGATAAAGCCTATACCTGTCACGGAGCTCTGTAAATGGCAATAACTGGCCAGATGACCCTGTGGTCTTCAAACAGAATAAAGACTCAACTGCAACATCACTGAAGTCTAGCAGGTCTGCTCTGGGAAGGTTTCTAAATGAAGCTGAAGGCTACGCTGTCGGGACAAACCTTCTGAGGAGACTTCACAAGTAGGGCCGCAAGCGCCGCCCTGGGCTCCTCCTGTAACCACCATGGAAGTGTCTCCACAGGCTCCGAGGCGCCTTTCCCACTGCGGTGTTCCATCCTCCTTCCAGCCATCAGGGAGGCCTGACTGTCCTGGGCCCGGTCAAGGAGGGGGATGGGAGCTCAGAGAAACCAGGAAAGGGATGGAGCTGGAATTCGCTCCAGACCACACCATCTCCGTGTCGCAGATTTCTCTACCCTCAACTACTACTCTTGGGGTTACTAGGTCACAGCAAAGCCAGGAGCAAGCTGACCTGGCGCAGAATTGGCCTGTGCCACCAGAAGTCCAGGCAAATGTCACTGTCCTGCCCACCAGCATGTGCGGTCTGGTCAAGGGGCAGGGGCCAGGGAGGTGTCATCAAAAGGGCAGCAGGAGGTCACTGAGCCCATAGCAGTGGGAGGGGACAGCATTCAAGGTATGCAGGGTCAGGGTTCAAACAGGCAGATCAATCAAGAGTGAGGAAAGTTAGGGACCCACCCAAAGCAAGCACTCCGCGCCTGGAGGAGGGGCTGCTAGCATCCCTCCCAAGGTGACACACTGTCCACTCAGTGGATAGGCAAGGAAAAGAGATGAAAAAGCAAAAATTAAAAAAGACAGCGCTTCCACGTGGCACGTTTGCATGCATGCCTACAGCTGTTCCGAGGATTTTACGTCCTCATGAATCTCACCGAGGACATGCATTCTTATTTTATGGATATGAAAAATCACCGCACACAGGGTGGAGAACTGGTGGGCCGCAGCTTGTGGGATGCTAGGCTGGAACTCCTGGGCTGGCTCGCGAGGGGTCAGTCACCCTGGGTACCAGCCAGCCGCTGCCCAAGCTGGTAGATGGAGACCCCACTGTGGGGCAGCGGCCAGCGTCAGCCAGGGTCCTGGTTCTCCTCCTTTCAGTGTGGTCAGTGGCGCCGCTTTGCCGGGG
>PVKB01001694.1:352650-373144 GCA_004027205.1 Ctenodactylus gundi | reverse complement strand
ACACACACACACACACACACACACACACACACACACACACGTCTTTCCGCCTACACAGACTTCCTCTTTTCTCCTTCCTCAAGGTCTGAGTGTCATTCTAGCACCTGAGTTTGGCTCAGGGGCTGGGAGCACCTCAGGAACCTCCCAGATGTTTTTCTATCCCCTTCCTCCTTCAGCAGAGGCCTCCCCCAAGGCCCACATTGAGCTGGACGACTTGGTCCTGTGAAATGCATATGGACTTTAAGAAGAGGTGGATTCTAATTCCAAGTGCTGTGTGGGGTTGGGAAGTTCTTCTAAGTTCCCTGAGCCTTGGTGTCTTTCATTCTTAGAGAGAATTAAGTACAAAAACACATCTTGGGGAGCCACTGGCAAGGGTGTTAACCTACATGCTGGTTTTGTTTGGTGAGCCTTCTCTTGTGCTCATTGCTGCCTTCCTGCTGCCACTCACTTCAGATCCCAGCCCTCTCCCAGCAAAGGCTGGTCTCAACTAAACACTTTTCAAGAGGGACTAGGTCTTTCTAATTCATAGCTGACAGTTGTAGTTTCATGTTCTGTTGATAGGAACTTGCTCTTAGGAGCTGCGGCTGCTTTACCACTCAAATTCTGCTTGGACAGAAAGGGGAAGTGCTCAGGGTCAGCATCTGGGCACCACAGCAGGCTGTAGGGGGTATCTCAGGAATAGCAGGTCTTCTTTACATGCCTCCTGGAGTAAGGCTCAGTTCCCCATCAGTGAGGTGAGGGTCCTTGATTCCTCTTGTGATAGTGAACTTAATCTATTAAGGCAACATGGAGATTTCTAGGAAAGAGCTGAGCACAAGTCTTAGCTCTCTAGAAGGAATGTGCAGGATGTAGCGGAGGTGCTTGGGGGTACAGACAGGAACTGTGACCAGTTGGTGTCTATCACTCATGCCTGGGTCATGCCAATGTGGGTGAGGGAGTCTGACCTTGGAGGAGCGGGTGGTCTAGATGCCCCGGGTGCTTAACAGTGGCATGAGTTTTGGGTTCAGGAGCTTTTCCGTTGCTAGCAGTGAATCTTGTCCTGGTACAGTATGACCTGGACCCTTTAGAATGTCTGCTTCCCCATCACGACAACATAACGATACATTGGTTTCAAGGTTATTGTAAAGTTTAAATGAAGGAGTGTGTGTGTGTGGGGGTGGGATGGGCTCGGAGCATTGAAGGTGTTCGCTTTATGGGCTGTGGTAGTAGCAGGGTCCACACAGTTACACATACATCAGCCATGCAAATGTGTGAACATAGTGGACATGTCTCACGTGGATGTGTGTCATGACCTGAGTGTGCCCTAACATGTTGCACACATTTATGCACATACATTCTTTTGTTAAAAAAACCTTGAAAACCCCCAACAAAGGCAAAAAGGTTATACACAAGTTCCATTCTTAAAAAGCTATAAAGAAAAAAGTGGGGCTGGGGTGATACCTCAGTGATTAAAGCACTTACCAAAGGAAGCACGAAGCTCTGGGTTTGATTCCCCAGCACTACATGAGCTGGGCATGGTGGTACACTCAGGAGACTGAGGCAGGAGAATTGCTGTGAGTTCTTGGTTAGTCTGGCTACATAGTGAGTTCAGGACCAGCCTGGACTACAGAGAAAGAGCATGTCCTCCCTCACAAGTGCAAATCTTCCACCCTTTGTCTCATATATTTCTTCTGTTCCCTCCAGAGGTGTCCACTGTTAACAGTTGAAGTATCTTTCTCAACTTTTTCTAAGCATATGCAAATATCTGTTCACACACATTTGTACACTTAGTTATATGTGTTTACATATAGTTACACATTACTTTTTCAGATCAATACGTCACTTGACATATTGTCAACCTGTTTATGTTTGTTTGTTTATTTATTTATTTATTTATTTTTGAGACAAAGTCTCTCTGTAGTCCAGAATGGTCCTGAATTTACTGCGTAGTCCAAGGTATCCTTGAACTCAAGGTAACCCTCCTGCCTCAGGTCTCCTAAGTGGTAGAATTATAGGCATGTGCCACCAAGCCCAGTTTATGTGGATAAGATGACCCTATGCTTGCTAGGCAAATGATTTTACTACCAAGGAACAGTCCCAACCTTATGTATGAATGTATGTATGTATGTATGTATGTATGTATCTATGAGATACTGAGGATCCGACTCAGGGTCTTTACGCTGAGCTACATCCCAGACAATTTTTTAAGTTTCGATTTTGATCTCACCAAGTTGCTAAGTTGCCCACATTGTACTAGAATTACTAGAATTTGTAATCCTTTTCCCCCAGCTTCTGGGATTATGGGCCTGTGGCACCAGACCTGGCTCTGCCAATCTTTTATATTTGCTAGTGTGATGGGCCAAAAAATAAAGTTGTCATTTGTCTCCTTGATTTACTTGCAAGATTGAGTGTTATTTTTTCATGCGTTTATTGTCCATGTGTGTTTTTCCCATACTGGGGACTGAATCCAGGTTCTCGTTCAACCCATTTATATTTCTTAGTCTGTGAATTGTCTTCCTTTATATATTGAGTGCTTTGTTTTTTTCCTCATTAATTCATAGTAATTTTATGTAGTTGGGATTTTTTACTATTATCGTGATCATTATGATTGTTATTATTGTTGTGGCCAAGGATTTGACCCAGGAGCACCCTGTCACTGAGTTACATCACTAACCCTTTTATTTTGAGACACAGTGTTTCTAAGTTGCCCAGGCTGATCTTAGACTTGTGATCCTCCTGCTTCAGCCTCTAGAGTAGCTGGAATTATAGGCTTGTACCCCCATGCTTGGCTGTGTAGGATTTTATTAAAAATATTAACCATTGGTCCATGAGTACTTTTGTCTCTGCCCATCAGTTGCTTTGTCATAGCGCATCCTCACAGGAGAACAGACGTGTGTGTGTGTGTGTGTGTGTGTGTGTGTGTGTGTGTGTGTGTGTGTGTGTATACAGATACTCTAAAAGGCAGAACTGCAGTTCCTTGCTAAATTAAGAAGAGTTGACCTGAGTTGAGCCTATGGTTTAAGCAAGACAGTTTGCTGGCTCACCTTGTGGGGATCCTTGGGAGGCTGTTTGTGGCGAGAACATTACAGTTCACTGCTGGTACATTGTTCTTAGTAGGCCTAAAAGCATTAGCAATATCCTTATTTTCAAGGATTTTTATAACTATATTTTGTCCTGGATTCTATCCACAGCATCCCTGATATCAGAATAATTGTTCTTTTGTCTTTCTGTGGGCTGAAGTGGAAAACTATTTAGAGTTCTCCCTGGGTGGCCCCTAGGGAATCATATGCTGGCAGACCACCAGAGGCCATCAGGCTAAGGGCGTGTGGAACATCCTGCTGTCCCCTGATTTCCTGCCCCTTCCTGCCTGGCACTCACAGCTTAGGGCTCGAGGGCTCAGCTCAGAGGTATTTCCTCTGAAGTAGAGAAGGCTCTCTGGAGTGTTGCATGTGGGCCCTGCTAGGGCAGGGGCTCTCTAGGCTTCCCTGTCGTGCCTGGCTAACATGAGGGGAAGATGCAGTTGAGTTGGTGAAGAGTTGGGTTGTAATACATATGGTTGAGCATGGCATGTCCTTTTCTTCGTTCCAAAGATAAAGAATGAAAAACTGACACGTGCTGACCCTTCTAGAACATTAAGAAAGAAAGAAAGAAAGAAAGAAAGAAAATCCTCTTAATTTACTTTTTGCTCAGAGATACTTTTTTTTTTTTTTTTTGAGACAGGGTCTCACTCTATATTCCAAGCTGGTCCTGAACTCACTATGTTGCCCAGGCTGGCCTCAAACATGTGGCAATCCTCATGGCTCCGCTTTCCGAGTACTGGGATAACAGGTATATGAGACCATGCCCAGTTTATGTGGTGCTGGGGAATTAAACTCGGGGCCTTGTGTTTGCCAGGCAAGTGCTCCAACCGCTGCTCCATTTCTCCAGCCCCATATTGTTAACATTTAACTTCACTTATTTGATTATACTTTCTTCTATCTTTATGTCACTCTTATTTAGGGAAAGTTGTATTCATCAAGGCCTTTTACATCTAAATAAGTGGTTCATTGTACTTTTGTTTCTTTTCTCTTTCTTCTTTCTTTTATGGGGGTTTTAGAACTTGAACCCAGGAGGGCTCACACATGTAAAGCAAGTGCCCCACTACTGGGCTACATCACTAAATCTTCTTAAAACAACTTAAAAGTTATTTTGAGACAAGGTCTTGCTAAGTGTCCAGGCTGGCCTTGAACCTAGTGACCCTTCTACCTCAGCCTGCCAAGTAGGCAGGATTACAGGTGTATACCACTGCAGCCAGCCTTTAGTGTATATTTCTCAGGAATACTGTTTTATTTTGCATAACCATAGTATATTTATTAACTTCAGTAAATTTATTATGAGTAAACTTGATTTATCTAATGTACTATTTGTATTCCAGTCTGGTATTTCCTGGCCTTTTCCCTCCTCCTCTCTGCCAGAACAGGATCCAGTCTCGCGGCCCACATTGGACGCAGTCCTATGTCCATGGGCATGGGCCTCGTTAATATGGAGCTTCTACCATCTTTGTCTTCTATGATAATTTATACTTTTGAACTCGATAATACCCATGCTCTCTCCTTTTTTTTTTTTTTTAAGCTACAATTTTCCCCACTGGGGGCTTGTTTGATGTTTTCTCATGATTAGATTTGAGATTACAGCAGGCTACTGCCGCCTGGCAGGAATGCTGCCTCAGTGATGTGCCCTTCTTAGGATCTGGAGGGCATAGCTCAGTGGTTAAAGTGCCTGCCTAGTAAGCACAAGGCCTTGGGTTTTATCCCCCAGCATGTAATCCCGGTAGTCAGGAGGCTGAGGCAGGAGGATTGCTGTGAATTTAAGACCAATCTGGACTGCTTAGTGAGTTCAGGACCAGCCTGGACTACAGAGAACCTGTTGCAATTTAAAAAAAAAAAAAAGAATCTGGAGACACTTGCTGACCTGTTAGAAGTGTCATCAAATTTTTTGTGTACATTTACTGTTCTTTCTTCTCCTTGAAACCTAAGAGATATTTGAAAACTGCGCAAATATCTTGCTCCTTCTCAAAAAGTCTTCATAGCTTCAGCACCCATGGATGGTTCCTTCCTGATCCCGTCTCTCCCATGACAAATGTGACTTGATTTCCTGTGCAGCATTCCTTCCATGTGCGTCAGCCTGGGTTGAGTGATCCTCTCTGGCCCAGGCTGTCATGGTCACAGTGGGTGGGGTCAGTGCAACCCTGTGTCATTGAGCAGCCATCCCTACCCTGTGAGCACCCAGGGCTCTGGCCACCCATCCTTTCCCTCAAGCTTACCCTTTTGAGAAACAGATGGGTCATTGGGTTAGCTGCCGCATCACCTCTATCTGTGAAGGATGGTGCTTCCATGGTGGATTATTCTTTCAGAAAGTCTTTTCTTCTTCTACATTGCAATTCTTGTCCTTGAAGATTTAAGGCTCTTACTTCTAGTCGAGTATTAGAAGTGACCAAAAAAGAAATCTCACCTCTTTCACATGAAAACACCAAGGATGTAATTGGCAAAGTCACTTGGTGGAATGACAGTGTACAGAGCAAGACAGAAAGAGAGTGAGTAGGCAGGGGAGGAATGCAGCGAACCTTTAACAAGTCTGTGCTGTCGCACGTATGTGAGGTGTTAGGGTATAGACTGGAATTTTATAGAATGTTCTGAAGTGCCCATGGTTCCCCTGGAGCGCCTATAGTTCTAGGGAGGTGGTCCCAATACCAACAACCGTGCCTGGGCTGGGGTTGGGACTCCTGCATGTTTGCCAAGTGAGAAAGTGTCAGGAAGGTTATAACTGGTGCATGGGCATGCAGCTGTCAAATGGAAGAGCTGGAGCTCTAACTCAGGTAGGATGGCTTGAGAGCTCTGATTCTTAACCACTCAGTGGTAAATGCTGCATTTAATCTTAGAAGGTCTTTGAGGAAGAGCATTTTTGAGGTGTTGCCATAGGCCAAAAGGTACGTCTTGAGAATATTAGCTTTGAGAGTGTGACACTATAGGGTGAGCCACCTGGCATGTCCCTGAAGCTGTATGCATTGTCAGCTTTCCAGGGTCACCTTTCTTCTGGGTACTTGGGGGAGAAGGCTTGTCTCCTGAGCAACTCGCTTGTTCATCTAAGGTGCATCCACTTCTCCTAACTCTCTACTTCTGGCATGGCGCTAGGCACAAGGACTGGGTCCCCCAGGCTGCTCCAGCCTGGCCACCGCACCTACTTTTCTCTGACCTACAGCAGCACTGGCATGGACAGTAACGGAAGGGAGTTTGCAGGCATGCAGACCACTTTCTTTATGGGTCTTCAGTCATCCCACCCCAGGCTGATGTACCATAGAGTTCTGTGGTATCACGGAGGTTCAGTGTGGGGCTGAAAGCTGTTTTTGAAGTAGAGCTGTTATTCCCTTGTTATTCATAAAATCCGGTGAGTCAAATGTCTTTTCAAGTCTTGACTTTTTCCACCGTGAGTTGGACTGAACTAATAACAATACTTATCTGTAGGACTAGTGTACCTGTGGAGCAATTCAGTAGGGGCAGGTGTTTAGAGTGAAAGCTCCATAGGATCAAAGACTGTTGTTCCTTAGGCTAGGTAGGTTATTATTATTATTATTATTATTATTGGTGACAAGGTCTTGCTCTGTGGTGCAGGCTGGTCTTGAACTTACTATGTAACCCCAGCTGGTCTCAAACACATGTCTCAGATTCCTTAGTGCCTGGTTTCCAGGTGTGCACCGTCATGCCCAGCTTATATGGTGCTCAGGGCCTTGAGCTTTCTAGGCAAGCATTTTAACTGCTGAGCTATTCCTCCAGCCTAATAGCTATTTGTTAAGCGAATAAATTCTAAGGTTATTTAAAATTGTTATGATGAATTAATAATAGTAATTATTATTGTTCATCTAAGGTGCATCCACTTCTCCTAACTCTCTACTTCTGGCATGGCGCTAGGCACCAGGACTGGACCTATTTGTGATATGAGGGATTGAGACCAGGACCTTCACATTAAGATATCTCTCCAGCCCATTTAAATTTTAAATTATTTTTTATTTTGAGACAAGGTCTCACTATTTTTGAAGGTTCCCAAGCTGGGCTCGATTTTATGATCTTTCTGCCTCAGCCTCCGAGGGTACTGGGATTACAGGCCTGTGCCACTAGGCCTGGCTATGTTCAATTTTAAATTTAATTTTTGAGTTGGCAAAATCTTTAAGGAGTTATGAAAACAGAAACTGTAGGGGCTGGGGGAATGGCACAGCAGTTATAAAGCTCTTGCCCTTAGAAGCACAAGGCCCTGAGTTTGATTCCCCAGCACCACATAGAGCTGGATGTGGTGGTGCATGCCTGTGATCCCAGCACTTGGGAGGTTGAGGCAGATGGATTGTCCTGAGTCCAAGGCCAGCTTGAGCTATGCTAGTGAGATCAGGACCAGCCTGGGCTACAGAGTGAGAGACCCTGTCTCACAAAAAGAAAAAGAAAAACCCCAAAATTGTGTTTTAAAGTGCAATAAAAAGTATTTGTCATCTTTGTCCTCTGTCTGTCCAGTTCTTGCCCTTATTCCATAGGGAGCTAGTGGTTTTAGTCTTTCTTTCTCTCTTTGTTTTTTAAATATTGTTTGAATTGTACAAACTTGTGGGATACCATATGATAATTCAATATGTGTGTACTATGTGTCACAATTGAATCAGGGTAGCTAACATTTGTATCTCAAACATAGTTGATTTTTTTTTGATTAACACATAGTGCTTACACATATTTATGGGATACAGTGTGATATTTCAATACTTGTGAACAGTCTGTTCTAGTCAAATCAGGGTAGTTAGCATTTTTGTTTCCTTTTAATATATATTGCCTGTAAAGCCTTCGAGTACCTCTCTCCTAATTATTCATAAAGTATGTGAAAAGTTAATATTAACTAGTTTCCCCTACCCACTGTGCTGTAGAATACTAGAATTTGTTCCTTCTACCTATGTTTGAGTACCAGTAACCCGATCTCCTGTTACCCCTCTCTTCTCCTTTTCTCAGTGTCTAGTAATTGCTGCTGTACATGTAATGCATTGCAATCCTGTCGAGTTTGATGCAGATGATATATTTGTAATGGTAGAATAATATTCCTTATGGGGTAAGTACCACGTTTGTTTCATTCATCTGTGAATGAGCACCGAGTTGGATTCTGTGGCTTAGATGTTGTGAATAGCGCAGCCATAAACATGGATGTGCCCGTATCTCTTTGGTATGCTGCTATTATTCCCTTTGGATGTATACCTTAACGTTGGATAGCTGGACATGTGATAAGTCTATTTTTAGTTCTTGAGGAAACTCAGAACTGTCATTTCTGCGGGTCTTAGTTTCTGATGTATCATTCTAAGTTCTTACTGCCTAGTCACCAATAAAGATTCTGACTTTCCTCTTTTTTTATGAAGTAGGTAGTATATTACACACATTCTTTTGTTGTTGGTTTTTCCACTTCACAATGTGTCTTATAGATAGATGTTCCTTATAGTTCGCAATGAGCTTTCCCATTATTTTTGTAGCTGTATAACATCCTATTGTATCAGTGTACCACTGTGTATGCCTTGCACAATGAACGTTCAGGTTGCTCTTGTATTTTGTTCTGACAAAAAAATGAAGTAGTAAGCCCCAGTGTCTTAAATAAAGTTGTCTGAGTTTTTTTTTTATGCTTCATTAATATAAACTGACCTAGCACCTTAATTTCCACCCCTAATTTCCACCCTTCCACCTGCTACTTAAGGCTGACATTTGGGGGCCACTACCACATGCCTCTTCCCCCTGCCCTGAGAGAGCCACAGCACTACTGGATGATGAATTTGAGAACTAGAACTTCTTTCATGGTGGAAAACCGTGGACCCAGTGGATGCCAGACTGCTCTTCCTCCTTCGTGCCAATTCCTGACTTTCTTTGGTGTGGCAGCAACTTTTTCAGTCCCCCCCCCCCCCCCCACTTCTCGTGGTCCCACATTCCAATGGCACCAGAACATAGTAGAGCCAAGAGAGATGTCCACGTTGGTGGAGGCTGGGCAGGCTTGTGGGATTTTTGTGTGAGAAGATCTCAGAACATGGGGGAAGGACCCACTGGTTTCTTTGCACCTGCAAGGCACTCAGAGCTGGCTTCTTGATCACTCCTTGCTCCACTAGACTCCTACTGAATGCTTTTTGGTACCTTTCAGGTCTCTGCTTGGTGTCCACCAAGACCAGAGCCAGTGTCTTCATCTTCACCTCCAGAGGGGTGGGTCTGGGTCAGGGTCAGGGCAAGCACTGGGGGCTTTATTCTCCTCTATCTGTGAAATCAGTGGGTGAATGAGGAGTGGTGTTCAAGATACTTCATGATCACAATGAATGGATAAAGTAGATGTGGTGTATATACGCAATGGAAGGTTATGACAGATTTCTACTCTGCCTTAAAGACAGATTTGAGGCATTTGTAGGAAAGTGGATGCACCTTGCGATCATTACGTATAGTGAAACAGAAGGTTAAATATCATGTTTCTTTGCTGTAAGAAAACTAAAGCATAAAAATGTAAAAGAGAGATGGAAGAAAGTAAGAAGACAGACTTTGTGGGAAGAGAAAGGGGACAATGGGGGAGGTTAAGAGGTGAGAGGGGGAAAATGTAAATAATGAAAAATAGCACTAAAAAAAGAGATATTCTGCAATCAAGCTGTGGTCTCTCCACCTCCCCAGGTGGCTGTTCTTCCTTGACCAGTGCTTGTGGTCACACCCACTAGCTAAAGGTTTGAGTCTTCCTCTCCTAAACCTGGTTTCCACAGCCGCCTTGGTGGGCTTTGGGACAGGCAGACTATAGCCTTTCTCCCTAGAAGAGTGGGGGCTGGTGGAGCCACCTATTACATACCAGGAACAGACCACTGGGCCTATTTCGGCAGGGGCACTGGGGAGTGCATCTCATGGCTCAAAATGAGGTTTCAGGGAGGAAATAAGGAGTAGTCATCACTGGCCACATTCTCTGGGGCAGCCTGGAGGTTCCTGAGCTGGCAGGGGTGGGGCTGGTGCTTCCTTCTGCATTTCCTCCCATTGTTCCCTACTCCACTTCCGGGAATTCTCCCTCCCAGGCCTGCTGGCCTGCCTACAGATGAGCTGGAGGACCTGGCTTTGCTCAGGCCCCTGACCTGTGCCTTCAAGCTGGGGCTCCATTTGCCATGTCCAGCTGTCTGTTTGATCAAGCATGCTGTCTGTCCCCTCTACTCCTACCTCTGGTTCTGCCTTCCCTGTCCTCAAGGATAAAAGCCTCAGAACTGTGAGATTACCTAGAGAATTCGGAATGTTCTAGGACTGGCTGCTCTCTGTTTGAACAAGTCACGCAGATCTCTTACCCCAGTTTCCCCGCAAAGGTTACTCTGATCTCTGACATCACTTGGACTTGTGGGTCCTCGGCACTTACTGTTTGGTTTTCTGACATTGCCTGGTCCTAAGGACACTTGCAACACACTCATCCTTGGGATATAAACTCCAAGAACTCCTGCTTAGTAAGCAGTGGGAAGGGTTTCTACCTCCTGGGCCACAGACTAGTGTCACTGTGTGGCTTGTTAGGAGCCAGGCCTCACAGCAAGAGGTAAGCTGTGGGCTGGGGGTGTAAATCTTCACTTGTATTTAGGTGCCTCCCATGCCTCAGCTTCCTCCTTGGTCAGACCCTTGGCTGCATTAGATTCTCAGAAGAGATTCTCATCAGAGCTCGAACCCGTGAGTTTTATGACAGTCTGATAGCTGCTGAACCCCGGTGGTGGTGAGGTGACTTAGCAGCAGTCTGGCCCCTCCTCACCTTCTACCTTGTCTGTGGAAAAATTGTATTTCATGAAATTGTTCCCTCATGCCAAAAGGTTTGAGGACTGCTGAAGTAAGGTACGAAATCCTCTCCAGGCACCCGTGGAATACAGTGCAAAGAATTCCACATTTTAGAAAATATGATTCCCTACCTAGCATTGTGAGAGATCTTAGAACCTGGGATGAATATTATTATAGTAACATCCTTCTCTTTAAAAAAAAAGAAATGTGGGAGAAATTGACCTTGAACACCTGCCACGTTTATTGTTTTTCTAGCAAGGGAAACTGCAAGGGGACCCTGAGTTGACCTGCTCCAAGAGGAATAGAAATAGATGAGCTTTATTTTTGAGAAGCTTATAAGTAGCTCATCTTTAATTTTGTGTGTGTGTGCTAAAATATACATAGCTAGACCTAGCGTTTGACCATCTTCTAATGTGCAGTTCAGTGGCACTAATGCTGGACAGCCATCATTTCCCTTCGTCTCCACAACCTGTTTGTCTTCTAAACTGGACATCTGCCCTCACTGAACAGCCAGGGAAACTACTTTTGGGCTTTTCTGTGTCCATGAACTTGAGTACTCAAGGTACCTCGTATCAATGGAATTGTATGCAATATGTGATCTTTTTGTATCTACTGATTTCACTTAGCAGGTCTCCAAAGTTAGCCCTGTTGTAGTATATGTCAGAATTTCCTTTCCTCTAAAGATAAGGGCATTTTCATTGTGTCACTTTGTAGTACTACATTTTGCTTATTCATCTGTTTATCCAGCTTGGGTTGCTTTACCCTTGGCGGTGTGAATAATGCTGCTGTGAACACTGACATGCAAATATTTGTTTGAGTCTCCAATTTCAATTTTTTTTGGAAGAGTGATTGTTAAATTATATTGTAATTCTAAATTTTAATTTTTAAGGAATCTTCCATACTGTTTTCCATAGCAGCTGCTGCATTTTCCCTCCTCTTCCACATTTATCCATATCCTAGCCAATGCTTGTTTCTTTCTCTCTCTGTAATAACTGTCCCAATTGCTATGAGGTGGCATCTCATGGACAGTAGCCAGTTCTCAAAATTAGCTAATTAAATCAAGATTGCAGTTTTATTTCATAGTCATTAAACCTGTATTCAAATTAGTTGATACAGAGACCAGAGAAAGGATTGTCCCAGATAGCACATTTACTTTATCCATCAGGAAAAGAAAAGAAAAGGAAAGAAAGGAAGGAAGGAAGGAAGGAAGGAAGGAAGGAAGGAAGAAAGAAAGAAAAGCAAGTCATGTGCATATAGCTGTGGTTGTTTGTCAGACCAATGAGGCTTCATGATCTGAGAGCACTGTGCCAGAATGGGCCTGGTTCCAGGGGAGCAAGGAAATCCAGATGTTATGTAAACAAAGGTGACAGGTTCTTGTCACCTAGGCCACATGCTTCTGTGAGTTTCCTGCTACCACTGTAAGGGACAGAATACATGGTGCACCCAGTTGTTATATCAGGGAACACAACTTACTCATTAGAACTCTTTGAAAGGCCCTGTATTAGTTTGGGTTCTTCAAAAGGCAGAATTTACAGATTTTATAGCTACAAGGATATACTAGGAAGGCTTACAATTCCAAGGATAGAGATAGGCCAAGATGGCTTCTCAGCTGCAAAGTGGATCTCCCGTCTGGGACTGCAGGACAGCCGGTGAGGTGAGAATCTGCTGCAGATCTCAGTTCGAAGGACAATGGTGAAGACTGGAGCCTGAAGATCAGTGACTGAAGATCAGCAGTGGGCAGACAGGTGCAAGTCAAGACTGGAACAAATCTGTGGTGAAGATCTGTGGTGTGTCACACCATCTGTAGATGATTGTGAAGGCAAGAGCTTTCCCAGAGGAAGAAGCTGTAACAATCTTCCTTCTTCCTTCGTTTTATACTGCTGGAGTTCCAGTTGGCCCTCCCACATCTGGGTGGGTGCTCTTCCCTCATTAACCAGTGAGGCCCACAAATCCCTCACACTCAAATCCAGGCTAGTTCTCAATTCCCAATCTAGGTGTGGTTCCCAAATCCTAATCCTAATGGAGGTGTGGTTCCTAATCCCTTCAAGTTGACATAATCCCTTCAACGGTCAGGTCACAGACCTTATGCTGGTGGCCCACTCTTTAGATAGAGCTCACCCGTGACAGGTATAGCTTTGGGGGGGGGGGCAGGTGTGCTGTTAACTGTCCTGGACCTCTTGGGGGAAAGGGCCTGTCTCCTGGACTCCACTGTTCTTTTCTTCCTATATCAGGAAGGCTCCATTGTGTTGCATTCATAATCACTGCAGCTGAGTCCTGGGAAGCCAGTGTACACAGCCTGTGTACACGTGGGTCATGGGAGCTGCTGCGGCTTAGGCACAGTGCAAGTGTGCTGTCCCTGGCCGGATACTCTGAGTAGGTGCACTGTCAAGGCCTGATGTGAAGAAGCTCTTATGTCTGACAGTAGACTTGTGGCTGGGCCTCTGGTGGGGACAGAAAGAGGTCATGGTTGGCCTTGTGAAGGGCAGATGGCTCTCATTGCTCTCTCATGCCCAGGTGTTTCTCAGGGGCCTGGCCTTCCAGGGCAGTATGTGGTGGTGATTTTGGGAGGAGAGGGTATAGGGGAGATGTAGTAGACTCTCAGGTGCCTAGTGGTCTAGGCAGATGAGCTTTGTGTGGGGGTGGAGGTGAGGGGTCTTCCAAGTGACGAGCCGGGGCTTATTGGGCTAGTATGCTACCTTTGACTTTTCTGTTCTTTCAGGTTCCTGGGGGAAGCCAAGGTCCCACTTCGGGAGGTTCTTGCCACTCCAAGTCTGTCTGCCAGCTTCAATGCCCCTCTGCTGGATACCAAACAGCAGCCCACTGGGGTAAGTGCCCATTGGCTCTTCATTTATCCAGCTTCTAGTCTGAGGGGTGACTTCCTCTGGGGCCTTGACTTTCTGACCCTAGAAATGTGTAGAAGTCTGTATCCCAGGAGCTAAGTCTGACCTACCCTGGCCAGAGTGTAGAGTGCCAGGAGGGACATGAGGCTAGGAGGGGAGAGAGCCGTGGCCCACTGCAGGGCTCCGCTCAGCCTTGTCTCAGCATTGTGGCCTGCCTTTGGTTCTTGTCGTGCCCACCTGACCACTTCCTGTCCCAAGTTTTCTGGTCAAATTTGTCTATGACTTCCCCAATCTCCGTAACAGACTTCCCTTTCTCACTGCCCAGCCCCATTCTCCAGATTCGGAACACCTGAGTCATTTGGGTCATGGATCACAAGAAGGGGGAGACAGGAAGTCCTCCCCTGTCCACCAGGACCTGTCAGACCCTCTTCCTTTTCTTCTCTTATCCTTCCTGCCCCTCCCCCAGCCTTCCCAAGTCCAAGCAGCCAGTTCCCAGTACTCATTGCTGGCCTGTTATTTTTAGTGAGCTAAATATACCCTGTACGAGGTTCTTTCTTTCTGGTCACTAGAATTCCTGACCTTCCCTGTGGGTGTGCCCCACCTCCCAGGATGCAACTGGGAACTATTGATCTGGCCTGGGAGGCTGAGCCCTGAGTGCTCTCAGACAGGGTGGGGTGCATGTGTGTGTGTGTGTGTGGGGGGGGCGTTGTGTGTTGGCTGAGTGAGACAGGAAGGGGCCAGTCTTGGCCAAGCTGAATGGAACTCTACTGGACACTAAGACCTGGAGTAGCAGGGCCTGATGGCTCAGGCCTGTAATCCCAGGTCTCTGGGAGGCTAGGCACTAGAGCTCATCTAGTAAGGCCCTGTCTCAAAAGTAAAATAAAAAGTGGGCTGGAGATGTAGCTCAATGAGAAGGCCTGAGTTCAATTCTTACTACTGGGAATGGGAAAGACCTGGAACAAAGGAGCAGTTTGGGCCATAGTGAATAGGTGTGCAAATGTAAAGGACCCAGGGGCACTTCTCCAAACTCTGAGGTGGAAGGGACTTGAGTGGTCTCCTGGCTCCCTGCTCTTCTAGTCTGCTGCCCTCCTGATGGCCAAGCAATCGTAGGTCATGATGGCTGGGTTGCTTCCTTGATTGTAGCTGACACTTTCCAGGAAAATCCTTTTCTGTCACAAATAGTGCTCACTGGCAGGCCACTCTGGGTTAGTTCAGGGTTCTCACAGCCTGTCACTGTCACCCTTGGAAATTACTTTTCACCTTTCTGTGAGCTTTTTAATCTCCTGACACGGCATGTAGTCAAGGGAACTCTAAGGACTCCTGGAACTCACCCTTCAAGGGCTTCTGAGGAGGGTCCTAGAGTACCCTCCAAGAATTGTAGGCATCAAGGCAGCTGCAGATTTTCTTGATTTTTTGTTTGTTTTTGAGAAAAGGCCATGCTCAGTAGCCTGAGAGAGGCTCTTGGAATCAGGAATCTGCTTACATCTTTCCTATTGCACTTCTGGGAGGAGTCCCAGAGCATGCAATAGGACTTCTCCGTTCCTTGCTGGAACATCAGCCTCTTTCCACTATAGCCTTTTGTGCACTAGTGACACTGGTGTTTCCTGCATGTGCTCCCCTCCATGCTCAGTCTCACCTGGCTCCTGAGCTTTGCACATAGCCCCAGTCTGTGCTCAGAAGGGACAGAGAACCATGAGAATCTGGGGATTCTCTCAGGCCACCATCTACCTCTCCTCTCACTCCTGTTCCCACACTGGTGTTGTTGGCTGTAGACTTGTCTACCCCCCCACCCCCCCCGCCCGCCCCCAGTTGCCATGCTCCAGGTAGTATGCTTTGATGGACATGTGATACGCTGGCCTCAGGGTAGGGTACGACCACAGTGTTGGCCAAGCTGGAGACCTGAGGCGTGGTTCCATCAGGTAGGGTGCCTTGTTGTGGAGGTCTGAAGAGGTTTCCTGGGGACTACAGGCTAGGTTATGTGGCCTGGGGAAGCTTAGGACTCACATCCCAAAGGAAGAAAACTCTGCTTTGGTTGTCTGGATTGGGAGGACAAAAAATGAGTAATGATATCACCATGAAGGAGAGTCCTGACCCACAGTGGGTCCACAGATGGGCCTCTTTCCCTTTTAGATCCTCAGTGAGCCAGAGGCCTCCAGGATTAAGTAGGTCTGTTCCTGAAGTGTGGCCTTGTGGTTCTAGATCCTGACCCCCGCTGGTGAAATTGGCTTTATTTTCTTTCTTTTTTCCTTTTTTTCTTTCTTCCTTTTAAGGCAAGCAAAAATTTATTGAATAAAACAAAAGAGAAAAAGAAAAGATCTTGACTGAGAAGTCAGGAGAGGATCCAAGTGAGTCTCTGTTAGAGAGAAGGGAAAAGGAAACAAGAAAAGCTCTTGGCCAAGAAGCCAAGAGAAGACCTGAGTGTGTATCCCAAATTCTGCTTCAGATCTTGGGTTCTAGAGTCTCTGAAGCTTCCAGGGATGTCTCCGTGGCTGCTGCTGCTGCTTCTCCTCCTCCTCCTCCTTCTTTCTTCTTTTTTTGAGACAGGGTGTTGCTCTGCAGTCCAATCTGGTCCTGAACTCACTGTGTATCCAAGGCTGGCCTTGAACACATGGCAATTCTCCTGCTTTAGTCTCCCAAGTGCAGGAATTAGAGGCATGTACTACCATGTACTACCAGGTGGTGCTGGAGAATTGAACTCAGGGCCTTGCATTGCTAGACAAGCACTTTAACTTCTGAAATATGCCCCTAGCCACCTCTATGGCTTCTTAATGGGCCACTTAGAAGATGGATCTGACTCTGGGCTAGAGTTTCATTCAAGTTCCTGGAGCTCTGGATGTTTCCAACTCTTCAGAGGTTGGTGTGTGGTTGTCAGTGTGGGATACTTGGTACCCAGAAAGTCCTAAGAAGGGCTGCCTGGATGGTCTTCGGATGGTCTTCGGATTCCAGGGCCACTCCCCTCCTGCTTTTCACAGAGGGCTGCTCTGTACGTTAACACGATGGTTGGGCGCCACCGTATCTGGCTTCTCAGTTTGTTTCTTTGACAGTGTGTTTTATGGCAAAAGGATCAAAAAGATTGAGTTTAGTTGTTCTGTCTCTTTGGTGTCCTTTCATCTGGGATAATTCCTCAGTCTTTCTTCAACTCGTAACCTTGTAGTGTTGGCACTTTGAGAAGTACAGGCCACTGTTTCATAGAATGCCCCTCTCTTTGGGTTTGTCCTGGTCTTGTTTACTCGTGCTACGTTGAGGCTGCACATCCTTGGTGTGAGTATAACATACCTACTGCTGTGTTGCTTTCACTGCGTCATAGCAGGTGGCATGGTTTTGATGTGCTTACTGTACTTTTTGTATGATTAAACTATCACATGTTGGGTGTCCCATCTCACTATCCATCCATCTCATTTTCTACAAATAAAGCCCTTTACCCATTCCTGCTGCCTCAAGGGGTAGCCCGAGTCAGGACTAGCTGTGCAATTTCTGTGTATTTTCTAATAAGTAAGAATTTTGTGGGGGAAGTATTTTGTGTCACTCTAAGTATTCTGTTCCTCCTCCAATATTCACTTTTTTTTTTAACTGGGGTTTGACCGTAGGGCCTCACTCATGTTTCATATACATCCTATGACTGAGCTTCTTCCCCAGCCCGATCCATGGATTTTAGTATCTGTCATCATGTATTGGTTAATATTCTAAAATAATTATTTTTCCTCATCAATAAATTGACTTTCTGCTGTAAGGGAAAGCTTTCTCCTTTCTTATTTATTTACCAAATACGGCTTCATGGTAACTTATTTTATTCAGTGGCTTAATCTGTTATGTTCATTATCAATTTTCATGTTTAACTTGTGCCAGATTTATCCTGTGGGACCCCTGACAGCTGACTTCTGGGTCCTTCTGCCATGTTCCTACTGCTTCTTGAGCATTTCCTTGCTTTCTGACATAAAAGATGATCTAGGATCATGTAGAAACTTCCGTGCCAGAAACCCCAAATTAGTTATTTCTCCAGAGAGCCCAACTTGCTCCTTTTTCTTTTCTTTTCTTTTTTTGAGACAGGGTCTTACTCTGTAGTCCAGACTAGTCCTGAACTTAACCATGTAGCCCTAGCTGACCTAGAATTATGGCAATCCTCCTTCCACAGCCTCCTGAATGCTGGGATTACAGGCACCATATCTGCGATTATGTGGGGTTGGGGTCAAACCCTGGGCCTCACACTTCCTAGGCAAGTGCTGTAATCACGGAGATACTCACCCCCCCCCCCCCCCCCCCCGACTCTCTTTTTATTTTCCTTTTCCTTTTTGCAGTGCTGGGCATTGAACCCAGGACCTTTGTTCTGAGCTACATCCCCAGTCCTTTATATTTTTTACTTTGAGGAGGGATCTTGCTAAGTTGTTACATTTCCCACAGTGTGCTTAAACATACAGTTGTCTTGTCTCAGCCACCAAGCACCATCCTTTATTTTCATGAAGTGGGGGAAAGTCCAAGCCTAGGACGGTTTTTAAAAATACAGATATGTAGACACACTCCAGGCTTAGTGAAGCGGCTTCTCCAAGGGTCAGTCCTGGCGTCTGCTTGAGACACGGGGAGGCTGTTCCTTTCTTCTCTGTGGCTTGGTTGGAGCTGACAGTGCAGTTGTTGGCTGCTTGTATGGCGACGTCTGGTGGTCACTCAGGAAGCTTCAGGGTCGATTCTGGCTGTCTTGGATGTGGGATTTAAAGGATCCCAGTCCCGTCTCCTTCCTCTTACCCTGCCCCCAACCCCATCCCGCTATCCGTTAGCCTGGCCGCCCCTCCCCAGACCCCAGTTTGCAGGATGCAAGCCTGGGAGCTGGATAAGTCAGGGGACATTTTCAGTCTGATGTCTCTGGAGGTCCCTAATATTACATAGTAGACATTGCACAGAGGTCCAGTGTTCCCTGCTGGAGCCACCAAGTTAGGCATCATTAAACATTTACAAAGAGTTTCCTCAAGGGTTTTCTCAAACATTATTGTGTAAGTAGAATAAAAGCATATTCTAACAACAAAATCATAACAAAATTATATTCAATTTGTTTTCCCCCCACATTTTATTGATATGTATACATGCAAAATTCAAGGTTTACAATGAGGTTGGGCATTTTGTGCACATTCATATCTTGTCAAGGTGACAAGGGCTTTCCCACTCTCCTTTTGGCCGTCCCCCTACCCACCCTTCCCTCCCTCCTCCCTCTATTTGTTTTATAAAATTGAGAAAGTTATATCACATATAAGGAGTGGAGGAGTTAGGGATAATCTGCTTCTTTTGAATTATTTTTCCTCTTTAAGTATTTTTTCCTTACCCTTGTGGTGTGTGTGTGTGTGTGTGTGTGTGTGTGTGTGTGTGTGTGTTTCAGTACTTGAGATTGAACCCAGGAACTTTGCACTGAGTTATATTTCCAGCCCTTTTTATTTATTTATTTCATTTTCAAGACAGGATCTTGCTAAATTGCTAACTGCCCAGGCTGGGCTTGAATTTGTGATCTCTTACTCCCAACCTCCCAGAATTCAGTTCTGGGATTACAGACATGTATCTACATGCCTGGTTTCCAAACATTCTTAATAGAGTATCTATTACTTGACTTAACACCAAAGGCTGCTCAGGAGACTTCCCAGGCTTGTGGCACCAGGAGCAGCTAGGTGAGGCCCCTGTGGGCTGCGAGGCTGGAGGCCTGCCAAAGGCCCTTTGAGCAGCGCAGTTCTCAGGGTGGGGGTTCTGGCGAGAACACACGCAGCATTTTCTTGTCCCTGTAAGTTGTGTGACTAGTCACTTTCTTTCATCCGAGGCTGTGGTAAGAGGAAAGAGGCTCTGCTGTCTCCCTCTTAGAAGTAGCTAAGGCCTGAACAGAGCATGAGAGAGCTAAGCTGTCTGTCCAGAAGTGGAAAAAATTCCTGACTGATCAATGTGGCGATGGGGACTTTTTCCTGAGACTTAATCCTGTGGGCAAGGTTGGATCCCTGATTCCAATTCAGTCTTCATTTGACCCTGTGTGGAAGCTGCCATTGCTATTACTACCCCATTTTACAGATGGACACCCGAAGCCTGCACAAGTTACAGATCTTGCCCAAGGTCACCTAGCTCCTGAATGGTTGAAACTGACCTCAGGTTCTATGCTCTCCATTTTTTGACTATGCTCATGGGCTTCTGGGGGTGGCTTTGCCACAGCCTCTTGCAAACTTGACCTTTCTCAGAGTCATGTTCCCTGGGAAGGGATGTAAGAAGCAGAAAGCATGCTGGGGAGGACAGTGGTCTGGCACCAGCACACTGACCTGCTGCCCGTCCCATCTCTTTCAGGCCTCTCTAGTGCTACAGGTGTCCTACACACCCCTCCCTGGAGCTGCTCCCATGTTCCCGCCTCCTGCTCCGCTGGAGCCCTCTCCGACGCTCCCTGACCTGGATGTGGTGGCTGGTAAGGGGCCCTTGGTGTAGTGGGAGCACCAGCAGGGTTGGAAGTGGCACCCAAGCTGGGATTGGTGCTCCAGGGAGGCCTTCCAGCCTTCACTGCCTCCACCAAGCTGAGGCTACCCAGGCATGGAGAGAGAAGATTTGGGTGGTGATGGGCGGTCCTGAGAGCCATGGCCCCTGAAGTGTGGGTTCCCAGCTCAGCTGGCCTGCAGGGTGCTATGCCCACGTGGGCTCCCTGCAGTACACAGTCTGGAGATGGTGTGACAGGATACAGTGTGTTTCAGGCTATACCTGAGAGCTCACCCACTCTTCAGAGCCCACTTCTCCCCTGCTCATGTACCTGGTAGGCCTTTAGCATTGACGTGTGTCAAAAGAGCCAACTTTGAATTGGGGGACATGAGTTCTAGTCTTGCCTTTGACACTGAGTAGCTGTGTGATTCTGGGTTGTCGTCCCCCCCC